>JAWMAG010000031.1:14017500-14500000 GCA_037013455.1 Ceratitis rosa
CTTAGGAAGTTTGTTGTGTCATAAATTCGTATTCATTATTATCCAATGTTCATTAAGACAGTTTATATAATTGAAATTTTATGTTGTTATAAGCCAAAGTATAAATATTTTCTATAAAAAGCAAGTTTGGATATTATAGAGAGGGTCAGCTGGCGGTGAGGGGGGAGAAGTAGAAAAATTTAGCGAAAAGTCACTGGGCTTTCTCAGCAAAGTCTAGTTTTCCCACAAGTTTTGCTTATGCCTCTGTTTTACTATGCTTTTCGTTATACTAATGGAGAACCGGTCGAATACTGTAAGATATCTGGTTCATTCAGCGTTCAAATCTAGTCACGTTCCACGCTTCAGTGTTTACTTGAACGACGCTGCACCGGTGAATGAATTCAACGTCTTACTCTATCTTCATACTTTAAGGCATCAGTAAATATGACGGAATGTCTCTTTTATGCAGAACGATGGTATATTTCTCGAAGGAAAAATTATAAATGCAATAGTCCAGGCATTCCAGAAATTGTGTGAGAGCTTACTATGGGGCTTTGACGCACACTTTTCATTGAAGCTTGATTTTATGTGGCGGGTTCCACCCTCAAGGCACAATTTCGCTAAGCGGATAGGCTTAAATTGCTTACACGTTTGTAAGGTAGGACGGTTGATTAAAGATCGATTACTCGTAGCCGCACATCTGATGAACAGTCGAACAATTAGACTTCAGCGGTCCTTTAAGCCGAAAGTATTGGAGTGACAACACTAAAGGCTCCTCTCCTTCAGTCGCGCCCCAAGGCTCCACATGGGATGATTACCATATTTGGCAAAAAGGTTGCTCACGTCTCCAGGGTTCGCGACATGGACGTAAGATTAAGAAATATATACAGCCCCACGTTGTATCCAGAAGCTTGATAACACACCATTACGCCCCTGATAAGCTGCAATCATTAGCTTCTTAGTAAAATATAGTGGGATATATTGTAAGTTAGTACCTGGTTCTTGTTGGCAAATAGAAAATATATTAATTCTTTAATTTATTAAAAAAATTCTAAAAGTTCTTTCTCCAAATTGCATGCACGATTTTAATTGCATTAATATTTTGCGCTGCATTTACATTTTTATATCCCTTAAACTGCTTTACAGTGCGTGCTTGTAATAGCAATATCAAAATGATGAAAAATTTAAAATGACGAAATGTTGTGCTTATAAATCGCGCACTTCTGAACGTGTTGTTATTATAACAATGTCGCTGACATATCTCCTCTAGGTAAGTTTCCGTCTCATATATGTATATGCATGATGTTGCATTAAGGGCTGACGACGTGAGCCAACCCAACAAACCATGGAAAGAAGTTTGTCGTAAATACAGTGGAAAATGAAAAAAAAATCTATAAAAGAATATTTAATGAAAAGAAAGATTAATAATAAAAATGTGTTTAAGTTGCCAACATCTCACTATCAAATTATTTCATTATATTTTCCTTTTAAACTCTTTAACAAATAATGAAAATCTTGGGCCAAATCTAATAATTTTTCAATGAAAAGAATAAAAATTGGTTAAACAAAGGGAATCTAAAATTTTTGCTTTAGACGAAAGGCTTTATAAACCATAATTAGAAATATGCGTATCATGTTCAATATTCAACGTTTTGCTTGATAATTTTTTGCCATCCAGAACTAATTGATGATATTTTACTTGACATATACCCTAAGCAGTAACAGAAAAAATATATTTTTTTTTAAATACAAGTTCGTCTTACACACTTTGAAACTACACAACTAGTAACAATTTAGTTATTTTTGGCACCAGTGTTTGAAAAATTTTTGAAAAAGTTTCAATGTGTAGCTTCACTTCAATCACCAACCAAGTATAAGTGCATCTCTCTCTCTCTCTATCTATGTATATGTATGTAAGCATGCGCTTGTGTATAGCTGTTGAAAATACGTTTACACATAAGTACTCACGGTTTTGTTGCCCAAATTGCGTACGCGGCAACTTAAATACGCCGATTTGCCCATTAATGCGGTGACATTGCGCGGCGTTGACGGATCAAAGTATGGCTCTATCCACTTCGGATGTACATAACCAACTGTGGTGGGTGGATATTGTGTTGTGCTCAATGCGAGCATATGCTCCTCCAGTGAATTGTAACCCTCAATAGGTCCTTGTACGCCACCGTTTGTCATATCTGTTGTTATTGTTTTTTGTTTTTTTTTTGTTTTTTTTTTTTTTTTGTTGGCAGCGTAGTAATAATGTGGAAAAATGCATAGGGGAGAAAAGAAGAAAAAATATTTGAAATTAAAATTTTTGAACTATTATTATGCAGGTTTATACATACATATATAATTGTGGAATATGCAAACATATGAAAGTGTGTGTATAAAAATATTAATTTCTCACCCTGAATACGCTGGAAATATTAAAATTATGAATTTTGGTAAGGAAAAAACTTTAATGGCAGAATATTTTTAGTCAAACTTCAAAGTATTAAAAGTAATTCAATTTATTTTAAATTAATAATAATATTTTAAAGCAAGAGAAGAAAGTGCAGACTTTGAGAGCAAATCATTTATTGAATATATATTTTCTTGAAGATATAAAGAATGTATGTGGAGTTGTCAGCAAACGTATCAAAAGTATGCGTTTTCCTAGAGTTTTATAAGTGTCACTTCTATTCTTTTAAAATTTATATACTAGTTTGCTTTTAACTTCTTTGGAGATTGATTTATTAGGTGTGTGACTTTGCTAACCGGAGCCTAAATGTAGGCAACGTTTTTCAAATTGTATTTATTTTAATTGCAATAAGTGAAAATTGAAAAACGTTGCCTACTTCTAGGCGCTTCCCAACAACTTGAGATTTTTTAGCCAAGCTTCTCCACCAATTTATTGCGTATATGTAATTCTAACCTACAGTTTTACATTCCAAATGAAGTACTTTTAAAGAGAAAACTTTTATTTCCATATCAGAAATGCTCATGCAGTTATTGAAATTTTCTGGAAAAATCAAGTATTTGGAAAATGTCAATCGAAATCGTTGTGGGAGCTCAAAATATGACTTAAAGGTCAATATGCCGGAGATATTTATTTATTTTTTTTTGTTTGACTCGCAAAGCAACCATTTCATTTTACGAGGCTTTTTCAATTTCTGAGTAGGCAAATGCATTTTCGTCTGCAGCTCAGAATAAAATAGGCTTTAACTGTATTTAAGCTTTCGCCCATACACTGGCTGCATTTTGTTCCGGCTTTAAATGAAAACAATTTCAATATCCATTTTATTGTACTAATGCACCTACAGAAGGATAGTTATGTATGTGTGCAGTATTGAAGAAAAATATTTCGCATTTTGAATAGTGAATGCAGTATTGAAAGGATAATTCCACGCCTTCCTACTTTATTTATTTTATATATATAATTTTTTTTATTTTATTTTTTTCCTTTGCTTACTCGTAAACAGCGCGAGTCTTTCACGCCTTCTTGCTCACAAGCAAGCACACAAAGCAACACAAACGGAGTACTAAAATTACAATTTCTGTCATTTTTTTGTTTTGTTTTTACCCTTCATATCACTTTCTGTGAAACAACAACAAAAATGGAAGGAAGTAAGTAGTTTGAAACTTTGCATCTGTGCTAGAGAAATGTTTGTTATGCAATTCCAGAAAAAATGTCGGTAAAAGTATAGTTCTGAAACCGCACTCACACATACGATATTATTCACTGTAAATCCACTGTTTGTTGTATGTGAATATTTTCTCTCTCACTCTCTCTCACTCTCCCACTGCTGCTACAAAAATTTCTCAGAAATGCATTGCAGCAAGCAAGCGAGCTATGAACGTCTTAACAATACAAAAGCATAAACAAGATATGAGCGGTGAATATAGTGCTGCACACACACACATACTCGTACATAAGCACACCTACACATTTCAGTGTGAAAAAGAGAATTTTTGAATTTTTTTGTTAAAATTCATCAGCACGCACCAAAAATAAAGTTCATCTTCCGTGTTAGTGTTGTAGTATATAGTGCGGTTATGTCATGCTTGCATTTTTTGCTCACACATACACACAAATACGTGTATGAATAAAACTGCTGTATGGTTTTGGGTATATTAAAAGCATATGTATTCATTTATCCTTGCACATTTATGCGCTCACGCATTGCTGCGCACTTTCAATATACATATGGGGTGATACTTAAATCCTCATTCATATATAAACACATACTTATATACATATATGAGTAGGTATATGTATTTATGCAGTTAAAATGGAAAGTGTTTGCTTTCAGCAAATGTCGAATTTTTGGTATTTTGGTCGTACTATAGAGTTGGTATTATTGCCATTGGATGGCTTGTGTGTATGTGCAGAGTTATTTTAGAACTTTATTTATCAGACTGGTTATTAATGTATACGCAGAAAGTGCTTTAAATTATAAAGATTTTGGTATAAGAATAGGCATCTTCATTTAAGGACACGTCCCGTATAACCTCGTATTTTACCTACTCGAAATGCAATTTTCCACTTCTACCCTTTTTTGTACCTCTCATCATTCGCTCATTTCATCACATCTCAAATCGTTTACTTCTAATCTATATCTCCTAGCTCTAAAACTACAATCAGGCCCACTAGCATTCCATTTTGGTCTAGTCCAGCAGTACTTTCAGTGCTTCCTAGAATCCTATATCACCTCTAGTTCATTTCAATAAAAACACGTTCCGCATTTATGAAATTCGAAGATGTATTTGTACGTATGCATAACCACAGAAATGACAAAAGACCACGTCGACCCTCCTCTGCTCACATATGGGTCATAAATCTTATTTCAATCATTTTATTTTTGCTTGCTTTCATATCACTTTTGTGCAGATAGTATGTGCGTATAAATAGTATTATGCATTTTGTGTTCTATTTAATACCTTTCATTTGAATGTGGGTGTTTGCGCTTGTATAATTAAAAATTCGTTGCCACTTTAATTGATTTTTTTGGCAACGAAATTAAGTTATTTAAAATATTGTGATGTCGAAATTTAATTTTTGAATTTTTAAATTTGGTATTTGGTAATTGGTAATTGGTATTTAGTATTTCTTCCTTGGTATTTGGTATTTGATGATTGGTATTTGGTATATTTTATTCAATATTTGGAATTAAATTTTTGGTACTTGGTATTGGTATTTAAAATTTAGTATTTGGTATTTGATAATTGGTATTCGGTATTTGGTATTTGGTATTTGATAATTGGTATTTGGCAATTGGTAGTTAGTATTTGCTATTTACTATAGTGCTTAATAAAAAGTATTTGGTTTTTGGTACTTGGTAATTGGTATTTGATAATTGGTATTTGGTAATTGGTAATTGGTATTTTTAATTAGGTATTTGATAATTGGTATTTGGTTTTTGATATGTGATAATTGGTATTCGGTATTTGGTATTTGGTATTTCATAATTGGTATTTGGTATTTGGTATGTCATAATAGGTATTTAGTATTTGGTAATTGGTATTTTTAATAAAGTATTTGATAATTGGTATTTGGTATTTGATGATTGGTATTTGGTATATTTTATTCAATATTTGGAATTAAATTTTTGGTACTTGGTATTGGTATTTAAAATTTAGTATTTGGTATTTGATAATTGGTATTCGGTATTTGGTATTTGGTATTTGATAATTGGTATTTGGTAATTGGTAGTTAGTATTTGCTATTTACTATAGTACTTAATAAAAAGTATTTGGTTTTTGGTACTTGGTAATTGGTATTTGATAATTGGTATTTGGTAATTGGTAATTGGTATTTTTAATTAGGTATTTGATAATTGGTATTTGGTATTTGGTATTTGATAATTGGTATTTGGTATTTGGTATGTCATAATAGGTATTTAGTATTTGGTAATTGGTATTTTTAATAAAGTATTTGATAATTGGTATTTGGTATTTGATGATTGGTATTTGGTAAATTTTATTCAATATTTGGAATTAAATTTTTGGTACTTGGTATTGGTATTTAAAATTTAGTATTTGGTATTTGATAATTGGTATTCGGTATTTGGTATTTGGTGTTTGATAATTGGTATTTGGTAATTGGTAGTTGGTATTTGCTATTTGCTATAGTACTTAGTTAAAAGTATTTGGTTTTTGATACTTGGTAATTGGTATTTGATAATCGGTATTTGGTATTTGATAATTGGTTATTGATATTTGGAATTGGTTCTTAGTATTTGGTATTAAATATTTGGTATGATATATTTGGTAATTGGTGTTTGTTTGCTACTTGTTACCTGGTGCTTGGTATTTGGTATCTGGTATTGTTTATTCGGTTTTTTATATTTGGTATTTCGTACTCGGTATTTGATACTTTGTACTTGGTGTTTGATATTTGGTATGTGGTATTTGGCATTTAGGATTTTGTTATTAGTTTTGTTTTATTTAGCTCATGGTATTCTTGACTCGATAGTAGATATTCGGAAGCTTATAATCCACCGAAATTCGATTCTTCGAAAAACATCACAATACCTTCACCAGTACATTTAACTGTCTACTAAACCTTTATAGGCCGTTTGTAATAATTTTTTCCCTTTCTTAATCCTTCCCACAAGAGCCCTTTACGCATCACCGCAAAATTATTAACAAGAAAATCAATAAATAATAAAAAAAAAATACTCAAAACTGCATAATCTCCTGACACGCAAAGAGAAATATGAAAATACAACGAAAAGGACTCAGGATATATGAGTATTAATATAGCAAAGTGCCAACTTTCATCCGAATAATCTCTCCAAAGGTGAAATAAGAAAATGAAAGATATAAATCTTTAAATGACAAAAATTGTATGCATATAATCGCAGCCGAGCGTTTTGGGACGACTGGCGAAAGTGGAAAGAGCAAAGGAGCAAAATGGTGTCACACAGCACACAAGTGGGAAATCATTGAGTGGTCGATTGGACGGTTTCTGCTTCTTCTTCTTCTTCGGCTGCTTCTACTGCCGCTGCTGCTGCTGCTGCTGCAGCTCCGACGACTGGGGCGATTGGTCGAATGAAGTATGTACCGCACAACAGCGACGTCATCACCGCCATTGGGGAGCTTAAAGCGCCAGAATGCAGCCATCAACGAAGATGAATGCAAAAATTAAATGAAAAATATACAAACAGCAACAAAAAAAAAAGAAAAATATGAAAACAACAAAAACTTAAAGCAAGAAAAAGCATGAAAAAGTAAACGATGAAGTGGAGCATGGCCATGAAACAACATGAAATACAGAGTTGTATTTTTTTTATTGGACACACCGATGTAATAGGTATACACACGAACGTGTGTGTGGTGAATGCATATTTGCACAGAAGATAAACGGCATATTGACAATTGGTGGAAGACATTGTATCTGTGATGGATGTTCTATCAATATTAAATATGGTAAAGAAAGTCCTTTCAAGACTTAACCCAACTTGTGGAACCTCAATAAGATTTAAGTTAACACTTATGATAATTTCACATGAAATTCGTCAAAGAGGCTCGATGTTTGGTATATTAGTAAAGGAACAAATTCAGAGCAGCGTTAACTCAAAGCTTTTACCCCACTCGATCGGAAATGTGGCACAGACAGAGAAGTTGGGTTGTAAAGGTAATACAGTCATCTGGGATCCCAGCAAGCCAATTTTTATTATTCTGGACGAAATGAGATCGCTCCTAGCTCCCTCGGGGCACCCAATTCTGAGTAGAATAATTAAGTGTTAGTCTAAATCCTCTTTTCCCAGATTCAAATTCTAAAAAATGGCTGAAGAAGTCGTGAACGATCACATTGTGAACTCAGTTCTGATCTGGGATGACTTTAAGAAGTGCTAAATAACGTGCGTAAGGTTCTGTGTTTGAGTCCTGACCTGATCAGGCAGAGAATTTCAACCCAAATGAGTGTGTTTCTGAGATAAAATAAAAGCTCCTCTGATCGATCATCAGCTGTTCGAAGAATAAACCATTTTTTTAATCAAGAAGCACACTTTTTTTTGAGAAAATGACTGCTGTGCAAAGCCCCATAGTAGAAATTCGAGCTCTCACCTAATGAGTAGCCTATCCTCCCATCTCCATTCTAAATTGTCTCTGTTCAACTAACCAGAGCTCCCAACTCTTTAATAATGCTCACACGCATGCATCCGCTTATCAAATTAAAGTCCAACATTCCATACCCCAAGGGAGCGTAAAGGTTTGTGCTACTCACCTTAAGCACGACCAGTCTTGAGTACAAGAGCTACAAGAGTGCAACGGTAATGGCCTTCGTAGAAAAATTGGAAAATTGCATAATAACCACTGAAGAAGGCGCATAAATCACGTCTGGTATGCATACATACTTACATACTGATATATGTGAAAGAGGACAGTAGAAGCTGGCAGTATGCCAAGCCAAACACATGAGACATGGTCACTACACGGCTTTGGCTAGTTAAACATTGGGTAACTGTTGGGCAAGAGCTGAGCAAAAGAAAATGCAAATTAAACTGTGGCAAGTTGCAAGTAGTAGTAGGCTTGACGCCCCATGACACATACAGGCTTACAAATTTTCCCCGATACAAAAGGGTCTCCAATGAATGAGTAAACAATGGGCAAATGTATGTAGACTTGTAAATAGAAAAACACAGAAGTATTTGTAAGTGTTAGTATGTATGCGTGTATTTCAGTATGTTGTACGTGTGAAATCCGGCACGTGCATAGTGGAGCTTTTAATACTTATATGCTGAAATCTATAATTACTGTGATTCACAAGTATTTTGTTTTCGAAATTAGAAAACACACGCAAAGGATAGTATTTATGTTTTGCTACTACGAAAAATTGTACTACTATTATTATTACTATTTATGGTATAAGCGCCTCTTCTATTTTTTCACTTTTATTTATTTCGCCCTACGCTAATTTCTCAAACGTGCCATTAATCCACTTGTCGTAAAGGATCTTTGTTGACGTCTCTAATTGCGTTTTTCATTCAACTTAGAAATTAGCTACTAAAGCAGCCAAAAATTAGGAAAAATTACACTGTTTTGGCATTTCAATCAAACGCCCAAAAATAATATGGCAAATGTACACGCGCGTAATTAAACAGAAACGAAAAATGAGCAAAAATCAACCTATCATGAAAAGGGAAAATATTCTGAAACTTTAATTGTATTATAAAACTATTGCTAATATGTATTTAATTTTATCTTTTTTATTTAATTTAATATCATTGCAAAGTTTCCTTTTATTTATTTTTTTAATTTTATTTTATTTTATTTTATTTTATTTTATTTTATTTTATTTTATTTTATTTTATTTTATTTTTTTTTTATTTTATTTTATTTTATTTTATTTTATTTTATTTTATTTTATTTTATTTTATTTTATTTTATTTTTTATTTTATTTTATTTTATTTTATTTTATTTTATTTTATATTATTTTATTTTATTTTATTTTATTTTATTTTATTTTATTTTATTTTATTTTATATTATTGTATTTTGTATTATTTTATTTTATTTTATTTTATTTTATTTTATTTTATTTTATTTTATTTTATTTTATTTTATTTTATTTTATTTTATATTATTTTATTTTATATTATTTTATTTTATTTTATTTTATTTTATTTTATATTATTTTATGTTATTTTATTTTATTTTATTTAATTTTATTTTATTTTATTTTATTTTATTTTATTTTATTTTATTTTATTTTATTTTATTTTATTTTATTTTATTTAATTTTATTTAATTTTATTTCTTTTTATTTTATTTTATTTTATTTTATTTTATTTCATTTCATTTCATTTCATTTTATTTTATTTTATTTTATTTTATTTTATTTTATTTTATTTTATTTTATTTTATTTAATTTTATTTAATTTTATTTTATTTTATTTTATTTTATTTTATTTTATTTTATTTTATTTTATTTTATTTTATTTTATTTTATTTTATTTTATTTTATTTTATTTTATTTTATTTTATTTTATTTTATTTTATTTTATTTTATTTTATTTTATTTTATTTTATTTTATTTTATTTTATTTTATTTTATTTTATTTTATTTTATTTTATTTTATTTTATTTTATTTTATTTTATTTTATTTTATTTTATTTTATTTTATTTTATTTTATTTTATTTTATTTTATTTTATTTTATTTTATTTTATTTTATTTTATTTTATTTTATTTTATTTTATTTTATTTTATTTTATTTTATTTTATTTTATTTTATTTTATTTTATTTTATTTTATTTTATTTTATTTCATTTTATTTTATTTTAATTTAGTTTATTTTATTTTATTTTATTTTATTTTATTTTATTTTATTTTATTTTATTTTATTTTATTTTATTTTATTTTATTTTATTTTATTTTATTTTATTTTATTTTATTTTATTTTATTTTATTTTATTTTATTTTATTTTATTTTATTTTATTTTATTTTATTTTATTTTATTTTATTTTATTTTATTTTATTTTATTTTAATTTATTTTATTTTATTTTATTTTATTTTATTTTATTTTATTTTATTTTATTTTATTTTATTTTATTTTATTTTATTTTATTTTATTTTATTTTATTTTATTTTATTTTATTTTATTTTATTTTATTTTATTTTATTTTATTTTATTTTATTTTATTTTATTTTATTTTATTTTATTTTATTTTATTTTATTTTATTTTATTTTATTTTATTTTTTTTTTATTTTATTTTATTTTATTTTATTTTATTTTATTTTATCTTATTTTATTTTATTTTATTTTTTGTTTTATTTTTTTTTTCATTTACCAAACTTCATTATCGGAATTGTGACAAATCCGTAAGCATCCCTCAAAGGCAATCTTTGCTGTAAAGACCCTCATTCACACGGAAATAGTTAATCTCTCAGCACTTTGTTTCAGAGAACATATATTTCAGTGTATATTATGCAGTTACACTCAAACGCTTATAAATATTTTGTATAATGGAGAGCATTAATTGCATTGAGAATAAAGAAAAATGATTACCGAATAATGCAAGCGACAATAATAAATTGAAAACATTTCTCTTTGATATACTTAATGAATTTACACATGCAAGGACATGTACATGTATGTGCATAGTACAACAAACATAAATATTTGTATGTTTTAACGCACAAGGGGACAGCTATCAATTACAAAATTGCAAACAAAAATATTTGAAAAAAGGCCAAGAAGGAACTTTTTAAATATGAGAGCACACACAAGTGGTTATGCTCTTAAAGACATATGCACGTAAGTACATATGTATACGAGTATAAATATATATATATACATATATATATATATGATTATGTGGCATGGTAAATGATTCGCTGAGCAACTGAACCAACGAGCCACTGAGTCGCAATCGTACAACTGAAATGAGCTGGACACTATGCAATTGGATTCAGCTGAAGTGGAAGTAGAAGAAAACACATGAAAACGGAAGTTGAAGTGGAAGCAGGCAAGCGGTCGGAGAAGAAACCAGCTATGAGCTGCTGCTGCTGCTGCTGACCGAATATCCATGAGCCATAAAACACTTTACGAGTATATGTATATATATGTATATATGTAAGTATGGTAGACGGGTGACGGAAAGTTGGTTGGCTCCCAGGGAATTATTGTTTTCCAATTAATAAATGTCAATTACACACAGTGAACAACGATAAATGAGCAGCGAGCTTTGAGCTCTGAGCTGTGTGCCGATGCGTACGCTGCTTGAGATGGGGGTGATGGCCATGAGGGAAGGAATGAATTTTGAGAAAAGACGAATTAAGAAGAAGGCGACGACGGGCAGTAAGGCGAGAAGTGTGGCTAAGATGTTTTATAAATATGTATGAGTGTACATAAGCAGGTCAAACCGGGTGTCCAGCTATAAAATATGTATATGTAAACACAGCGCTTTATCCACATAAATAGTGTATGTAATTCTCAGAAATATTCACATGTACTCGTATGTGCATCAGCGTGCATATGAATAATGTGCGTGTGTAAATTACTTTTCGCAACGAAGATAAATGCATATGGCTAGCAGATGGTTGCAGCAGGCCGAACTCGATGATATTTGTTAGTATTAGTGTGTATGTAAGTGTTCATGTGCATTTGTGTATATATGTATATATGTACATATGTATATGAGTATAGTGGCATGGTCATATTGGAGTTTAAAACAGAAGATGACCCCCGTAGGCAGTTTTATTGCTTCAAAGCCACTGCTACCCTATAAGCCTTTATTTATTTCTACATCAAAGTTAAATGAATGTCAATAATGGAATTTGTAAAACTAAGCCTATGGAGTTCATTGAAAGCTATTTTTCATATAATTCATACTTCATTCATTTTTGAACGATTTTTTTCGAAATTTTGTCTCTTGAAATAAAGTAAGCTGCGGCCTTCAGTTTTTCAAGGCGTCAAGTTTATTTTCGATTTCACGAATAGGCGAAGTCCAGCAGAATAGAGTATTAAGTTAAATTAGAAAGACAGCTTCAAAATTGAAATTTTTTTGTAATTAAAGGTCTGCTGAAAATAAAGGATATTTCAACTGTTGTAGCTATATTCTTTTGGTAATAGCAAAGGCACTACTGAAACTTAAGAAACTGTAGAAATTCACAGCAGATATTTTCCACCCCTAAGCTCGCTGTAAGAAAGTTATTTGTCATCTTGGGCTACAGTTTGAAAGAGGACAGGATAATGCGCCTGACATGGGATAAAAAAAAGAAAATGTCGTGTAAAAATAATTGCGATATTTACAACTGTGGTCAATCATACAGTTCATGGAGACCGAAAAAGCCAAGTGGTTAGTATTACCTACTGCGATTCTGAGCACCAGAATTCGAGGCCTGATTCGACTTTCATCAAAAAATTAAAAACAATTTATTTTTAATTGCCCTCCGAGTGTATTTTTGTTATGAAATAAAAGCTCCACATAAAAAATCATCGGCTGGCTGGAGGCGGCTTAAAATACATCGTAAATAGGTCCCTCCATCTGTTGGAAAAATATCAAGACCCAAGACCACAAACTGGACTGCTACAAGGCGGCATTAGCTAGACACGCTGTTTGATAGGTGGTACCATCAAACGCCTTTTGCAGGAGTTGTTGAAATGTTGAAGAACTTGAAACCTTAGAGCGTTTCCCTCTCGCTAATGTGTCGTACTGCGGAGAGATGAGTTAAAGTCTCCAATTTATGGAGGAAAATTATGTCGATTTCCCAATTTATCCCCCTCCTCCAATCAAGTTAGGGCTTTAGAATTGTTCAGTGTACTTCTGCCCAACAAAACTATTCTATCCAACCTATCTCCGAACTAAATTGAGAGACTTGTTTGAGTTTAAGAGGTGAGGCCAATGTAAACGCCAAGAAAAAACACCTGTTTTCAAGATATTTTTTTTTTTAGGTGGAGAGAAATTATAATGTTTTGATACCTTATTAGTCTCATATTTAGATTGAAAAAAAAATAATTAACAACAAAAATTTATTTTACGTGGCAGAACTATGGACATTTTTGTAAAGTGATGTTTCTTCTAGGAGCTCCGCGGCTTACAGCATACAGGGTGCAAAATAGAATCTGCAGCAAAATATTTTTTTTTTGTTTATCTGCATGAGAATAGCGTAGAGATTTTTAAAAATAATTATTTTTGTGAAATTAGGATGCATTTGAGACAAAAGCTCAATTTTCGAACAAAAAAACGGTTATTAGGTAATTATGTTACCAAAAATCCCGTACGTTACTCTCCTTGAAATTATATAAAAAAGGTGTAAGAAAAAAATAGTGAAAGTTGTTTGAGTTATGCTGGGAGCCAACTTCAAAAAGCGTGATTCGAGAAAAATGCTTTTAAATTTTTGAGACATACAAAATATATATCGGAGCCGCCCAGTGCGCTCGCTAAATCGGCTCGAAATTTCAATTAAATCGATGTCGGACAGGTGTAAGACCTTTTTTTCCTTATTCTAGAAGGTTCAAAGAATATATTTAGCCAATAAAAAAAATCAATTGAAGCATCTACAGTGGCCTTACCCCTTAAGAAAGCAGATAATTGGAGAAACGAAGAGACAAAACCGCTTTGACCCACTCATTCCGGTGTCTTATTCTTCTATAAAAAGAAAAAAGTTCAAATAACAAGTCTCTATTATCCCTTAAATTTCTTACTGGGCATAAAAATATGAACATTATATACATACATACGAGTTTATCTACATTGGTATACTTAAGTGTTTGGATACGAGTAATAGCAATAGCAATATGGCTGCCACAACTCTTCAACTCATCCAGCGACAGTGCAGTACAATTGTCATTTTAAATTATTGTCAGTCGGATAATGCGGTCAGTTGCTTGGTGGACAGGCAGCACTTAATGTTCATTTGAACAGAAGACCAACAATCATAAATACATATGTATACACACTCATAATTGGTCATATATATATATATACATAAAAATATGTATATAAAAGAAATTATATTAGTATAATAAATACACAAATTTGATATTTGTATGTATGGCTATCATCCAAAATTTAAAATAAATAAAAATCTTCTGATTAAACAAATGTGTACTCAATAACAAGGCAAACTGTTGTTAAAGTCTGAATGAAAAATTAGAAATTTGCAATTATAAATCTTTCTAAAATAAATATATTTAAAAAGCACACTACTTATCAACTTACACGTATACACATTATAGATGTAGTTACCAAAAAAAAATAGTTCTGCCTTCACTCTGGCACTTGAGAGATTGCTCACTGGGTTGCAGTGATAATAATGCATTTAATTCATTTACCAAGGCCATTATCGTAAGTCTTTTCAAAAATGACACACAAACACTGCTATAGAAATATGACTACAAACATACCTACATGCATGCATATATATATATGGTATACGTATGTACAAAAAAGCACTGTAAATATATATTTAAAAGGTTTTGTATATTGATATGATATAATGTGTGCATTGTAGATCAACTAATGGCTTTAAAGACGGTAATTACCGTTACTGCACTTGCATTTACATATATATATACTTACACTTTTACATATGTATGTTTTCATATATCATACATATATGTATATGTACATATGTATGTATTATATATCTGAATAGTGGGAGTTTGTGTTAGTGTTTGTGCATATGTGCTCATATGAAAGATGTTCTGTAAGTATATTTGTTTTTAGTGTCGGTAATCTCGTTTGAGTGGTATGTATTTAATCAGCATACGTCAGTGACAAGTAGTAGTTTTGTGAGCGTGTGCGTATGGGTAAGCGCATTTGAGTACATGATGGTTCGTGATTGGTTTGACAAATTACATGAACGTTTTCTTCTTCATCGAAATTGACAGGCGAATAATTTATTTAATCCTATGTAATTCAATTTGTTAGTGACAAGAAGGTTGAGGTTTTGATGGGGCGTAAGTTTGTAAATTATAAATATATATTTAATTATTTATTATTTATTTATATATAAAACCAAAATGCAATGAAATTATGAGTTATCAATTTGTGCTAAAATCAAAAAACAACATACAAATTTGGTTTAAAATTTTATTTTGTTTAAAAATTTATATTATATTTAATAATTCTTGTTAAAAGCTTGGTTTAGTTAATTTCAGAAAAAAATAGTTTGGTGTTTTTTTTCTTATAAAACTAGTACTTGTTGTAAAACTATAGGAAGCGTAAACTTTATATTTTTTGAAACAAAATTTAGACACTTTTCCTTACTTAGGCAAAGCGCTGACATTTAAATATAGTTTTTTGCCAGGTATGATGGATAAGTTTCATTATGGACTCCAGAAAACTGTGATTTACTATGCTTTAACCAACGAGCTTATTTACGGTATCAGTGCTTCAGGTACTATTCGTTGCTAATCACTGAGTTTAAGGGGTAAGGCCACTGTAGAAGAAAAATTACTTTTCAAAAATGCTCATCGTTCCGCCCTTTTAAATTATTATTATGATGTGAATTAATTTTTGTTTTATTTAAATATCATACCAATAAGACATCAAAACAATATAATTGTATTGCCTTTCTTTCCACATAAAAAATAAAATTTTGAAAAAAAAATTCTGGGAACTTGCATTTTTTAATGCTTTTTTAGGAATAAGTTATTTGAAAAATGTAAAATTTAATTTGTTTCATTTTGAAATATGTACAAAAAATTAATATTTTCCCGTTTCGTAGCACCGAAGTATCAGAAAAAAAATAAATGTGGTCTGCTCCCGTGATAAAAAAAATATCCTAGTTTCTGCAAGTGCTGTTGATGAGTAAAATAACATACTAAAATTTCAGCCCGTTCGGTTTGGAAAGAAAATTTTTAATCAATCGAGCCATGAGGACGTTATTTCGAAATAAATGCTTTTAAAGTTTCTTGCCGTTCGCAGCTACTTTGCGACTCAGCGCATACCACTACGGGACGCTCATGCATAGGTGCTTTGACTTGCTTATCAATATTTCGAGTTTCGTTTTAATATTTTTAAAGCATATTGTTATATATTATGTAACTAAACACTTTTTTCGGTCTTCGATGAAGCCAATATTAGAATATGGAACCCCAATTGTCAAGTTAATTCCGCTAAGTTAAAAACTGTTCTAAAACGATAAATATTTCTCCCTATACCAACCGTTTAAAGCTTCTAAATCTACCTACTCCCGCAAGTCGTAGAGAATCTTCTTAATGGATCAGTTTGCAGTTCATGGATCTTGTCTGAGGTAAACTTTAGTTTTTAACGACGAACCCAGCGCTACTCACCTCACGCGCAACCATCCAGTGAGCGCGTCTAAGGGTTGATCGAAAAATCCAACAGACCGGTGACCGAAAACCGGTGACAGTTCGAATTTCCCTGAACCCGAAACCGATCAAGTAATAGAAATTCTGAACTAAATTAACCTTTTCACCGATTGTGTCTCAATTTTAATTTTCATAATTTTG
The DNA here is from genome assembly GCA_037013455.1 of Ceratitis rosa. NCBI lineage: Eukaryota > Metazoa > Arthropoda > Insecta > Diptera > Tephritidae > Ceratitis > Ceratitis rosa. The sequence goes on from JAWMAG010000031.1 coordinate 14,034,389, forward strand.
CAACAGCTACGACCTCTCAGACTCACTTTTTAGCATAAAGAAAAACTATTCTTGCTTCTCTCCACAATTAAATATTAAAATTCTTTAATTACTTAATTTCAGCTGTTGAATAAATATTTTTTTTATTAGTATTATATTAGTACTTAAAAAAAGGTAGATCTTTTCAAATCAAGTTACCTTATTTACATATTAAATTTATTTAAAACTCTCTATTGTATAATTTAAGAATTATTTTATCACCTTATAACCTTCAGTCACTTTTAACTCAAATTATATTATCAAATGTTAATTAAAAGTATTTCAGCCAGCTGAAGGTGGTCCTGAGTGCCTTTACTAATTAAAAAAAACATGTATTTTTCCAATAATTATATATAAACTGAATACTGTTGCATCATTTAATTTTAAAGATCTTACTCAGTCCATGTAGATATATTTTTGGGAAAGTGAAAAAGTTTGAACAGACATTTGGACGGAGAAGTTTTTGCTGCCATTTCGGAAACCGTGGCCTTTCCTCATCAGCTATCTTTTCCAGACACCCTTATTCGAAATAGATCTAAGCTTGGAATGTGCACAGTACGAGCCCATGGCTATACCATTAAGTTAAAAGTGCATCGTGGTCACTTGTTGTTGTTGTTTTATTGTTATTATTGTTGTTTCCAAAAAAAACTAAAAAACATGCTCTAAATCAGCTCAATAAAGTTAAATAATATTTTATATCATTTAATATTCAATCTCAAAGGATTATGTGCCGCCCTCAGAAATGCATTCAATTAGCAAATTGAATTAAAAATAGAAATTTCGTTCACTTTAATTTTAGTTTATGGGTCAATTTGTTGAATTATTAAAAGCTTTACACTTGACACACATTGAAAGCATGCCCACTGTAGTACAATGATGCTACTAAACGAGATTATGGCAACTATCATTAGCTCTAACTGCATCAGTCCATCCAAAGCAGCCAAAACTCGAACTAAAATTTTTCAAATTTTTTAATTTTTTTTTTTTTCAAACACTACCACACCCAGTTCGGTTTTATTTAGCGAAAAATCAATCACAGCTCTATATATGTATACATGTATATATTAGTATGTATGCGTGTGCTACTAAGCATCAAACCATGCCGAACTCACTCATCAATATCGAAACTGCACTAATATGCGTAACATTTTCCAACCAAATCAAAAGGGATAAACATAAATTACACTTCAATGAATGAAATGCATTTAGAGCTTAACTGGAAATACAAAAAAAAAACAGCTTCACTAAAAAAAAAATTACTAAAATAATATGCAACTACTTTTCGTAAATTTTCCATGCCGCCTAAAATTTCCATACGACCCAATTCAGCATCAAACAGCAGCAGTCACACTACCATAAATACATACATGCATACTCGTATATACGCATATATATGGAGGTATACACACACATATAGGCAAGCACTTCGGTTTGACTGCTCTACATACATAAATACATACAATTCATTACAATTCAGCAATGCTAATATGTACTTAAACGTAACGGTAAATGCTAAAATCGCTCGTTTCAACAACGTCAGAGCAGAGTCATAAGTGAAAGGGGTGAAAACTCCGAGGGGCATGAAAAGGAAAACAAACCAAAAAAACAACAAAGTGAGAAAAAACGCAAATTAATGCGGGCATCAACGTTTATAACTGTGCAGCTTTTCCACTTGATTGCCGTTAAAAGTCTTAGTAGTGCTCTGTTGACTTTTGTATATCTTTCACACTTTTTTCACAAATACATTTTAGCGCAAGGTTGTGCCACAGTTTAAGAGAAATTCGCTGGAAATTTGCTACAGTTAAAAGCTCTGGAAAAAATAGTTACTTTTTTTATATATTTTTATATTTATTTATTTTTTATTTAATTATTTATTATTTATTCCTTTTTTGTATATCTCATAATTGTTTATTACAATAATAAAGTTTTATTGATTTTTTATTTATTTATTTATAATTTATTTATTACTAGTAAGTTTATTTATGTATTTTATTCCGATTATTTATTAATAACATATAAAATTAGCGTTTTATTTTTTCTTTATTTATTAATTAATTATTTTATTTATTTAGTTATTAATATATTGATTTATTTGCGTATTTATATATTTATTTATTTACCTATATTGTAACTATTTATTTAGTAAACTATTTTATTTTTTTTTTAATTTTTTATAAATTGTTTTTTATGTTAGTTTTTTAAACAACTATTAATTAATAAATTAGTTAACTAATTATTTTTAAAAATTCACTTTTTTTATTTACTTTCCTCTCTTCTATTTGTTTACTATTTTTTGTTAATTGATTTACTAATTTATTTTATTTTGATTACTGATTATGAAGTTATTTAATTTTATTTTTTTTATTTATTTTCTTGTTCATTTATTTTTTTGTTTAATTTGTCTTAGTATTTATTTATTTATTCATGTGTTATTCATTTATTTTTGTTAGAGAATTATTAACTAATAATTTACTAATTTGATTAATTATTTAGTGGCTCTTTTATAATTTACTTATTTTTAACTACCTCATTTACTTTATCTTTCCCCTATAAATCAATTAATTAAAAATAAATGACGGTTTGACAAGTTAATTTTTAGGTCATTAATTTATTTTATTTTAAATATATATTTTACCTTTTGTGTTATTTAATTACTTGTTTATTTATTTATTTTAATTTATTTTTCATTATATATATTAAAATAAAATTTCTTTATTTGTTAAATTTTGAATGCATTTAACATTTTACAATTTTTTAGAAAATAAAAAATTGTATTTAACTTTGTTTTTATTAATTTGTGATTTGCTTATTTTTATTGGAAAATAATTAATTGATAATTATGCTCATTTCTCAACTTTAAATTATTTAATTAAATATTTAATTAAGTAAATATTGGATGAGTGCATAAGTTCGTGCCCGATTTCAAGTGCAAACTAAAATTGAAATTTTTTGAAGAAAGCGCTTTTATTAATCAATTATGTATTCGCCATCAAGTTCGGCAATCCACTCCCAACGTTCAACCAATTTACGGATGCCTGATTCATAGAAATCGCGCGGTTTCTCGTTGAAAAAGGTGTCAAGGTAGTTTTTGACGTCTTCCACATTTTTAAATTTTTTTCCATTCAAATTGTTCTGCAGCGATCGAAACAAATGATAATCAGAAGGTGCAATGTCGGGTGAATATGGGGGATGCGGCATGATTTCCCAATTCATCTCCTTCAGTTTGGCCAGGTCGGTTTTGCAACATGTGGCCTGGCGTTGTCATGATGGAAAAGAACTCCTTTGCGATTGGCCAAAATCGGACGTTTTTCATCAATTGCTTTCTTCAATTCGACCAATTGCTGACAATACTTGTTGGCAGTGATCGTTTCTCCAGCTGGCAAGAGCTCAAAATAGATCACGCCTCGGATATCCCACCAAATGCACAGCAGTACCTTCATCGGATGCAATCCACCTTTCGACATCGGTTCCGCCCCTTCGTGCGCCTGTTTCCATGTTCTCTTGCGTTGAACATTGTTGTACAGGACCCATTTTTCATCACCAGTCACGAGCCGATCCAAAAAAGGTTCGTTTTTGATCCGTCGAAGCAAAGAAATTGCTGTTGACATACATAAGAATAGTGAAATTTTTCATTATGATATTTTTATGAATTTCAGTTATACAACTTTGCGCTATAAATGTAATTTTGAAGCACTAAATTGTTACGAAATATTTTTATTCGTTACACAAAATTATTTTACTACCCTTTTATGAACGGTATACGTTTTCTTTATTCCGCTACTTTGCTTTCTTTTGCTATTTTTTTATTCTCAACTTTCACAACGTTCAAGTCATTTAAAAACATTTCGCAATTGGCATAGCGCTTATGCTGCTTCTTTGTGTGTATGTGTGTGCCCGCATAGTGGCGCTGGTGTCGCATTAAAACATTCAGCACGTTTCTAATTGAAGAAGCTCAAAACGTTGAAACGTCAAGCAAGAATATGCACCAAAAAGCAAACTAAGTGAGGATGTATGTATGTATGTATATAAATACAACCAAAGCAAGCAGCGCATTAAGTCAGGCAGCATTGCAGCACATTCCGTCATGCCGACAGTTATTGAGTAAGTCAAACAGTTTTGTCTGATTTCATCTTGCATGGCATTTTAGCGATTATACTCAGGTTGAGTGAATAGTTTTGTAAGCTCGCATATGTACGTACATACATACATGTGTGCTTACATATGTATATGTATACACACAATTATACGCATTATATACATACATATAAACAGTGAGATTCTATGCTCACATACAAGGCAGTTCTCGTACTTTGCTATAGATTTTTAGTATGTTTGTATGTTTATCTTCTACCGGTAGCCATGTAAGTGCGTATATATGTTCTTGTACTACATAGTATGTATGTGTGTCCATTTAGTTTTTTTTTCTTGGGCCAACGGCATTCATTTCATTCAAATCATTCGATTTGTGCAATGGATTTGTTGCAGCTTTCAATGAAACACGAGCGCATGGTAGATATTATGGTATATAGTACAAACATACATATACCATATATATGCATATACCCGTGACAACGTGTGGACCTCTACTATAACCCGCGCTGTAACCTATATTCGCTGCTTGTGCCGCTGCTAAAAGGATATAGTGTCGAAAGCCAGCACGGAAGGCAACTACGCTGATGCCTCTACAACCATAGCTGAGTAAGGCAGGTTGAGTAAGTTGCAGATGCCAAGCATTAAAGCTTTCTTTCTCACCACTACTCCCTCTTTTTTGGTTTTGGTGGCAAACTGCTGGTGGATGCCGCTTGAATGACTAAGTGTTAGCATTTGAATTTCAATTGATTTTCAAAATACAAACATATCTACACTATTTTTACATGCTTCTCTTTCCATTCATATACCATATATAATAATACAATATATATAGTACACGTAGATATGTATGGTATGTATGTATATGCACGTGTGCGCTTTGTACACATCCACTGTGCCATCGAAGTGGTATAAAATGAGTCTGGCACACCGTTGATTTGATGTTTAATGCAAAAGTAATTGAAAAGTGTTGGGGCGGTGAAAATGAAAAAAAAAAATGTGCGCATGTATAAAACGAAATAAATTCAATAAAGCACACAAATACACGTGCAGGTGCGAATAATGGCAAATGAAAGCAAACTATGTTTAGAAGTATTTACACAAACACACTGCCAAACGAAGGTATAAAGTGAACTTAAATTGAAAATAATTTATTTTGAACGCAACAGGCGAGTGTGGTGGCGTAGTTTTTGTTCTTATATACAATATATATACGTGTACATACACGCAGTTATGTACATAATAAGCCGTCAATTGGACACAGCTGTTGAGTTTTGCTTTTTTCATTGAATTCATTTTTATTTGTCTATAAATCAAGCTAAGCCCCATTCAAATGGCAATCATATGAGAAATGTTCGACGGCAGTGAATAATTGCTATTAAATGTTATTAAAAGTAGACGAGACGGATTGTAGATTTCACTATCTGAAACTTTTTTTAATTAAAAAGTTAATTAAAAAACAATAATTATTTTTAAAAACAATTTAAAAATAAATTTCACAAACCAAGAAATGCACTAAATTGTGTTAAAAATAATTTCTTTTCAAAACTACTAGCTCCATTATTTTCACATTACTCTATAGGTTTTAATTAACAAAGTTAGAATTATCCAATTTATGTCAAATTTGCAAAAACAATTAGGACATTGCAATTTCATAGGCTACTCTGGAGGTCATTTCTTCAATTCTTGTTGGTAATCACTTGATGCGAAGCTCGGAATCTAAGATGGATACATATCAATCTCCCACCAAGCTCTCAGAACATCTGGAGAGTCATTTTAATAATAATTCCTATAAATAAGTGCTTTCTTCATATAGTTCAACTCCTGGCAGTATACGTCCGCCAGACTTGCACTTTGCAGCTCAATTTATATTATATGTGTCTCCCTAAATTTTTTCTGGTTACCAAAAAGCGCTTCCTTTGGAACTGTGCCAGTTCTAACAGCTACAAGCTTATTAATTCAATTATTTTGGGAAAATAAAATTATTAATAAAATTTAAATTTCTACATTTTTCATGCATCTGAGTGCCCATAACCTTTTTATTTCTAAATGAATAACACAACACTTCAAAACTTATTTAGTTATAATTTTTTTAGCTTTATCATAACATTTTGTATAGCTTCATAAGATTTTTGGCAACTCTGCTAACTAATTTTACATTAGGCGCATTTTTACTCATGTTAAAGTTTTTTCTAAATAAATAAATTCTCTACAAAAACGCAGGAATAACACTAAAGCTGCCGAAACGTCATTAAAGCAGCTAATCAAAATGCTTATTTTTCTCTCATTACTAACTAACCGTGCATTTAAATACTTCATTAAGGTGAGATAATAAAATGTTTAAACATAAAAAACACACGCTAAGTAGATGGTAACATGTATATGATTATAAATACACACGTGTGTACATGTGGCATACTAATTTTCTGTGCTAATCACTTGCGACCACTAGGGCGTATACGTAATATATTTTTTGAGTGAACTTAGTGGTAAGGTAATTGAGTAGTAAAACTGTTTTTGCACCACTACAAAGTTGAAGGTTTCTTTTATATTTATGCTTTTTAATCATAAAAAAAAAATATAATTATAATTATTTTTTTTTTAGATAAGAAAGATGAGTTTGAAGTACTTTATTTCATGGTTAAACTTGCGCCATGGTTAATGTACATTTACATAGTATAATTTTAATTTATTTGGTATTTTAAAAAATTTCTAAGTGAACCGTTTTGAAGCTGAAAAAAATTCACACAATATCAAATTAGTTCACTTCGCAATAATACCTAACATATTTTTAAGGCGAAAATTAGTTGGTTTGCGTATACCCCTCTATATACTATTGATGATGCACTATAATGATTTTGTGAATTTTATCTTATTTAATCTCATGTGTAATTCCGTCCAAAGGAGATTTATATAACATGAATCTAGTGTTTAGTTTTAATTTTTCTACCATGTGTATTTTTGGAAGGTCCCTATCAAGCGATAAACACTTTGAAAACATTAAACTTCACTTTCATTTACATATGCAGCAGTAAAATATAAGAATAATAGTGTCGAAAAGAAAAATAAATTATTATGAAACTCAAAATGTAGCAAACGAAAGTAAAGGTGTCAGCAAGCAAACGAACTTTTTTGCCTTGGCTTATAGTTAACGAAGGCAAAGACTATGTACGAGTATATGGCTTCATATGTACGTGAAGAGATTTTACTATTTATTAAACAACTAAAAGTGTTAACATTTATTTTTTTTTTTTGTAATTTTTTTGAAGTAAGCTTAGCGCTCAAAACCTTACATTCTCATGTATTTGGCTTTCCAGGAATTTATTTGACTACAAAATATATATTTAAAAACACCGACAAAAGAAAAAGTGGGTTGTGCACCAGATAATTATTATTATTTTTTTAATTTTTCACTGTTAGGAAAATGTTGCTCATACGACATGTCGTACCTGTCATTCTGAAGTTAAAAATTATTATGTTTAAGTCGAATAGGAAACAGCTATACTCTAAATATGTCTTAGATTATTATTTAACGGATTGGAATGCATGCAGAATTATAAAAAATAAAAGAAACTTTGTTTAGCACCAAAATCTCAAATTTTCGCAACTTACTTAATGTAGAAAGGTGCACGACCAGAAAAAATTGTGATTTAGCTAGTCAAGAACATGGCATTATTTTCTTCACAACTTCAGTCGTGTACATACTTAACTCATATAAAAAAAAAAATATAAATAATTCCAAAATTAAAAAAAGAAACAAAATCAACTTTGATCATTATTTTTTATTTTCTTTTATTTATTTTTTTCTTCAGTTGTCATATACTATAACACAAATATATTTCACGACAATCTCATATACCTACATGCATGAACTTTCACCAACACCACACACAGTGTGTCACGTAAAATTTATATAAAATAAACCGCAAGAAAGTACATTCTTACATATAAAACTAACTGAAAGGTGAGCGCAGTTGAGTGCATTTATTTTTTGAAGCTTAAATGAAAAAGTATTTTTCATGCTCGATATACAAAAACAATACAAAACAAAAATTAAAAAAGAAATGAAAAACTGTAAAGAACGCTAGTAAAGAAAAGACAACTGATGTTAAAAGAAACTCATACAAAAACATCATTTCAAAATCATTCGTGTGTACATAGTTACGGTCAGCTGTCTATAAAATTGCTATAGCACGTGTAATGCTGTTGGACAGGGCGTATGACAACAACTATACAATACTTGCGGCTGCAGAGCTTCTTTTGGTTATTAAAGTTTGGACATTTTTATTGACACAAGTCGAAACAACCGAGAAGTGTGAAGCAATATATAAGAATAAAATATAAAATCAAAACAAAAAAATGTTTAACTATATAAATATAACTGAATTATATAAAAATTAAGTTTATTGTTAATTTTTTTTAAATTTTAAAAAAGAGCGTTTCTAATATAAATTAAATATTCATATATCGCAAACTAGATCAAAATATGTCACAACTCAGAATTTTTGATTAAAAAAAACTTTCAAAAAATATTATAAAAAATATATTAAAGTTTCTAGATGCTTTTTCAGGTCATTATTATGTTGAATAGTTTTTTGTTGATTAATATTATCCAAATAGCTGAAGCAATATATAAGAATAAAAAGTATAAAAAATATTAAAATGTATAACTATAAATATATAACTGAATAAAAAATAAATTAAGTTTATTTTAATTTATTATAAATTAAATAATCATATATCACAAACTAGATCAAAATATGTCATAACTCAGAATTTTTGATTAAACAAATTTCCCAAAAAATTATAAAAAATATATTAAAGTTTCTTTATTGTTAATTAATATTATATTTAGAATTTTTTGAATTTTTTTTTTATAATTAAAACAAAAAAAAAATCTTTAGAATACATACATATGTATGTACATGAATAAAAAACACAGAAAACAACTCTCTGCAATTTATTTCTAATAAAAAAAATTCTAATATTTCTGGCACCCTTAAAAAAATGTTTCCAACCGTCGATTGTCTGAACGACGCAATCGCTTAGAAGCGCCCAGTTGGGAGATTTTTATGCATTCACCATATAGTGCGAACCTCCCACCAAGTGGCTACTGCCTGCACTGAAAACGAAATTATTACGCTATCACCGCCGCCTTAGAAGCTTATTCAAATGAAAGCAGCTCATACTGTCATCACAGTTCTCAAGTCATGATGTCTGCCCAATTGATGGCATCTAAATAAAAATAAAATTTAATTCTAACCAAAATTTTGCACTGTCTCGTTCAACAACTACCCAGAATTTTTTTCGTTTTTAATAATATTTTTTTTTTAAATAAAACATAAATGAATGTCATAATTTCTGCTGTAAATAAAAAAGGCAGACATTTAAATTAAATAAGCTGCTTGTCCAAAAGAACAAATTTTTATAAAAAATTCAAAAAAAAAACATACACTTGCCCCCAAAATTATGCAAAACAAAATCTAAAGGACATGAATTTTTAGTTAGCCAGTTGTTGTATTTGTATTTCTAATATATAAACGACTACGAAGAAAATATTGTATATAAATTACTTGAAAAGAAAACAGGTCAAGGGCAAACGTACTTCGTAATTGAGGGTTAAAGTTTAAATTAAAAGATTTTTGGATACAAAAAATGAGAGAAAGTGAAAGTCAGAAATTCACAAACCTTGAAGAGTGGAAGAGTGGAAGAAAAAGAAATAAAAATGTATATGTGTGCTTATGTGTGTGCGTTTGACATTGAGATCAACAACGCAGACGGCAGACCGCAGACAAGTAATTTGCGTATAAATATTAAATTATGTATGCATATAATGTTTGAATGCCTATATTTGCCTACATATATTTACAGTATACATATGAGTACATGCTAGCTAGTATATAGAAGAGTAAATATAACATATGAATATTGCAAATATTAATGACGTTTCAGTAATTTTCATATATACATACGTTTATGATATACTTGCAAATGTCTTTATAGATATTCATATATGCACAAGTGTGCAATACTAATATGTGTGTGTGGTGTGTTTGTACCTGTAGTCTGCAATAAAATATTGTGCCAACATTACGCTTGGTGATATTGGTATTTTAATAAATATTTCGTATGAACATTTCATTATAAATGTATTCACATGCGTTTACATATTTACATATGTACATACTTAATGAAAATATATTTACTTATAAAACATAATATAGAAAAATTGTTGATTCAGCATTCAGCGGCTGGCAATCATATTCACATTTTCACCATTATGGTAGTGTGTCAATAAACCCCGCCTGTCTGCTGCATGTGATATGAACTTCAAACAAATATTGCAAGTGATTTTTGATAGCTTTCGCCGCATTAATTCACGAGCTTGGTGGTTACACTTTCGTTTACATAGATACATAAAAAAAACGTTACTGTAGACAGAAATAAAAGAATTTATTTGTTTTATATACCTATGTATGTATATTGGTGAAAAATATAATACAAATTATACTTGTGTCAATTTATTTGATTCGCATTTTGAGCAAAAAATTTTTCTTCTTAACAAGACGTCAAGTATCGTAATTTGAGAGAGAGTGGCAGCAAAGCAGCAACAAAAAATATCAACGAAGTAAACAAAGTCTATAAATCATATCAATTTCAACTCGAGTGGCCGCTTAAATATCTCGAGCATTTCTTGAACACCAATATTACAGTAAATGAAAAATAAATTCAACAGAGAAATTATTAGAAAATTACTTAAATATGTGGCTGGTGTTTATAAATAAAAAAAATTTAATTTAATTTAAAACGTATTTAAAGCACAAAATTTATTAAAATTATTTAAATATTTAACGAAAAAAGACAGCAGTTTAAATATACGGAATATTGTGCAAGGAGTTTCAAAGAAGAGAAAAATCATTTAATGATAGCTCGAGTCTTCTTAAACAAAAACCAGAAAGTAGAGCTGCCTTAGGTCATGCCAAAATCTTTATACCTCAAATTACCATATCAGATTTAAGGAATTCCATTTGATAAGTAAATATTAATTCTCATATCTGATAAATTGTATGGAGCGGGATATAGTAGGTATAGTAAAAATAAATCCATCCGCTTGGCAAAACCTTAGCGATCGCTATGAAAATAAAAGAATATTGGTTAATAGCCAATTGAAAATTCTCTTCAATCTTTCGCCGGTAGAAATTGATACTGGCAGTGCAATTAAACATCTTCAACGAGAAATAAATAATTGCATTTCGTCACTCCAGATTCATAAAATTGACCTAACCAATTGGGATGCGATCCTTACTTGTCTTTGCTCAACTAAACTGCCTGAGAATTCACTATGGTTATGGAAGCAATCAATTACAGAGAAGTCCGAGATTCCAAAGTGCGAAGATATGGCTAAATTCTTAACAGATCGGTTTCAGACTTTGAAAACAGTATACGACCTCAGAGGTGCAAGCAGACTCCTATAGCAAACATATTAATGCTTTTCAAAACTGCTTAAATGCCGGACATGGGGTTGCGAAATGTACTAGCACTTTTAATTGCTCGATTTGTCACTCTAGACACCATTCCATGCTACATACACACCCAGTCCAGCAAGCGCCTTCAGATAAAAATGTATTAGCTACTCCAAATTGGACCACTTCTGGTTCTAGTGCAATCCAACTTCATGGGGACAAGCCAAGCATGCTCCATCATAATTGAATCGCCTAGCAACGCACAGTTTTCGATACGAGCTGAGGCATTAGTATTACCTCAGTCAACTGGAAATCTTCCAACATGCCATATATATCCCAGCGTGAAAAAGACCTTTCCAGATATTCATTTAGTGAACAGCCAGTTCTTCGCGAACGAGAATATGTACCTTATCCTAGGAGGAGACAAATATATCCTCAGATCATGCTGGGGGGTTTACGAAAAAACTCCCTGTGGTCGCTGATAACACAAGAGACAGTATTCTTTTGGATTTTCACGGGTCGGACTAACACAAACAAACCTAATAAAGATAAAAGGTATGCTGAAGCAGTAGGGGAAGTGTTAGTAGCACCCCCATATAACGAAACGCTACCCAGCTACTCGGAAACTCGTTCTTTCCGACCGCTTTCGCATCACGGAATAAGCAAGCATGGCTTGGAAACTAGTTCTTTCCGACCGTCTAGACAGATCGGCTCTGAAACTCGTCCTTTCAGACCGTCATCTGGAATTCGTCATCAGGTACGCTCGGAAGCTCGTCCTTTTCGACCACTTCAACAAAGTCCCAATAAACAGTTTTTTACGTCTCGCAACATCTCACACTATGCTGCGCTGAAAACGTGTTTATTTGCGCTAAAAGTTTGTTTTTGACAGTTTTTCAATTGATGGACTCAGTACGTTGTGAGCGCTCGTCAAAGATGGACACCAGCAAAGAGAAAATTCGCTATATTTTACAAATTTTTCTTCGATCAAGGCGAAAAAGCAGCCAAAGCATCTGAAAAAACGAACGTGTAGCACAAAAGTGGTTTCCTAGGTTCCGTTCCGGTAATTTCGATGTCAAAGATGCACCACGCGTCGAGAGACCTGTCGTGGAAAATTGCGATAAAATCGAACTAAAGAAAACCGTTTGGAACCATTTGCATAATCTTGGATTCAAAAAAACCTCGATGTTCGGGTGCCACACGAACTAACGCAAAAAAACTTCATGGACCGAATTCCCATCTGCGAATCGCTGCTGAATCGCAACAAAATCGACACATTTCTGGAGCGTTTGGTGACTGGCGATGAAAAATGGATCACTTACGACAACGTCAAGCAAAATCGGTCGTAGTCGAAACGCGGTAAGCCGGCGGAAACGGTGGCCAAGCCAGGATTGACGGCCAGGAAGGTTTTGCTGTGTGTTTGGTGGGATTGGCAGGAAATTATCTACAATGAGCTGCTCCCCTATGGCCAAACGCTCAATTCGGTCCTCTACTGTTAACAACTGGACTGCTTGAAGGCAGCACTCATCCAGAAGAGGCCATCTGTGATCAACAGAGGCCGAATTGTGTTCCATCAGGACAACGCCAGGCCACACATGTCTTTGGTGACGCGCCAGAAGCTCCAGGAGGTCGGATGGGAGGTCCTAATGCACTCACCTTATAGTCCGGATCTGGCACCAAGTGATTACCATCTTTTCCTGTCCATGGCGAACGCGCTTAATGGTGAGAAGTTGGCCTCAAGAGAGGCCTGAAAATTGGCTCTCCGAGTTTTTCGCCAATAGAAGGACGATGTGACAAAGAATACCTTAAATATGCCCAAAGGGTATATCTTTGGCACAACTGTCGGAAAATTCAGCATCAACAACAAAACATCCCCAAGTGGGTTGAGGCTGATCGACTTCGCCGTCGCCGCAAAAAGGGTTGACTTTAGTACTCGATTGCAGCACAAGAAAATTCATCAAGGTACTTATTTTTCTCCAGATCGAAAAAACCCAAACCAGTTCGATCATGTTGTAATAAGCGGGAGACATGCCTCCAGTGTTCTTGACGTGCGTTCACTCCGAGGACCCAACATCGACTCGGAACACTATCTTGTAGTAGCCAGGACACCCACACGCCTCTATGGCAGTCTAGAACACCCATCAACAAGCACAAGGGAAGTTCGACGTCGATAAGCTGCAATCACACAGACAATATCATTTATTTTCTATGAAAATTTTTATTTGAATTTGCTCCTAGCTGCTGTTTTGACGAATTTTAGACCCAAAATATACATATATGACATATTCCCAAAATTTCGATGATTTCCGGCACCAATGGGAAATCTGTCATAAGAGTGCAGAATACAAAATTTTACGCGTGTGCGTAAAATTAAACAAAGGGTTTCGCAGGGCATTGTTCTCTCCTCGTTTCCGTTTATCTTTCGATTTGAAAGCACCCTCCTCTACCAAAACAACAGTCATCATGTCAACAGTACATCACTTACACATTGCTTCAATTAAGATATAAGTTAATGAGCATAATGCTATGCTCTGTGGAAAATTGCAGCTGTTAAGCTACCATAAAGAATATTTCAAGCGACATTTACTTGAAACTTTACCAAGGCACATCAAGAAAAATTTTCCTTTTTCTAAAAAATCTTCCTATAATGACTCAGCAAAATGGAAAAATTTACCATCCCTCTTCTAAAGTTTTCAATGCAATATATCGTCCCTTTCTCAGCATGAACACTAATATTTAATTAAATATAAACAGAATAAAAATATAAAAAGTTGTCCAGAAAATACCATTCCAACGAGTTTTTGTAAATTTTTTGAAAAATATCTTTTTATTTTATTACAGGGAGAAACATACGTACGCCTTAATTATTAATAATTAGATTAAAAATTTTGTTTTCGCTACATTGAAGGGCGTAACAATAATTGAGGGTAAATTTAAATATTTAATGACAATTACGAGCATCTCTTTGTACAACTGTCGCTCAATCTTCATATTGGCATAAACTAGTTTTGGTATATATTTATGTTTGTACTATTTCATAAAAAAAAATATTTTCATTAATGCAAAAAATCGCTTAAAGTTAAATAATAAATTTTATTATATCTCACGCTCATATCCCACATGCACACGCAAACACCCACACACAAACAAGTGTACATTGACTATTTAACAAACTAATTGTGCTTGAAGTTGCTTTTGGAGTTGAACACATAAAAAAATATGAAAAAAAAGTTAAGCGTTTCATGGGAGAAGTTAATTGTATGTAATATTAAGAAAGTTTCCAAAACCAATTTTCGCAATAAACATGAAAAGCAAATGCGGTAACTAAAAGTGGAAAGGTTGAAACCTCAACACAACGCTACATAACTCAGCTCAACAACTCAACACGCCTCAGCCGTCAGTCATAATAAAATTAAATTTGCATACTTAAAATAAATACGCTTATGTACACATACCATATATACATACTTGCACATGTAAAAAAAATGTATAGCTATATTTGTGTTAGTGAAAATGCGTATTGTTTTTCAAAAATAAAACTGAGTGTGCTGCAGGCATTACAAAGTTAACTTATTTATAAGTTTTATGTAGCATTTTCGAGCAAAAATATTAAATTTAATTCTTTTTTAATACCTTTTTAATCATTTAATTAGCAACTGAATGGCCAATAAAATATTTTTCAAATATATTGAGTACATGAAATATATGTAGGGTTATACATTTCGTGGTTTCAAATGGACAGGGTAGTATTTAGACATTAACAAAACTTAACTGCTAAACCAAACATGTTTTGTTTTAGTTAAAAATCCAAAATTTTTGAAATATAATATTAATAAAATTTAACTGCTAAACTAAACATGTTTTGTTTTAGTTAAAAATCCAAAATTTTTGAAATCGGATTGCATAACAACCAGTTTGGTCCACTCAAGCAATTAAAAAAAAAATTTAAGAAGCTGGATCGGTTACAAATATTGTAAATGGAGGACGATTTTTCAAACAAAATTTTCTCCATTGGGTAATAAGCAAAATAGCCACATTTGAGTCTACAAGAATCATCCAATAACTTAATGTCTGGTGCGCTCTTTGGTCCTAAGGAGTGATTGGACCAAGTCCGCGATCCTTCGTCTTGGTGAGGTCAATTGGCCTTCGAGATCGTGTGGGGCTACGCGAAAGACCATGTTTATTCGAATACAACAATAACTCGTGAGAACTTAAGAATCAATATTCCTCAAATTATGACTGAGATACCTCAAAGGGAGGTAATATATAGATATAAAATGCCCAGGTTCAAGTTTTATAATAAAAAAAAGAATTTCATGAAAAGAATTATCATAAATGCTTTCTATTGACGTTTATTTTCGAAATCACAAAATGGTTAACCCTGTAAAAATATAAAAAAACCATGCTAGTGTGCGACAAACCAAAATTTTAATAGTATTTAAGGCCAAAAATATGCTAGTTCGTTAGAGACTAGAACTATACTAGTATTTTTCAGTAAAATCTGCAGTAGTTCGCAAAATTTCTAGTATATGACTAGTATTTTGCGGACAAATTCATACCAGTTATTCATTTTGCAAACAAAAAAAGCAGAACTCATAAGTAACTAGATTAGAAAAATGTTTTTTAGGATTGTCATTACGAAATATGTTTCGTTTTTTAAATAAAAAAGTAAAACAAAACATAGTTTATATCTAATTAAATACATGCGATCATATAAAACATATATACAATCATTCTCATTGATTTTTTGCTTAAGATAGATGAGTAGTATGATTTTGTAAGTAAATTGTGTGGAATCAGACTGTTTTTTGACTTCACTGATATGAACTAAACAGTATTTTAACTAATAAATATGAACTGGTATTTAACTAGTATGAAACTGATGCATACACTGACAATTGACAGTTCGTAGGACAACGCTGTGTTAAAGGTAACAGTTGTTTAAATGGAAAATGAACTAGTTGATGTAGAAATGAAAACTACTTTGATTCTAGTTAACAACTAGTATATTTCCCTGCAGCACACACTCATATGTTCCCCGTCATGTCATACAAGCCAACAAACACATGTAACGCACTTGAAAAATTAAGTGGCATTTCAACAGTTTTTAAGCATCAATCAACGCACCTTAGTCAAGTTAATAATTACTAAACTGAGTTGTTATGGTTTGTATATATATATTTACAAACATATATGCAGACATTTTTAAACAAGAGTATACCACCACAACTCTCCTTTTAACGTACTTTTTCTTTCGCCAGCGAATGCATTTTAATAAAATTTCTTTTTTTTTAAATAAATTTCTTCGCTTTGCTCACTACCTCCGTGCCACTTCTTGCACGCTCGCGAAGCTACTGGTCGTTTAGAGCTAGCGTTTTTTTTTTTACTTGCTTCAAGTGTTGTGCACAATCTTTTGTGTCAGAGTGTAGCCAAGCGTATTAGCCTAGTAGTTTATGAAACCATAAATGAGTGTTAGTTGTTTGAATTAGTTGCGCGAATTTTTTCAAAATTTTATTTCTGGACATTTTTTTTTTCTAATTTTTTCTTTCAAGTTTTTTTTTATTGTTTTCTAATGGCAAAAAATATATATGTTAACAACTAAATGCTGTAAATTACTGCAAACTGCTTTATATTAAATATATCATGAGTGGAAAATTAGTTTGCAAATAAGTTTGTTATTAACGCACTAAAAGTTTATAAAATTATACAGTCAGTAAATTTTTTATATATTTTTCACAAAATTTTCGCATAACCTTGGCAAGTAATTATATGTGTAAAATGAAAATTATAAATAATATTTTGCCTAAATGTATGCAATATTTTCTCATATAATAAGATTAAAATTGTAAATAATATAAAAACATTGCCTACATTTAGGAGCATATTTCGCTTTATTTCTGTATTGTAAAATTTTTTATTTTATTATTTTTTTTAACTTTAAAATCTGAAAAATTAGCACATTTAATACAGAAAAAAAATAAACATTACACTAAAAGTTTCATTTTCAGCTTAGAGTAGAAAATACATATATAGATATAGGTTTGAGAAAATTGTTTCTAGTACTTTTCTATCCAAACGAGGTGACATGCGTAATGCAGAGTATGGAGCAGCGAAACACAGGTTTCATATGCTGGCAAGTAGCCTCCGGACAGATAAAAAATTAATAAAAATTAATAACAAGTATACAGCCTCGCAGCTCTACACGTCTACGAATGTAGCCACTAAACACAGCAAATACAAAATCTTCTCAAAACTTCTTCTGGAACCACGTCGGTGAAGCCAAAAGCGTCTAGATAACTGACTCTATCAGTATCCATTCGGCCTTGCACACCTGCGTCAGCTACTGCTAAGCAACAAGAGGGTATTCAGTCAGATGCAAAACCGTCAGTCAGCATGAGAGAACGTCTTAGGTCAGCGGCCTTGTTGTTCAAAGCCATTAAGCATTCTCCAGACTAAGCAGTACTCAAAAGACACACCAACCAGTGTGGTATGTGCCCGTAAAAGCTATTGGAGAAAGTGGAGAACTCTAGTTTGAGATGAGATCTCTAGAAAGATAATAGTAATTTTATTTTTAGTTTTGATTAAAAATTTATTTAAGATTAAATATAAATAATGAAATTAAGAACTTCAATGAACAAAAATAATCACAATTCGATATTTGAGCTGGAAAAATATTCAACATTTTTCTGATCGTAATCCAGCCCAATTTGAGCTCTTAGAAATCATTCATTTGGATATGAAATTACCATGAAATCAAAAACTAACGCATCAATAATTTTTTTTAAGTGAAAACGAATCCATTTTATAATACCAGCTCAACTAAAAGTTCTCATAGTCGCATAATTAAACTTCAGTAGTGAGGTGCAATAATAAAAAGAGAATTCCCAGTATTTTTTATTCCATTTTTGAAAGCATATAACTTACTATTACAACTCAAAACTAACATTTTAATCACCATCATAAATATCAATATTCATTCTCCCGTTTTTTCTTTTCATATCGACATATTTCGAATTTCGAATTTCGATGTGCACGAAAATTTCGCATTCATAGAAATATGTTTTCAAAATCCTTACAATTTTTAGTTTATTTACCGGGTCAGAAAATTCATAACTTGATGCTCTTGCGCACATTTTTCAGCGATAAATTACAATAACGCACATACACACATACGTGTATGTAATAATGTACTATTACACACACTCAAACGAAAATACGTGCACCTGTTTTGTATGGCTAACGCTAAGCTAGCACCAGCTTACCAGCTGGGTAAGCTTCCATAGAATTTATGCTTCAAATTCCAGTATATGTGTGAGCTGGAAGAGCTCATTTCTCAAAGAACGAGTATATGTGTGGGTGTGTGTGTTGAATGGAGTTTAACAACATACATATCTACTATATATACACATACACTTTAAGTATAAACATGAGCATCTGTGCGTTTATTTCTATAAATTCAAGCCGAAATGTTGAAGCAAATTATTTTATTTTATTTTTCGGTACGGTTACTACAACAATTTTAATTTTATTATTTATTATTATTTTTTATTTTATTTCTTTATTATATTTTTATTTTTATTTTTTATTTTTTTTTTTTGTTTTTTCTGCCCGAATTTAGATTTGTTTGGGTTTTTTTTCTTAGCAGATTTGAAAGTATGTTTATATATAGCTTCGAATATTTATCTACATTTATATGTTCACAATATCATTTGGAGGTACTTTTGCGGAGGTCATGTCACATTTTAAGGAGTATATAAATATTATTAGATATAATAAGTGTCAGAGCTCAGCTTTCTATAATAGTCGCTCATAAATTGTCGTCCTGATTTTATTGCCATTTTTTTTACCAAAAAAGCACTTTCACTGACAGTTATTTGAACGTTTTGCCGTCTCTTATTTCATGTACTGATAATTAATTGCAAGCGACCTTTCTTGAAGCTCGGCTTGAGTATGATGCTTGGGTGTGAGGGCCAAGCAAAAGTGTGCTCCTGCCTTTTCTTGGCCTACCAGAAAATCTTACATAAACCATGATAAATTAATGCCCCATAGACCGAAAGTCATGCCTGTAGAATATTTGGCATCTTCTTCAGCTTTCTGAATCTGAAAGATGCAAAGAAACATTATAACCGATTTCGAGAGGAGCTCTGTTATTAACAGTGAAGGTTTCTCAGATAAACCTGCACATAACTAATGGCAGCAAATTCCTGATCAGTTTTGAAAAAATCAGCTACTAATAGCATCAAGAAATACGTCCTCAGGAAAAAAGTCGTCTAATCACTTAATTTACATTCCGAGTGTAAAAACTCTTTAAATATTACCCCCTGTTTTCTGTTATAAACCTATTGACGACAAAGAGCCACCAAGCAGGTGGACTCTGTAGACGCAGCTGCGAAAGCACACATGTCAATGTCCCAATATGGAGTGGAAATACCAATCAAAGAGCTAAGTCTTTACCTCACTTTATACTTAGAAGTAATATCGCTATATCAAAACGAACTGAGAAACCAATCACACACATTCTTTACGCACTAGAAAATTGGGAGGTGCTTAAGACGCCTTAATTTGTTCAAATAATAAAATTAAACAAAATAAAATAAAATGAAAAAAATAAATTAAAATGAAATAAAATAAAATAAAATAAAATACAATAAAATAAAAAAAATAAAATAAAATAAAACAAAATAAAATAAAATAAAAAAAATTAAAATAAATAAAACAATATAAAATAAAATAAAATAAATTAATATAATGATAATATAATAATAATCTAATATAAAATAAAGGAACTAAAAAAAAATAACATCAAATAAATTAATATAAAATAATATAGTCCAATATAAAATAAAACAAAATTAAATAAAATTAAACAAAACAAAAAAAATTAAACAAAGTAAATTAAAACAAATGAAATTAAAATAGAATAAAATGAAATAAAAAAAATATAACAAAATGGAAAGAAATCAAATAACAAAAAATAACATAAATTACAATAAAATAAAGTAAAACAAAATATGAAAAAAATTAAATTAAATTAAATAAAATAGAGCAAAATAATATAAAATTAATTAATTTAAAATTATATAAATTAAATTAAAATAAAATAATATAATAAAAGTATAATAAAATAATATAATAAAATAAAGTAAAATAAAATCTTATAAAAGTAAATAGAAAAATAAAATAAATTCAAATAAAATTAAGTAAAATCAATGTAAAATTAAATTAAATAAAAATTATATTGTAAAAAATAAGTCAAAATAAATAGAGCAATTCAAAAAATAGGTTCGTCAAAGCAAGAAGGTTTGATGAAACAGCTTCTGTGGGTAGTTGTAAAAATCAATCGGGGTAACTAAACTGCGAAAATTACTATCCAAGCACTGTACTACTCCAAGGCTAAGAGTGCACAGGGTGCAGTGAGGGTTCACTAAAGGAAGGTCCTTCTCAACATATATATACATAATCAATCTCCATCAGACACTACAAAGGAACAAGAAGGCTATGATTTAAAAAAAAATCAAATATAACATATATAAAATTAAAGGATTCCCGTTTTATAACCGCTCATATGATTATATGCCGAGTTTCTCATCCAATTTATATCATGCTTCTTCATGTTTCAGCGAATAACTCTAGGAAATTCCCCTTTTTTTCTGAAAAATATTGAAACTTAACTAAACCAGCGTACTAAGCGGTATGTACTCAAAAATTTTAAAGGAATGCATATTTTTTCCAAAAAAAAAAACAATTCAAACGCAAAACTTTATTAAAGACTGCACATGGAAGGTCATTGCAACAACATTTACAACAAATTTTACCCGCTGGAGAAAATATTTTTAAGTGAAATACATGACTTACGTCAAACGAGAACTTTGAAGTTTTATAAGTCTCAACTTACGTTCCACTTTTTAACTTTTGTGATGTGTGACAAAATTTTTGAGCATACATAACATAGCGGTGAAAGAGACAGCCACTACATAGGTATACATATACTCGTATGTACACACATGCATGGAAATTTTCAAAAGTCTCTTATATTATATATAAATATGCATCTTCATGTTATGTGTAGCTGCTCCATTAATTTTCTTTAGGCAAAATTTTTTCGCACAAAATTTATAAAAAATTCACAATTTTCTTAAAGTTCGCAAAGAATTCTTCGATAGACAGGAGATAAACAAAAAAAAAAAAAAAAGCAGGTGTATTAAAGTGAAAATATCGCAAAAATGTCCCACTGGCAAAGAATTAAGAGAGATAATAAAGAAACTTTGCTAACACTACTCTTCCCCCCCTTGTACTTTAGACATACACAAATATGTTATACGCGTACACGTATATATAGTTGCCCGCAAGAAATTTGTCCCATGCGTATGCTATGCGTGCAGCTTGATTATCCAATTATCCCATTCTTTTCACGAAACTCAATAGCTGTTAATATAGTTTTTGTTTTCAGTTTTTTTTTCTTCTTCTTTTTGTTTTTGTATCGCTCATAAACACCACATGCCAATTTGTTGTTGTAGTTGTCTTTTTTTTTTTTGTTTTGTTGTGAAGTGCGCGTGAAGTAGCAAAAGTTTAAATTAATAGTTTGTTTATTCAATTTATTTTCATTGGATTTCGAAACTTAATTTCCACATGGACATATTTCTCATTTGTGTGTGTGCATGTGTATGTGTGTTTGTGGTTTTCTTGGTGAAGTTGTGGTGTTGGCTATTGTATTTATGTAAACTGTAGTGAAACAATTGTTGACAGTATGGTAAAATTCTAGTCAAATACTAGTGTGAAATCATACCAGTTCGTTATTAGTTCATTAATAACCAGTAAAAGTAAAATGGAAAATTTCCACCATCTCACCAGTATGTTACGTTGATTTTTGGCAAATTTACCATATTTTTATTTATTTATCTGCTAAGCAGAAATTTCATATGCACAAATGAACTAGTATCTAACTAGTTCGAAGCTGAAAAAATTTCGGAAAATTCATATTTTCTATGACAGCACTTTATTGTAAATATCAGCAACTAATAAGTGCAAATTATGGAAAATGAACTAGTTGCGAACCAGTGACGTTCTAATTAACAAGCAAAATTTTTTTCTACAGGGTAGCTAGTTTCTATCGCAATTTCATAAAGTCAATATTTTTACACTACACTTTCGTATTTTATTTTATTTTCATTTATTTCTGATTTTTTTTATTTTTTTTTTTTTGACAACTAAACTTGAACTCGGAACTTGGAAATATTTGTGGATATCAAATGCATAATTTTGAGAATTTAATATAGAAGTGAAGATATGTCCTTTTCCTTCCATTAAAACTACAGCGAGAGTGATATGTGTAGGATCGGAAACTTTAAGCTTTCAAATAGAGCTTTTTTATCTCCACCGCACTTGAACTGGGCTTTCATTTCACTGCTGATACATTCTACATTTCAGTCACACAAATACAATAAAAATAAACAAAAATACTTTGTATTTAAAACCCATATCCATGTATTAAGTAAACAACCACTACACTCAACAGCAAATTTGTAACTAATATCCTTTCATACATAACTACATTGCCACTTATATGGCAAGCACAACCTTCGTTCGGGCCAATATATAATATAATAAATTGATACATAGAAAAGCAATAAAGATAATATTGAAAATCAAAAGCATAAAGTTTAGTAAAATACGCATTAAATAAAATGTAACAGTTCATAGCACAAAAGGGTGCGCAGGACCTTTTATGCCATTTATGATAAGCGAAAATATGTGTCCAATAATAATAATAAATACTAACGGTAATAAAAATCACAAAAGCGAAGTGTAAGCTTTAACAAAATACAGTTAGCTTGTAAGCTTAAGAATTATGCGTTTGTTTTGAAAAGTTTTTCACTAAACCAAAAATATATGACCGAGATTTTAAAGCGATAAAAAGTTTTGCGCGCACAATGAGAGAAAGGTAGAAAATGAAATGAAAGGAGAACCAATCGAAAAACGAAAATAAATAAATCAAAATAAATAATAAATAAATAATAAATAAAAATAATATATAAAATTAAACATAAATTAAAATACAAAATAAAAATTAAAATAAAATGAAACTAAAAATTCAAAATAAAAATAAAAATAAAAATAAATATAAAAATAAAAATAAAATTAAAAGTAAAAATAAAAATAAAAATAAAATAAAAATAAAAGTAAAAAGGAAAATAAAAATTAAAATAAAATGAAACTAAAAATTCAAAATGAAAATAAAAATAAAAATAAAAATAAAAATAAAAATAAAAATAAAAATAAAAATAAAAATAAAAATAAAGATAAAAATAAAAATAAAATTAAAAGTAAAAATAAAAATGAAAATAAAAATAAAATAAAAACAAAAATAAAAATGAAAATAAAAATAAAAATAAAAATAAAGATAAAAATAAAAATAAAATTAAAAGTAAAAATAAAAATAAAAATAAAAATAAAATAAAAATAAAAGTAAAAATGAAAATAAAAATTAAAATAAAATGAAACTAAAAATTCAAAATAAAAATAAAAATAAAAATAAAAATAAAAATAAAAGAAGTTTTCCATCAGCAAATTACAAAGTGGCTGCTGTAGGTCCTTAATTCCATCTTTGAGGTCTTGAATCGACTTTGGCCTGTTGGCGTAGACTTTATCTTTCACGTGGCCTCAAAGAAAGAAGTCGGATGGTGTTAAATCACAAAATCTCGGTGGCAAATTGCGATCACCCTTTCGAGAGATAACATAATCCGCAAATTTGTCCCTTAAAAAATCGATGGTTTCGTTGCTGTGTGACACGTAGCTTCGTCTCGTTGAAAATAAGTTGTTCAGAACAATACCTCCCATTTCTGGTCATAATAAATTATTACGGTTTTCCGAGCCACAGATGCGACAGTTTTGCTTAATGAAGTAACCATCAAGGACCCAATCAGCAAAGATCTGAAGTTCTTGATAATTGACCGGCTTGAGTTCTTGTATTAACTGAACTAAGACTGAAGTCTTTGTGCAAAATACGGTGTGATGACTTTTGTGAAATGCCCAATTCCAAAGAACGACAAGGAATGAACAAACCTAAATTTCCTTCAACACTTCTTTCTCAGTTGCTCTCGGGTGACGTGCACGTGTTTTCTTCCTTACATCACTAACTGGTCCCAACAGCTTCAGTTTTTCCACCAATTTCTGCATTACAGTCCGACAAATGTTTTAGTTTTACGAACCGTCTGCAAGATTTTCACCAAATTTATAGTGATTTTTAATAAATTCAAAGCGTTGATGATGGTTGTGTCGTTCCTCTTTTATTGCTGGCGTAGATTTCACTCGGCAAATGTCAAGAAATGACAGCTTTCAAACTGGCATCTACCGGAATAGCTGGATATGCAAAATAATAAGCCCAACGAATGACCTCCACCCGCCCAACCGACAAGAGAGGCGACATCCGCATAACGTACGAAATATGCCGAGTCATGATTGGAGAGCGTTTGTTAAGCGTCGAGATTTAAAACTGTTCAGCTACAGAAAAAATAATTATTCAACAGCTCAAATTTAGTAAATATAGAATATAAAAATTGAATTGTTGAGAGAGGTAACAATATTTTTTTAAAAGTGAGTCTGAGAGATTAAAATAAATTAAATTAATTTAACCAAAATAAAAATAAAATACTAAAAAATATATAAAATTAAAGTAAAATAAAGTATTATATTTTTCGGTCCACCTTTCATTGTCTCTTCCTTGTAAGCAAAGTATTTATTATGACAACAAAATTATTTTATCATAAAATAATTTATTAGGCTTTAACTGACAAAAGTAAAACTTAAGCAGATGTGCGCCACCCTTAATGCTCATTCACTACACTCTCAATACATAGTTTGGTCATTGGTACTTTTGTTCTATGCCAATGGTAAATACAAATACAATTTAAATCATTATTACAGGCGTAAGTAAACAAACAATAACAACGATTTATGATTAATGCAAATTTATTACATTAACATAGTTTATCAAAAGAAGCATATTTATATGAATGGCATTGTAGTAGGTATAATAATGTAACTGTAATTTATACACTTTCGCCGGGTGTGAGAGACCGACCAAATTTATGAGTCATAAAAAGGCGCAAATTAAAACATTAATATCTACAAGACTGATGAATTGCTGTTCGCGATAGAGGAAATTCATAAAAAAATAAAGCTTTGTCTTCAAATAATAACATATTTTGTTTATGTGTATGGACATTTGTGCTCAAAGGGAATTTACTATTAATTTGATTTATAAAAATCGAAAAAAAGTTGATTTTGATGTGATGATACAAAATGATGTAAAGTAGTGAAAAAAATTATTTATATATAGTTTCTTTGACACCACAATCGCTCGAACTGATAATTATGCTGATGACAATTTGAGTACATTGGAAAGAGAGTTTCAATATCTCAGCATAGCATTTCATATTAATAAAAAAAATAAAAAAAGATCGAAAAATACTTAATTTTGTCTGTCATTACGCAACGAATGAATTTAATTACATACATTATTTTCCCTTAATATATTTATTTTTGAATTTTCATTGCATTTTTAATTAAACAACAACAAGCAACATACGAGTACAACAGCGAAACATTAAAGACAATAAAGCGTAATGTTCACACAACAGCCGTGGAAACAAGCAAAGCGTGTGCAAAATGAACTGAAAAATATTGACACTTTAAGTGCTGCGACATTAAATTGCCGGCTCTACAATGCCAGCAACATGTTGTGTGCCCAAGAATATTGGAAAAACACACATACATACATGTATACGCTTTAATAGCGCGCTCAGGTTGCCTTAAATATCAGCGAATATTTTATGATAAAATTTGAATTAATTAACGAATTTCTGATAACTCGCTCTATCAGATTCCAAGAGAAAGATATTAATTTCTATTACGTTGAGATTTTTGCAAAATGTTCTAACGAGCGTCAGTTAGCGGCTACAGCCTTCTACCAGAGTATAGAGATAGAGATAGAGATAGAGATAGAGATAGAGATAGAGATAGAGATAGAGATAGAGATAGAGATAGAGATAGAGATAGAGATAGAGATAGAGATAGAGATAGAGATAGAGATAGAGATAGAGATAGAGATAGAGATAGAGATAGAGATAGAGATAGAGATAGAGATAGAGATAGAGATAGAGATAGAGATAGAGATAGAGATAGAGATAGAGATAGAGATAGAGATAGAGATAGAGATAGAGATAGAGATAGAGATAGAGATAGAGATAGAGATAGAGATAGAGATAGAGATAGAGATAGAGATAGAGATAGAGATAGAGATAGAGATAGAGATAGAGATAGAGATAGAGATAGAGATAGAGATAGAGATAGAGATAGAGATAGAGATAGAGATAGAGATAGAGATAGAGATAGAGATAGAGATAGAGATAGAGATAGAGATAGAGATAGAGATAGAGATAGAGATAGAGATAGAGATAGAGATAGAGATAGAGATAGAGATAGAGATAGAGATAGAGATAGAGATAGAGATAGAGATAGAGATAGAGATAGAGATAGAGATAGAGATAGAGATAGAGATAGAGATAGAGATAGAGATAGAGATAGAGATAGAGATAGAGATAGAGATAGAGATAGAGATAGAGATAGAGATAGAGATAGAGATAGAGATAGAGAGCTACTTTGGACTGAATAGGAACACATACAAGGAACAACTTCTTCAAATGATGCTGAAGTGTGGACCATATCAATATCCGATGAGTCCACACTAAGAATTTTCGAGAGAGGTTTTGCGAAAAATTGATGGTCATTTGTGCATTGATTACCGTAAAGAGACAGCGGTCATGCTTTCTAGGTCATATCATCCTGATGAACGCAACTACTCCAGCTTCGATGCAATACCCAGTTGAGGAAGAGGAAGAGCAACACTCGGTTATAGTGAACAGCTTCAGAGCGACCTGGTTTCGCTTGGTATTTCCACCTGCCTCCAAAGAGCGAAAAAAAGAAGCGGCTAGCACCCTTTGTTTGGATAAGCCGACCACGAAATCTCGAAACTAAATTGATGCCAGGAGCAAGAGGAATAAGAACGTAAAAGAAGGCTTTAGCCGTGCACACCTCGAAAGAACTAGAGGAACTTAGAGTAGAGACTGTTATTGAAACAAATAAGACTAATAATAATGTCGATTTTACCATGAGCCGAGTGGAAAAATCAGGTTCTGCTTCGAAATAGCAACGCTTATTAGAGCTTAAGAAGGCAGAGCAATTAAGGAGATAGAGATAGAGATAGAGATAGAGATAGAGATAGAGATAGAGATAGAGATAGAGATAGAGATAGAGATAGAGATAGAGATAGAGATAGAGATAGAGATAGAGATAGAGATAGAGATAGAGATAGAGATAGAGATAGAGATAGAGATAGAGATAGAGATAGAGATAGAGATAGAGATAGAGATAGAGATAGAGATAGAGATAGAGATAGAGATAGAGATAGAGATAGAGATAGAGATAGAGATAGAGATAGAGATAGAGATAGAGATAGAGATAGAGATAGAGATAGAGATAGAGATAGAGATAGAGATAGAGATAGAGATAGAGATAGAGATAGAGATAGAGATAGAGATAGAGATAGAGATAGAGATAGAGATAGAGATAGAGATAGAGATAGAGAGCTACTTTGGACTGAATAGGAACACATACAAGGAACAACTTCTTCAAATGATGCTGAAGTGTGGACCATATCAATATCCGATGAGTCCACACTAAGAATTTTCGAGAGAGGTTTTGCGAAAAATTGATGGTCATTTGTGCATTGATTACCGTAAAGAGACAGCGGTCATGCTTTCTAGGTCATATCATCCTGATGAACGCAACTACTCCAGCTTCGATGCAATACCCAGTTGAGGAAGAGGAAGAGCAACACTCGGTTATAGTGAACAGCTTCAGAGCGACCTGGTTTCGCTTGGTATTTCCACCTGCCTCCAAAGAGCGAAAAAAAGAAGCGGCTAGCACCCTTTGTTTGGATAAGCCGACCACGAAATCTCGAAACTAAATTGATGCCAGGAGCAAGAGGAATAAGAACGTAAAAGAAGGCTTTAGCCGTGCACACCTCGAAAGAACTAGAGGAACTTAGAGTAGAGACTGTTATTGAAACAAATAAGACTAATAATAATGTCGATTTTACCATGAGCCGAGTGGAAAAATCAGGTTCTGCTTCGAAATAGCAACGCTTATTAGAGCTTAAGAAGGCAGAGCAATTAAGGAGGAAGAAAGGACCAACTCTGCTTTGAACTACAAGTCTAATTGAGGGCTTATTACGACTGCTACGTATACGTAACTGGGAGGCATCTTCCCTTTAGGTTCACTAATAACCGAAAGCTCATTTCTTATAACCAAGAACTGCTAAAATGAGTTCGTAGAAATATTGTTACAACTAGACGTTGAGGAGAAGAAGGTAGAGGAAAGAAGGCACCTTATTCTGTATTTCGTAGAAAAAGAAACTTTTGAGCTACTTTCACGGGAAATCATAAGCACGCCTTCCATCATCTCCTCACCACTCAACTACCATAAAGCCGGAAACATTAAAGAAATGCTAAATAATGGAATTATCGCACGTAAATATATGCACATTCATACAAATGCGAGGCATATGAAAAGCGACATCAACCAAAACTAAATGTCAGCTTAAATGAAGCAAATTATTTATAGCAATTTTAGCAAGTTGATATTGTTGTTGTTGTTGTTGTTGTTGTTGTTGTTGTAAGTACATTATTTTCCTTTCGTTTCTTCAGCGCGTTTCCTGCATGAAGTGTATGAAATAATTTGTGCGACAATTTTATGCATTTACGTCAATGAAATATTAACAAATGGCGATAAATCAAAGTGCTGTGAAGAACAACAACAACAACAACAACAACGACATCTACAAGAGTAACAACTGACAAGTGAAAACCCATTTATAGTCCTTTAGAGGATCTGCGAAATATTTGCAATGTCATTTGCACTTAATTAACTCGCCACCACTCACCACTCACCCCTTGCCGCTTACCACTTACCACCAGCTAAACGCGAAATAACAATAAATACAGTAAAGTAGTGTGCAACAAAAAAAAATATTAATAGCGCAAATACAACAATTACAACAGTATAATAATGTTGCAAAGAGAGTGCAAAAAAGAAAATATGGCATTTTCACTGCTGGCAGCTGTTTTGCTTGCAATAAGCAACGTCATTTATCAGGCCACATAGCGAAGTCACCGCGAACAGCTTACGAGTACATAAAAGCAGTGGAGAAAGAAGTTGCAACATCACGCTAGGATGGATAAAGACATACACACATACATACATATGTACATGCCCATATCCCTATGCTTCAACTCTCATGCATATAACGTCTAAGCATTTTAACTGTATTTTCTTAGTAAACAACCCACTCTTTTAATTTGTCTTACATAAATAATGCCTTCAGCCAATCCACAATCGTAATCGCTTAGACCCTTGAATTGTGAGCGGAAAGTGCTCGACATTCGCTGCGTGCTTTCCGCTTAACGTCAATTTTGGCTGGCATTTCCGAGCTGACGCGTACATTCAATTAGGTAAAAGTTCTTGCGAGACGCACTCTGCCACACGGCCAATAAAGGTATGTTGATTTGTGGCGTGGAAAAGCATGTGAATACCTTAGGAAACTTTGTAGCAAATCGAATATGCAGAAAATTCTATTACATACATGAATATGATTAACATATTCTCCTTCGGCTGTTCTAGCAAAAAAAAAACATCAGAAATTTTAGTACAGTTGTGCCTACTTACTTATTATCTCTATCCTTATCATTATGCTTGGCTTTATTATCCTTATCCTTATCCTTATCCTTATCCTTATCCTTATCCTTATCCTTATCCTTATCCTTATCCTTATTCTTATCCTTATCCTTATCCTTATCCTTATCCTTATCCTTATCCTTATCCTTATCCTTATCCTTATCCTTATCCTTATCCTTATCCTTATCCTTATCCTTATCCTTATCCTTATCCTTATCCTTATCCTTATCCTTATCCTTATCCTTATCCTTATCCTTATCCTTATCCTTATCCTTATCCTTATCCTTATCCTTATCCTTATCCTTATCCTTATCCTTATCCTTATCCTTATCCTTATCCTTATCCTTATCCTTATCCTTATCCTTATCCTTATCCTTATCCTTATCCTTATCCTTATCCTTATCCTTATCCTTATCCTTATCCTTATCCTTATCCTTATCCTTATCCTTATCCTTATCCTTATCCTTATCCTTATCCTTATCCTTATCCTTATCCTTATCCTTATCCTTATCCTTATCCTTATCCTTATCCTTATCCTTATCCTTATCCTTATCCTTATCCTTATCCTTATCCTTATCCTTATCCTTATCCTTATCCTTATCCTTATCCTTATCCTTATCCTTATCCTTATCCTTATCCTTATCCTTATCCTTATCCTTATCCTTATCCTTATCCTTATCCTTATCCTTATCCTTATCCTTATCCTTATCCTTATCCTTATCCTTATCCTTATCCTTATCCTTATCCTTATCCTTATCCTTATCCTTATCCTTATCCTTATCCTTATCCTTATCCTTATCCTTATCCTTATCCTTATCCTTATCCTTATCCTTATCCTTATCCTTATCCTTATCCTTATCCTTATCCTTATCCTTATCCTTATCCTTATCCTTATCCTTATCCTTATCCTTATCCTTATCCTTATCCTTATCCTTATCTTTATCCTTATCTTTATCCTTATCCTTATCCTTATCCTTATCCTTATCCTTATCCTTGGCCTTAGTCGTATCCCTATACTTGTAGAACTATTTCTTATAAAGAAGTCAATTAGAATTTCCCACTAACCTTTTGTACAACTTTTCAAATAAAAAATACCACAACGCATACATACATACATACTCGTACATACCTATATATAAGTATGTATATGGTATATCTTCTTCCTCCATGCACACAACTTTCAAGTTTCAACTAATTTTAGCAATACGCGCCTTTCAATTAATCTAATGCCTAATTTCTCAATATTAAATTTAACCTTAAACTCCAACTCCAAATACAGTGGACCCCTCACTCTCCTACTGCTATTCGAAGGAATTCAATTTATTACTTTAGTTCAAAGTGTTGCGAAGTGTTGGCCATAAAAATTGTGAGTACGAAAAATAACTGTAATTGCTTTGATGCTTACGAACTTTCTTAATTGCATTTCTGCTTCAAAGTGAAAATAAAAACAAAGTAAAAAAAAATAAACAGAGAGAGAGAGAGAGGGCGAGAAATCAAAAAAGAACTTCATCGATAATCACATGCTCAAATGAGCGCCTGTAAGTATGCAAAGTCATTGTCTTGCCGCTATTAGTTTATGGTGGTAGGAATGAGTGAAAGAGGATGCTCGTAGTTGGGGATAGCGCGTGTTTTGTGTTGCTTCAATGAGCTTGCGTATCTCAATAACAACAACAGCAACAACAATATCTAATATAAGCATAATTATTAATGAACAGCAGTTTGTTCACATGGCATGGCTTATAACTGAAGTGCAAAAAAGTCGCCTTTGCTTGACGGAAAATAGTTGAACCTTATTTAGTCTGAATTCAGATGTGGGTATAATTGATTAGTAACGAATTGCCAAATGAGCCATAAGCCACACCCGCAGAGAATTAAGTAAATGCAATAATGGGTTTGAGTTGGTGAAAATGTGGAGATGAGTTGATGTCTTTCTCAAGCTTACAAAAAGTTGGTTTTTTATTGTTTGAGAAGCGTAAATGCATAAGTTTGAAAACAAAAAATGTCTTAAGTGTGCGCTCAGTGAATTGGAAAATCTTCACGGTTATCTTGTGTTGATTGACCAAAAATCTTCAATTTTTTTCTTTGATGGCAGAAAATAGAAGAATCGTTGGTAAACTCAAAGCGGGGAAGCTGTTCTTAAACTGCAAATTATCTGTAGGCTTATAGAAAATTGAATACCTGGTGAAAGAAGTAATATGGACTTACTTAACCGCAAAAACAGTTTTTCTAAACGAAAATTTTTGCAAAGAAAATTTGAAAGAAAGTTTGAGATGCCTAACCTTACTGAACCAAAACTCTATTTTCTCGAGGAGAACATCAGAATCTCCAAGAAGAAGAACAGCACAACCATTGGCACGGCTTGAAAACATCTATATAACTTAAAAACGGTATTGAATTAACGAATTCCAAACGTTAAGTTGGAAGTCGATTTGAAAAAGAAGGATTAGTTGAAGAAAACGATGAACTTGCTTTCTTTTATTTTCTTTCATTTCTATTTTATTTTTCTTAATTTTATTTTATTTTATTTTATTATTTTATTATTTTATTTTATATTATATTATTTTGTTTTATTTTATTTTATTTTATTTTATTTTATTTTATTTTATTTTATTTTATTTTATTTTATTTTATTTTATTTTATTTTATTTTATTTTATTTTATTTTATTTTATTTTATTTTATTTTATTTTATTTTATTTTATTTTATTTTATTTTATTTTATTTTATTTTATTTTATTTTATTTTATTTTATTTTATTTTATTTTATTTTATTTTATTTTATTTTATTTTATTTTATTTTATTTTATTTTATTTTATTTTATTTTATTTTATTTTATTTTGTTTTATTTTATTTTATTTTATTTTATTTTATTTTATTTTATTTTATTTTATTTTATTTTATTTTATTTTATTTTATTTTATTTTATTTTATTTTATTTTATTTTATTTTATTTTATTTTATTTTATTTTATTTTATTTTATTTTATTTTATTTTATTTTATTTTATTTTATTTTATTTTATTTTATTTTATTTTATTTTATTTTATTTTATTTTATTTTATTTTATTTTATTTTATTTTATTTTATTTTATTTTATTTTATTTTATTTTATTTTATTTTATTTTATTTTATTTTATTTTATTTTATTTTATTTTATTTTATTTTATTTTATTTTATTTTATTTTATTTTATTTTATTTTATTTTATTTTATTTTATTTTATTTTATTTTATTTTATTTTATTTTATTTTATTTTATTTTATTTTATTTTATTTTATTTTATTTTATTTTATTTTATTTTATTTTATTTTATTTTATTTTATTTTATTTTATTTTATTTTATTTTATTTTATTTTATTTTATTTTATTTTATTTTATTTTATTTTATTTTATTTTATTTTATTTTATTTTATTTTATTTAATTTAATTTAATTTAATTTAATTTAATTTAATTTTATTTTATTTTATTTTATTTTATTTTATTTTTTATTATTTTGTATTATTTTATTTTATTTTATTTTATTTTATTTTATTTGATTTTATTTTATGTTATTTTATTTTATTTTATTTTATTTTATTTGATTTGATTTTATGTTATTTTATTTTATTTTATTTTATTTTATTTGATTTTATTTTATTTTATTTTATTTTATTTTATTCCTTATTTTATTCTATTTTATTTTATTACATTTTAATGCCTCTTCGGGAAATTTGGGATCATGAACTTTTAGTTTTTCTTCGTAAAAAAATTTTAATATCCTTTTTCTTGGAAATACATAATGGCAAGTGTATTCTTTTCTTTTTTATTGAAACCTGTTCTCTTCTCTTGCTTTTTACAACTTATTCTTTAAACTATTTATGCTGACTTTACATGCGTTTGTGCTGAAAATTCTATGTAAATACTATAAAATTTTCTATTATATATCTGCATACTACGTACAAAGAATAAAGTGTATCCAGCCTGAATGGCTGATGAGAGGGGGCAATGTTGCAACACTTTCTATTGCTGCTTTGCATAATTTTATGCAAGAGCAAGGAACAGAAAGAATCGTGTAGAGAGTAAAGTTTAAAAAGTGGAATAATAAGGAGCTATAAATTAGTAACAGAAAATGCGTTAGATAAATGAATGAATACAAAAGCAGCAGAAATGGCACAAAATGAAGAAAAAATTAAATAAAAAATATAAAATATGAAAAAAGCAGCAAAATTAACGGAAAATTGGTAATTTTTTGTGCGCAATTTCAAAAGCAAGAGAAGTATACGAAAAATAATACACTAAGTATTTATATATACATGCATACATATATATATATATTTATATAAGCATTCAGTTCAAATAATAAGCAGCTAAGTGCGAACTATTATAAAATAGAAAAGAGCATTTGCGCTTGAAATACAGAAAATGTTATGGCGTATATATATATAGAAGCAGCTTACTGCAATGTAAATTAAAGCAAGCGGAGGTCTTTGTGTTGGTTTAAGTTTGCTAATGACTTTCAAAATTTAAATCGATAATTACAATTTACTTATGCGTTTATCAACTAATGAACATTGATTGTATAATTATATGCACATATTTTCTTAACTAGGTTAATTAAAATCATGTCAGAGAGCTCAATGTTAAAGAAATTTATTTAATATATATTTGTATATGTATGTATATGTATACGAGTATTTCTAAGTACTACTCGATATCTTCCAAATAAACGTACACTTGCTGGTAATTCTACGCTTAGGGCATCAACCTGCTCCGAAGCCATTTGCATAAGTGCATAAAATCATAAATTATGCCTGTTCGACTGTTTGTCACAACGCCACCCTCACCCCCATTCAGCCGGCAGGCCAGCCTCTGCATATACGTACGTGCCTGTTGATTACGTATACGCCTAGACGCACACGGCGGCACTGTACATATTGTAGATTGCAGGTTTTCCCTGCAGCGCGGAATCACCAGCTGCAGCAGTAGATAAATTTACATACATATGTCAGAGCAGTTTACAGTTATTGAACTTGCATGCAATATGCCGCACTTAGAGTTAGATTAGAGACAGAATATGCAAAATTGTTTTTGATTGGGAGTCAGCATACCTTTGTGTAGCAGTGACGCAGCGAAGCTGTTGGATGTTAATGAAAATTGTCATATTTTATTTAAGAAATTCTTACTGAAGTCATAATGGCTCAAGTGTTCTTAAGGAAAAGGTGTTGGGCAAAATTATTAAGGAAGGATTACGAGGACAGGATTATAATAAGGGAAAAAAGTGCTGGAAGACATTCTATTTAGGTTTAAAGTGTTAAAGCAACTTTAGTGGGATCAGGATGGGAATCAGGATGATTTTAATGTGGAATGTAGAAATTTATACTATCGGTGTGAGTGTCCATATGAAGCGAGACCTTTCAATCGAGACAAATCTGAAAGGATAATCGAAATAAAACGGTCATAATATCAAAAACCTATGAGTTTGAATTGAAAAGAACTCTGTCTTTGATGTGAAAATAAAGGATCTGATATGTAATTGGATTTAGAAAGACAAGCAGTCTAATGTGAAATTGAATGTGAGGTATCAGATCTTTTTATAAAGATCCTAAAAAAGGACTACACATTTTAGTGAAGCTGTGGAAAGATTATATGGTGATGAGTTTAATAAGTATAGAAGTGGAAACCTTTACTGAACTCAACTTTAACTAAATGCGTTAGTATCCTGATAACGGGCTTAAGCAAACTGGTAACGAAAACCCCAGTCAATTGAACCTAGCCGCAAGCCTGTACGCGCTTTTGGTTACATACAGATACATATTCTAGTGTAAGCGCTCCAGCAACTCAACTGTAACACTAAACGCGCTTCATCGGCAATCACATGTTATTTACGCCCACAGTTTCTACGCTGCTGCAATTCTAATCTATCTTCACCTATCTATCTTCTCTTACTACAAAACTCAAAATCCACTCAACTGTTACATTATTTCGTATATTTATATTTTTCTATACATATGTATGTACATATAATATATACATACTCGTATATAGAGCTGACAGGATATTTTCATATTTCAAGGATGGTTCGACTTCTCTCCTCGTTGACTGGCGTACATTCACTCTGTCATTGGATCTTTCAGCTTCGTCGAATTTCGTTCAACCACCACTTTTAACCCTCCCACGACTTGCAATTTGCATATTTTTCCTTGAAAACTATTTTTTTTGTACTGCTTTTTGTGCTTGATTCATTACACACAGCTACATATGCGATTACATTGAAAATTAGTAAATGCTTGCCATATGAATTTTGAATTTTTTTCCTTTTCTTTTTTTTTTGTCTGCTATATAAGGTTGGCAAAGCAAGCAATACAAAATTTTGCTGTGCAAATCAAATTTTAATTACTGCATTTAATACCGACAGATTTTGTTAGTTTGCATGACACGAATAACCAGTGCGAATGATTTTCACCTGCTAACCCTGCTAAACCCTGCGCGCCTGTTTGCATGTATCCCTACGCTCGTATGTCGGCTTACCTGCTTCACTTGAGCTGTTGCAAATGAATTACTCAAGAGCAAATTTCGCTGGGTGAGCACACGTACGCTTGACATATACTCGCATGTAGGTATAAGTTATTCCTTTCATACGATGAATTTTTGAAATTTATACACTCACACATACATATTTATGCATATACGAGTATGTATGCACTTGGCTTTATAGGCATATTGCACAATGTATGATTGCTTCTTGAATTGATGACCTTTTTCTGTCGAAACTTAGCAAGTGAAAATCCAATAAAATCCCTTTTTGTCTCAACTGCAGTGTTTGGAACTTGAAATTTGCTGCATTGACGCTTCTTGGAGGATTTTAATGTTAATGATGTTGTTGTTGCTCGTTGTTTTTGTAATGCATTTGCGACCCGTCAGCGCCGTTGATTTTAAATGCGTTTCAAAGGAAACTTCATTAAGCATATTTTTTGGATATGAATTTAAGTGTCGAATCATATTCATAAGTGTATTTCAAGGGTTTACGAGCGCACATACTAAACTTACATGCGCATACATATTCAACAAAATTAATTGAGACTATTGAGTGGCCCAGTTGTTGCAAGGTTGAGTTTTGTAGAAAGCATGCGACACTGCGGTATGTAGTGGGAAAATTGAATTTAATACTGTAGCAGAAATGACTTAAAATAAATTATAAATTCATATTTAGCATCATTTACTTATTTTATTATTTTTTTTCATTTTTTACTTTATTTTATTTTACTTTAATTTGTATTTATTTTATTTTAATTTGTAATTTTTTCTATTTTATTTTAATTTGTATTTATATTATTTTATTTTTTATAATTTAATTTAATTTATGTTAATGTAATTTAATTTATATTAATTTGATTTAATTTAATTTCGTTTCAACAAAGTTAATTTAATTTAACTTAATTTAATTTATTTTAAATTAATTTAGTGTAACTTAATTTAATTTATTTTATTTATTTTAATTTATTTTAATTTGTATTTAGTTCATTTTTTATTTTTTTTATTTTATTATATTTTTATTTTCTTTTTTTTATTTTAAATATTTTATTTTATTTTAATCTGATTTGCATTTATTTTATTTTATTTTATATTGTATTTATATTATTCTATTTTATTTTTTTTTAATTTAGTTTAATTTGTGTTAACTTAATTTAATTTAATTTGATTTAATTTAATTTCGTTTAAATAAAGTTAATTTAATTTAACTTAATTGAATTTATTAATATTTAAGATATTTAATTTGGTTTAACTTAACTAATTTTATTTTATTTATTTATATTTATTGTATTTTAATTAATTTAATTTTTCCTTTTTTATTTTTTTTATTTTATTTATTTTATTTTATTTATTTATATTTATTGTATTTTAATTAATTTAATTTTTCCTTTTTTTATTTTATTTTATTTTATTTTATTTTATTTTATTTTATTTTATTTTATTTTATTTTATTTTATTTTATTTTATTTTATTTTATTTTATTTTATTTTATTTTATTTCACTTTATTTTATTTAATTTTATTACATTTTATTTTATTTTATTTTATTTTATTTTTTGTATTTTATTTTATTTTATTTTATTTTATTTTATTTTATTTTATTTTATTTTATTTTATTTTATTTTATTTTATTTTGTTTTATTTTATTTTATTTTTGTTGGCAACCACCAAGAGAAATACCAGAGAAAGACGTATTTAAGTAATCAAATTCGTTTAATATTCAAAATGCGACTGACTCCTTAATACAATGTTATAAGGTATATATGTACATAAGTCTTAAGTTTAGTTACTCGTTACTCGCAATACATTGGCGTTGCCATACATTTTTAACACTCCTCCTCAACGCAAATGTTTTGCTTTATTTCAACCCTAAACTTTCAGTAAATTTCATATGTTTAGTTTTACATAAGTTTTTTGTCAAAATATCAGCTATCATTTCATTAGTATTAATATATCTTATATCTATTTCTTTATCTTTAATGTTATCTCTAATGAAGTGATATCTTATATCAATGTGTTTACTTCTACCATGAAACACTTGATTCTTAGATAAATGTTGAGCGCTTAGATTATCGCTGTATATTATTGTTTGTTTTTGTTGTTCAAATCCAATCTCTTTCAGTAGATTTCGCAAAAACAATGCCTCTTTTACTCCCTCTGCGAGAGCGACGTATTCTGCTTCAGTGCTGCTCAAAGCCACCGTTCGTTGTTTTTTAGATTGCCATGAAATAACACTGCCGCAAAGGAAAAATGCATAACCAGAAAATGATTTTCTGTCCATTAAATCGTTGCCCCAATCTGCATCAGTAAATCCTTCAATTGATTTTCCAGACTCACGATAACATAATTTCAGCTCAATTGTGGATGCTAAATATCTTAAAATATGTTTAATGCCTGCTTCATGCTCGATATGCGGTTCTGCATTACGTTGGGCTAATTTGCATACTGAATGTATTATATCAGGCCGTGTACATAAAGCCAAATACATTAATTCTCCAATCAAAGATTGATACTTAAGTGGCTCAGCTCGCCTGCACTTATCGCTATTACAGCCTACAACAAAACCTGCATCCAATGGTGTTGCTGCGGGTCTACACTGTGTCATACCATGTCGTTGTAAAATATCTTTTATATATTGTGATTGACTTATATGGAATGCACCCACATCTCCTTCACGTTCCACTTTGATGCCCAAAAAATAGTGTAGTTTTCCCTTATCCACACATTCGAAATTGCTAGAAATTTTCTTTTTCACTTCATACAACTCTGATTTTGTTTTGCACGCTATAATCAGGTCATCGACATATACAGCAATTAACGAAATATCATCTTTTACTTTTCTTTTATAGAGACATGGCTCACTAATACAAGGTTCATATCCAATAGATTTTAGTACATTATCTAATGTCGCGTTCCATTCTCTACCCGCTTGCTTCAATCCATAAATAGCTTTGTTCAAACGCAGTACCATATCTGGATGCTTGTCATCAATAAAACCTTCTGGTTGCTTCATATAAACAACATCGCGAAGATCACTATTTAAATATGCAGTACACACATCCATTTGGTGCACAAACATTTTCCACTCAACCGCTAATGCTAAAACCATACGTATTGTTGAGTACCTGATAACAGGCGAATAAGTGTCAACGTAATTAACACCAAACTGCTGGCTGCATCCTTTCGCGACCAGTCTGCACTTGAATCGTTCTATTGTCCCATCAGCGTTACACTTTAGATCAAAAACCCATCTGCAACCGATTGCTCGTTGCCCTTCTGGTAAACTCTCTAGTTTCCAAGTCTCTTTATTAATTAATGACGTATACTCTTTATTCATTGCATCTGTCCACTCTTTAGCATATTCACTTTGAAGCGCTTCAGTTAAAGTTTTCGGAATCGTAATACTCTTTCCAGACTGTATTGCATTTAACACATTACGCATTTTCTTCGGTCTACCACGCATTCCTGAACGTACATATGTAGGTCTACCACGACCAAAACGTATCTCTTGCTCCTCCTCTGTTCCAGCGTCCGCATCTACGTACTCGTCGTCACTCTCTAAGTCATCATCTTCACGCTCGCTGTTTTCATTATTAGTTGTGTTATCGTTCTCGTTATTTTTATCACACTCTCTTAGTGATTGTTCAAATGTAATTGTTTGCGGTAGAACATTAGTTGAATCCATAGACGAATTCTCTTCACATTTACTTAACTCAACAAACATAACATCTCGCGCTTCAATGACTCTACGACACTCTGAATCATATAAGCGATACGCCTTTGATGTAAGAGAGTATCCTACCATTTTAAACTCTTTACCTTTAGCTTTCAATTTATTACTTTGGCTCTTATCTAAGCACACAGCTGTTGAACCAAATACTCGCAAATGATTGACCGATGGCTTACGACCGGTCCATACTTCGTATGGTGTCATCCCATCTAATGCCTTTGTCGGCGCTCTGTTTCGAATATATGCTGCCGTAGCCGCTGCTTCTGCCCACAACATATCTGAAGAATTCGCATGTATTAACATGGCTCTCATCATCTCTACAATTGTTCTGTTCATCCTCTCCGATACTCCATTCTGCTGTGGTGAGTAGGGAACCGTAAGCTGTCTCTTAATACCACAGTGCTTAAATAACTCATTAAAATTCTTATTAACGAATTCTAACCCATTATCGCTTCTGACAGTTTTTATTTTTCTGCTAGTCTGTCTTTCAACCAAATTTTTAAAAATTACAAATTTATCGTAAACTTCATCTTTACTTCTTAAAAAGTATATAAATACACGTCGTGACTTATCGTCGATAAATGTGACGAAATACTTGGCACCTCCAAGTGACGTAGTTCTAAATGGACCACAAACGTCCGTGTGAATCAAATCAAGTAATTCTTTAGATCTTTCAGCAGCTTTCTGCGGAAACGGTTGTGTATGTATTTTACTTTTCATACACACTATACAATTTATATCTTTAGTAAATTTAACATTTTCGATACCTTTAACCATTTTACGTGACACTAGTTGTTGTAAGCTACCATAATTTAAATGGCCGAATCTCGCATGCCATTTCTCGCACTCATTTGCATTTGCATTAAAACATTTAGTATTTTCATTCTTTACAACAAATAGACCACCACTGTGTGTCGCTTTCAATATAATATTTTCATCATTATCGTAGATCAGAGCATCTGCTTGTGTAAATTTCACATAAAAACCGCTTTGTACTGCTTTGCTTACTGATATAAAATTGCCGCCCATTTCAGGTATGTACAATACATCTTTTAGCAATAAGTTATCATAACACGATTTAAACTCAATCTCACCTATACCTTCTGCATACATATAATTTCCACCAGCTAACGTAATTCTTTCTTTTCGCCTTTCAAATTTCGTGAACATTCCACGATCACTACACATGTGCGCTGTAGCGCCGCTATCGACGCACCACGAAGGGGAGTTGAATATCGAAGCATTTGTTGCTGCTAACATTGTAAACGACTTCTGCTCACCGTTCATATTTCTCCTCTTATCTTTGTCTCTGCATTTCGACGCAAAATGACCCGGTCGACCGCATGCATAACATTTCAATTCTTTTCTGCTTTTACTTTTACTTTGTTCTTCCTGTTTATTGTTGTTGTTTATTTTTCTAGAATTTGCCTGTGCATATACATGAATACCGCTGTTTTCGATCGGCTTATCCCGTTTGCGTTCAGCTTCTTCGATGATTTTCGCAGTCACAAAATTAAACGTAGGTAGCTTATCTCTCGTTTCCATTGCAATTACAAAGTTATCAAAACTTTTGGGCAAACTTGACAACAGCATAACTACCAGTAGCTCATCCGGCAATGCAGTGTCCATTTCGGCTAACTTGTCAGCAACATTACTAAAATCGTTCAGGTGCTTCTGAACCTCATCACTTTCTTCCATCTTCATGTTCATTAGTTTCTTGTACAAAGATACCTTGCGTACAGGACCAGTAGATTTGTATAAATTCTGCAACACCATCCACGCCTCCATAGAAGTTTTACATTTCCTGATGTGCATCAGCTGCGACGTCTTTACACCGAGAGTTAACGTGGCTAACGCCTTCTCATCCAGTTCATCCCACTTCTCGCTTACCGCTTCTGTCTTCGCAAATTTTCCGCTAACAACTTTCTATAAATCTGAGTGTATGAGGATGCTTCTCATCTGCACACTCCAGCTGTCATAGTTGTGACCATCTAACTTTTCGATTTGCAGCAAACCAGTAGCACTCATTTTTAACTAATGTTTTCACCTTGTCTTTACAAGTTTAATTCATCTTAGTCGCAAAATCTTAAGGCTTCAAAAATCTTCTTCGTGTCTCTGAGCTTCTAGATACTTCCACGCGTCTCTGGGCCCATAACCAATGTTGGCAACCACCAAGAGAAATACCAGAGAAAGACGTATTTAAGTAATCAAATTCGTTTAATATTCAAAATGCGACTGACTCCTTAATACAATGTTATAAGGTATATATGTACATAAGTCTTAAGTTTAGTTACTCGTTACTCGCAATACATTGGCGTTGCCATACATTTTTAACAATTTTATTTTATTTTATTTTATTTTATTTTATTTTATTTTATTTTATTTTATTTTATTTTATTTTATTTTATTTTATTTTATTTTATTTTATTTTATTTTATTTTATTTTATTTTATTTTATTTTATTTTATTTTATTTTATTTTATTTTATTTTATTTTATTTTATTTTATTTTATTTTATTTTATTTTATTTTATTTTATTTTATTTTATTTTATTTTATTTTATTTTATTTTATTTTATTTTATTTTATTTTATTTTATTTTATTTTATTTTATTTTATTTTATTTTATTTTATTTTATTTTATTTTATTTTATTTTATTTTATTTTATTTTAATTTATTTTATTTTATTTTATTTTATTTTATTTTATTTTATTTTATTTGATATTATTTGATATTATTTGATATTATTTGATTTTATTTGATATTATTTGATTTTATTTTATTTTATTTTATTTTATTCTATTTTTTATTTCATTTTATTTTATTTTATTTTATTTTATTTTATTTTATTTTATTTTATTCTATTTTTTATTTCATTTTAATTTATTTAATTTAATTTATTTTATTTTATTTTATTTTATTTTATTTTATTTTATTTTATTTTATTTTATTTTATTTGATATTATTTGATATTATTTGATATTATTTGATTTTATTTGATTTTATTTGATATTATTTGATTTTATTTTATTTTATTTTATTTTATTTTATTTTATTTTATTTTATTTTATTTTATTTTATTTTATTTTATTTTATTTTATTTTATTTTATTTTATTTTATTTTATTTTATTTTATTTTATTTTATTTTATTTTATTTTATTTTATTTTATTTTATTTTATTTTATTTTATTTTATTTTATTTTATTTTATTTTATTTTATTTTATTT
This sequence comes from Ceratitis rosa, assembly GCA_037013455.1. Lineage (NCBI taxonomy): Eukaryota > Metazoa > Arthropoda > Insecta > Diptera > Tephritidae > Ceratitis > Ceratitis rosa. The sequence continues at coordinate 14,078,214 of JAWMAG010000031.1, forward strand.
TATTTTATTATACTTTAATTTATTTTATTTTATTTTATTTTATTTCATTTTATTATATTTTTTTTATTTTAAAATGTGTTCCTTCCGTTTCCGAAGAAATAACAAAATAAATCTACGCCCATGATTTACATTTCAATCAATTTGCGTCAAATCAATCAGTAAGCAATCATAGCAACAATGACACATGCAAATTTATTTCCAGCAGTTTCAGCAAATCCACAAAAAGAAAAATGATAAAAGGAAACACCAAATGGACACAAAAACGCACTTGGCTCTAGTTAGAGTGTGCTAAATTGCGTGCAAATTGTAAATAGACAACAATAACAAAATAACCAGAAAAAAGTTACCAAAAAAAAATCAAGTTCCAAAAAATAGCATAGCTTGACACAATACACCAAACCAAAAGCGATTTATCAATCATCGCCTACAAATCAATTTTTCATAGTAAAAAAGTCGAACCAGAGAGGCATGAAGAAAAAATAACAATTTACACTAATGTAGGCTGACCGACGCTAACAAGCGCACAAGCAGGCGCTTATTAAAGGAATATACATACATATATGTATATATATTTACACTTACATGAACGCCTGATTGAACGCAACCACAATGCTTGTCAGTTACCCAGCTAACTAACTAATACCCATAACATACATCCAAAGGTAGGACATAGGGAGTGTAGAGGGCATAAAAAGAGAGCTTACGCTTACTATGGCTGAAAATTCATCACCGCAATGATTTATACCCCATGACTTGCTGTTGAATTCATCTGCTAAAATCTTAAACTAGCAATTTCGCATGAACAAAGTAGCATTTGAATCTTTTGATTTTGGGTTTTGTACTCAAGGTATCTAAAAACATATATAATAATCATACTTATATGCTATAACCCAGAAAACATAAAGGTCAGAATTAAAACTGGGTTTGAGTTGAGCGCTCAATTTCCTTCAAAAAATTTCATAAAATTATTTAATCAATATATTTTCACTCGAATGAAATTTTTATTAAATGAGGATGTGAGAGAGAAAAAGAATTCCACCAAATAATTTTTTGTAAAATTTTGAATCCTTTGTAAAAATTTATGAGCAGTCGGAGGTTGAGAAATGTTTGAGAAAGGGTTCGGAAAGGGTTGAGAAAAATTTGAGATTAACATTTTTTTAGATTTTATAGTTTATTTTTTATTATTTCGAAAAATTTTTCATAGAAAAAAACTTTGAACAATTGCTTCAATTCTACAAAAAGGCTATGTGATTTAAATTTTTTTTTTAATTATAATACATAAGAGAAGCTAGACATAACAATGGCTAACAACTTCAGCGCTGTATTTTTTTTAATTAAGAAATTTATAATTATTTCAATATTAATGTAAAATTATGAAGTTTTCAAAAATGACTGAATAATTTTGAATACACATTGCGCTTAAAAATGTTATTTTTTTCCAACATTTAATAAACAAATTAATTCTTCTCATTGATGCATATAGGTTTTTGAAAAATAGACTAGAAAAAAATTTCAAAAAACTTTGTAAAAAAGACGAACTTCAACAAGAGGATTCAGTTTACTAAAACTTGGAACCTTTAACTGTTTATGTTTAATTAAGAACTGCATAAGGAATACATAAATTTCAACTAGTTAGACTTTTTTCTTTGTTAATTTAAAATAATAAAAAGGATGTGTTGGGCTTGCACTTTTACCGTCGTGCTAACAAACATCATCAAATGGCTTGATAACCCATGGTTTTGACAGCGCTCACAGCTGCAACAAATGTTAAAGGTTTGTGTGTTTAAGCACAAACACACTTCATATGTACCGGAGCTGTTTGAACAACAGCAATTTTGTTGACATATCGCCTCGTAGTTTGGCCCACAAATGTCACTAACATAAACTATGAAGAAAAGAAGAGTCGAAATCAAGTTGATATTTTACGCAAAAGACATTCATCACCACTTGTTATTCAAATTCTGCTTTTTCATGCTTCCATCCCACTTTGCCCACACACACACACACACACACTATGGTATATGTATACCACCAACCGCTCTCACTCCTCTAGTTACTTTACCGATTCAGTGTAAAGCAGCTCGTCAGCACAGCTACAGTCAATCACGTGTCTATCCATTCACTATACAATTTCGGGTTTCAATGCTTGGTTATACTTTTTCAAATAGACGCCTTTGTTCGGTTGCTAAGTTGCTTTGCCGTTCACGCTTCATTGTCACAACTCAACCAGTCAACCAAAGCAGCCGAGCTATACAAGCATTCAACTATGGTAGATAACCAAGCAGCCACCCAACAAACGAACCGGGCAACCGACCTCCCAACGCTTTCGCAGTCACTCAAGTCACTCGTCGAGGCAGAGTAGGTCGTGCAGTGAAGCATTGGATGCCTAAACGAAAAATGAGGCAAAACCAAAAAAAAAAACGGTAACAAAAAATGTTGTCCTTGATATCACATCAGATAGCATAGAGAGTTTTGTTTTGCGGTTTGCCATCATTCCGACCGCTTTTTCAAAATTGGCTTCATACTAACAATTATTCATAGCGGCAAACAGGAATGTGTTGGCAAGTGTAAGGGAGCGAAAAAAAGAGAAAACAAGAGAAAACAGTGGAAAAGAAAGCTTTGGTGATATAAAGAGTAGACATTTTTCTCACTTAAAAATATTGCTTTCGTTTTTGCGTTCCTGTTATTTGTTGGAGTGAAAAACTAGCTAATTTATTCTATTACAGAAAAATAGTTTCTGGCGAACAGACGCCATACAGACCTTTAGCAACGAGTGTGTTTTTTCACAAATCAGGCAGCAGATGGTTGGAGTTTACACCGTTAGTTGTGTACCAATTGCGAGATCTGTACATTCCACAAATTTCCTTAAAGTAGGGTCTGCAAAAAAATACTGCGATATAGACACTCAAGTTTTAACTTCCAATGCGACTAACTCAAAGCCATACAAAGTAAAAGAAACAAAATAAAATAAACAAAATAAAATAAAATCAAATAAAGAAAAATAAATAAATTAAATTAAATTAAACTAATTAAGTAAAGCAAATAAAATTTACTTAAAGTAAAATAAAAAAATTTAATTCAAATTAAGCTAAATAAAGTAAAATTACATAATAATAAATTAAATTAAATCACAATAAAACAAAATTAATAAGCTAAAACAAAATAACATATAATGTAATAAAATTAAATAAAATTGAATAAAAATAAATGAAGTAAAAAAAAAGAAATAAAATAAAATCGAATTAATGCAAATTAATTTAACTACATAAATAGAATAAAACTCTAAAACAAATAAATTAATTTAAAGAAAAACTAAAATAAAATAAAAATTTTCAAAGAAAATAAAATTAAATTAAAAAAAATAAAATAAAACAGAAAAGTATAATAAAATTAAATAAATTAAGGTAAAATAAAATAAAATAAATAAAATAAAAAAAATAAATAAAATAAAATAATATAAAATAAAATAAAAGATAATAAAATAAAATAAAGTAATATTAAATGAAGTTAAATTATATTAAATTCAAATAATAAAATGAAATAAAATAAAATAAGATATAGTAAAATGAATTAGCATAAATCAAAATGAAATAAAAACAAAATAAAATATATAACCTAAATGAAAATAAAAAAATTAAATAAAATAAAAACAATAAAACAAAATAAAATAAAATAAAATTTACAATATAAAATAAAAAATTGAAATAAAATGAATAAAATAAAATAAAAGATAATGAAACAAAATAAAGTACAATTATATTAAATTAATTTATTTTAATTAAATAATCCAATTTAAAATAATAAAATTAAATAAAATAAAATAAGATATAGGAAAATTAAATAGCATAAATCAAAATGAAATAAAAAAAAAACAAAATGTATAACCTAAATGAAAATAAAAAAGAATTAAATAAAATAAAAAAGAATTAAATAAAATAAAAAAAATTAAATAAAATAAAATAAAGTTAACAATAAAAAATAAAAAATAAAATAAAATTATTAAAATAAAATAAAGTAAATTTATATTAAATTAGTTTATATTAAAATAAATTAAATTATATAATCCAGATTAAAATAATATAATAAAATTAAATAACATAGCATAAATCAAAATGAAATAAAAACAAAATAAGATATTATAAATAAAAAAATTATATAAGATAAAATAAAACAAAATTAAATACAAAAATGAATATAAAATAAGATAATATAAAAAGATATTATAAATTAAAATTAAAAAATAAAATGAAAATTAATAAAATGAAATAAAAATGTTTTTAATTAAATATTTCAATATTTTTTTTTTATTTTTACTATATTGCGCTCTTTGACTATGAATATAAAACCACCATAAACTCTCATAGGTACTGGAGAACTCAAAAGCCTCTCCAGCTAATCTCACAAAGGACGCAAATGCCAAAAATGTCAAGGCCGTCCTTCGGGCTGGTTGCCCCTTGCCTTCCAAGTGTATTTGTATGTGCTTTGTGGACGCACATTGATTGACAAGCACAAACACTTGAACAATTTTGCGAGACATAAAACAAGAAACCATCAATTGACCAAGAGATCAACCTCAATGTGAAATGAAGTATGTGCATACAGAAATACTGCGGGGAAACAACAAACGAGTAGTAAGAGGATACAAGTGCACACACGTGTCCACCTCAACATGGAAGGCTGCTGGATGGATTAGAGTGTATGTGAGTTTTATTGTATATACCTTCAGCTGTTTGTTTGATTTTTTCACTGGTCAAACGTACACACACATATACATTCAAAAAATATCCATACATATAAATATATTTGTATGTAAGCATCAAAAAGACATATTTGTGGGATAGAAGCCAATTTGAAAGGATAACAACATGCGGTATGCGGGAGCAACAACAAAATGTTTTATGATACCTCAACATATACTAGCTTATACATACGTGTACGCTATTGGCGCGTGTGTGTTCATTGTGTACGAGTATATGTATGGGCGCGTATTTTGTTTCATTTATATGTGGGTGTACACAATTAGGCGTTGCTCATAAATTTCGAAAATGTTACAGACAATGGTTGGGTGCGTTGTTGAATTTTGAAAGCTGACGCATACGCCCATGGCAGGAGTTTTCGAATCTGTACTATTGAAGTTATGCAAGAAGTGGACATATCGAGTGGAAAATTCATTAAGTAGTGACTTTGTGTACTAATATGCAACCAAACCGAAACCGATGAGTTCGCATTTTGTTGGTAAATATGGGCGTAATACTGATTTTATCTAGTTTTCTCAACGCTGCCAAGTGACAAACTCAGTTTTAACAATTTTTAATACCCATGATTTTCAACTTCTTGAACTAAAAAATAAAAGAAATTTAAATAAGTATATAGTTTCTCTTGCAAAATGAGTAAACAAGCAGTTAAATGTGACGTATTGACCTAATGAGATAATTTAGTAAATGTTTTCCTTCAACTCAAACCATTTAATACGCAACTAGTCCGAGACAAACTAGTTCAGAATTACCCAGAGTTCAAAAAATGCACATTTCAAAAATTGTGCATTTTATTTATAAAACAAAGTATGTCATAAACTAGTTGGAAAATTATACCAGTCCGAAAATCTTACAGTTCATAACTAGTTAAAAATTGTGCGGTTTCCGAACTAGATGCTTTACTTAACTTCATTGATTTTTTACTGTGTGAAAGTAAATAACCGAAATTTGTTTCTTTTTTCACACATTTACAGCCCCGTTTGGTCAAACCTCTTCGCTGTAAGAAGCGTTAAATTTTATATTTGCCTTTTTATATGCCCACTTATATTACATTAAATATATATTTTCAATGAATAAGAGCAAAAAAAAACATACGAAAGGGTGTGCAAAGTCATTTAAAAAGTATAAAAGTAACTGTTTTTTTTTTAAATTGAAGTTATATAAATTTGACATTTATTTTAATAAAAATTCTTGAAATTTGAAATATAAATATATATAATATATATATATAATATAATATATATAAATACGTATATGTATATTTATTTACTCTTCTTATAAAATTTTAATTAACATTTAATTTATTTTAATTTTTTTTATAATTATTTCAAATATATTTAATATCGCTTATCATCACCCGAGTGATTTTAGTAAAAATTTAATTAAGTTATTAAATATTTTGTTGTGGAAATTAATTTGAAATATATATATATATTTTCTAATTTTCTAATAATAAATTAATAAAATTCCTCAAATGTATTGCAGCAAATTAAATTTATTATTCATATAAAAATCATATATTAGTAAATCATTTTGGAAATTCACTTTTTGTAAACCAATTCAAACAATTTATTTATGTTTGTAATAATATTATGTACATAAAACATTCTCAATTTCCCAGTCATTTCCTTCGAATATCTTTAAATTTTTATTATAGGTAAAAAGACATTCCTGTTTTAGGAAAAATAAATTAAGTGAAGTAATTAGAAAAATGAAATCAAAATTGTTTAAAATATTTCAAATAATAGCATAAAATTTTCACCTCATCAATACCTTTATACACATTTTTATAGTTTACTTAAAACTCATGAAATTGCAAAATTTAAATACTTTTGTACCAAATATTACAAGTACGAGTAAAAGCTTCTAAGCTTGTATGTGAAAGCTACACGTATACATAATTGAATTCTAAGATAGAAAATAATAAATAAAATAAAATATGAAATAAACTAAATTTTATTCAAATTAATAATAAATAACTGAACTATAAATGCAAATTGTTTAAATTTCATAAAAGTTTTACCAAACGTACTACATACATACGAGTATACATTGAATGCCTTAGTTGTCTTCGGTGCTTTCGCCTGCACTGCATAACTGCACTGTATAGCTTGTTTACCTTGGCCTGACTGAAGGATAAAAGTCTGCCGTTGATTTTGAGTTTTCAAGTGTACATATTTATCTACTAGAAAGTTATGAATGTACTGCATAAACATATATATATATATATATATATATATATATGTATGTGTGTGTGTGTGAATGTGTGCAGCAACTAAGTATGTCTGCTACAAAACTGTATAGACTTATGAAGATGCATAATTTGTGGGTCTAGCTTTGGCAGTGCAATTATGTATGTGTGTACATAACATATATATACGAGTACACCTGTATATGTGTGCGTGAAAGCATTTAGATTTAATATATTGTAATACATTTTTATTAAAGAAATTTAAAAGGATTTGTGGGTGGAATTAAATTAAGGGAAATTAAAGGAAAGCAAATGCTTCTTGGGTTCCCCAATGCTCTATGGAAGTAAGAGTCATGAAATATATGAACAATCAGTTATATTTGTACTTCAAAATATAGCAAATTTGCTGTCAGTGTAAGTTGTTTTTTATTCTTTATTTATTATTTATATCATTGTCAATATTTTAGCTAACAAAACTGAATATTTCAAATTTTTTTCATCAATTTCTCATATTTTCACTGAGTAGTTCCTATTTGTTCCCTATATACATATATTCTACATGAATTTTATATTTTTTTGTTGTATAATAGCTTCAAATAATCACCCCAGAACCTCAGTTGTAAGGCCAAAATGAGAAATTCATTGTCAATCAAATTCAATAACAAATTCTCATCTCATTTATAAGTTAATAAATATAAAAACAATGCAAATAAATTTCAGCGTTTCTGAATTCCAAAAAAATGTTACAGTTACCAGGTGTGTTTGTTGAAGTGTGCCGGTTTTACTAGTAGATGTCGCTAGCAATATGTATAAATTTCTATGATTTGGCATGTATGTAATTTTTTTCTATTGACATTAACCTACAAAAATACGCAAGTCACATTCCGCCAAAATAATAGCGTCATATTTGTTTAACTCAGTGAATATGTCGAGTTTCGTTCCAAATAAATCGCATTTGCGACATTCGTTGCTTTTCTCATTTCATCAAAAGAAAAAAGCAGCTGAAGCTCATCGGTTGCTGGTAAAAACTTATGGTGAACTTGCTCCAGTGATTAGAACATGTGAGACATGGTTTCGTCAATTTAAAAGTGGAGATTTCGATTTGACAGACAATGAACATCCTGGTGCAACTCAATCGCAACAAAAATTGTCAAAAACACTACATGTGACTCGAGGAGCAATTTGCCAACGTTTAAAAGCCATGGGAAAGATCCAGAAGTATGGAAAATGGGTGCCACACCAGCTGAACGATAGACAAATGAAAAATCGAAAAACCGTTTGTGAAATGCTACTTCAACGATTCGAAAGGAAATCTTTTCTGCATCGTATTATCTCGGGGGACGAAAAATGGATTTATTTTGAGAACCCGAAGCCAAAAAAATCATGGCTTTCCCTTGGTGAAGCTGGCCCATCGACTGCAAGGCCAAATCGCTTTGGCCGTAAGACAATGCTCTGTGTTTGGTGGGACCTGTGTGGTGTGGTGTACTACGAGTTGTTAAAACCTGGTGAAACGGTGAACGCGGATCGCTACCCACAACAAATGATCAATTTGAATCATGCGTTGATCGAAAAATGTTCGGAATGGGCCCGAAGACATGGCAAAGTTATCTTGCAACCTGACAACGCGCCGTCTCATACCGCTAAACTGGTGAAAGACACATTAAAAACACTTAATTGGGAAATATTATCGCACCCGCCGTACTCTCCAGACCTCGCCCCGTCCCCGACTATCACCTTTTCGCATCGATGGGACACTCCCTTGCAGAGCAGTGCTTCGCTAATTTTGAAGAAGTCGAAAAAAAACCTCGTTTGGTATCGAACGACTCGGTAAGGTCTTTCCCGATCCTGACGGAGCTTTTAGTGCTGCTTAAGGTCAGTTTCCACAGCCGTATAAGTTTTGCGGGGATACCAAATTCAGACATAGCGGAACAGAGACAGCTCCTTTTCGTGTTTTCCAAGGTTGCTTTAAAAGGTGGTGCGTGTCGATCCTCTTTTCCTAGGTCTTTTCCAAGATTTGGCGAATGGTGAATATTTGATCGATGGTTGACTTACCAGGTCTAAAGCCACAATGATAAGCTCCAATCAGTTAGTTGACAGTGGGTTTTAGTATTTCACACAATACGCCTTATAGGACTTTAGATACGATGTTAAGAGGGCTTATTCCACGCTAATTGGCAGACTATAGGATCGCCTTTTTTGTGGATTGGGCAGAGCACACTTAGGTTCCAATCGTCAGGCATGCTTTCATCCGACTATAATTTGCAAAAAAGCTGATACATGCACCTTGTTAGCTCTTCACCGCCGTATTTGTATAACTTGGGCGGTTATCCATCGGTCCCCGCCGCTTTGTTGTTTTTTAGATGGGCGATTGCTATTCGGACTTCTTCATAGTCGAGTAATGGAACAACTTTTCCATCGTCATCAACTAGAGTTTTGGGTTCACCTTCTCCGGGTGTTTCATTTTCACTGCCATTCAGCAGGCTGGAGAAGTGTTCCCTCCATAGATTCAGTATACTCTGGGCATCCGTCACTTGCTCACCCCTCTGGGTCCTACAAGAGTTTGATCCTTTTTTGAAACCTTCCGTAAGTCGCCGTATCTTTTCGTAGGATTTTCGAGCATTACCCTTGTCGGCTCCCCGTACTCACTCATTTCGGCCTTTTTCTTTTTTTCCCTACAAAAGCGTCTTGCTTCCCTCTTCAGCTCTCAGTATGTATCCGCACGTATGGTGGTCGTTCGCGAGGTTGCGAGGTAGGCAGTCTTTTTCTCTCCACTGCGACATTTTAACACACATGTGTATTTAAATATACCCGTACATATATATGTGTATAAGCAAATGCTCAATTAGGAAATTCGAAACTTTTTCAATATGTGAGTGAATTTTACAAATTATGTTGTTAAAAATATATGACTATACACAAGTGAATACCGTTAGCCATTTTTGTTGGCAAAAAAATAAGAAGTGCAAATAAAGCGAAAAAATGCCCCCAAATGTTAAGAGGCAACACAAATTATATTATAACAACAACAACAAACAACAAGGAAAATATTAAAAAGCACAAGAAATAAAGTAAAATAAGTAAATATTATATATATATATATATATGTGTGTGTGTGTGCACACGAAAATTTAACGAAATCCAGTAAAGTAAAAACAAAAATGTTTATAAATAAAAATTAATAAAGCGCAACTTTGTTACTTTTGGCTGGAATAACAAATATATGTATTATGTGCGCATTGCGGAAATAAAATCCAAAATGGGGCAGAGGAAAAATGGGGCGTGCAGGCGATAACAGAAACAAACAGGACATCAAACGAAATGAAATGAAATAAAAACATCAACAACTACAACAAATAAATAGCCAACATGGCTTCACGTAAGTATGGTACATTACTACAGCGATGTACCATCCATCCCATCCCATCCCATCCTCCCAGCGAAGGATTGCGCTCACAGGAGGAAAGAAGTAATTTTTTATTACTTGATTTCTGGACGATTATGGGCGCTGAATTGAGCTGATACCGCTGCTGTTGCTGATGTTGCGAAGTGAAGCGTAAAAAATAGCAAATCGAATGTGAATGGGCACACGAGAAGGGGCGTTGTGCCACGTACATACACAATAGTAACCAAAAAAAGAAGAAAAAAAAAACAAAAAAAACCATGTCACTACTTGAATGCCAGCACTCGTGCACTGCAAGAAATGTATTATGCGTGCATGAAATTCGCAACCAAAAAAAATGCGAAATCTGTAAAATAAAATAGTCCAAGCTCTCACCCTCAGTGGTGTGCCGTAATACGCTACGCTGATTGCAGAATTTATGAAGCTATTACTATTTAGTATGGCTCTTGCAATTTAAACTGCGTTGATTGTTGTGGGATGCCACACTTCATTATTAACGAAGTAATGGAGCGATTTTACAGCGTACGCAATTTTTGTGGTCAAATTATGATTTTAACAGATGGCCAACTATGTTGTTAACTGGTTATGCTTTAAGTGGAGCAAATAAAAATTTTCCTTAAGTAGCAACCAATTAGCAGGTGCAAAAGTAGTGTGCTTATGTTACTGGAAAATTCTTAAAAAATATTACTAACGTATAACCAAGCATTCTGGTACAAAAGTAACCACAAATACGTGTTTTAAGTGGAATGCTAAATTGATTAATATTACTTCAAGGTCAGGTTCCTCAAAAAAAAATTTCAAAAAAAAAAATAAATTTCTTTTTCCTGTAAATTGCTAGAAAACACTCTTAGAAATAATATAGCATCAGTCCCGAAAGTTCGCAAGACCAAGAAGTAACTATTGAAGAGAGGAGTGCGGAGTGCGCCAAGCGGTAAATCCTCACGAACAAAACCAATAATCGCCCTTTTCTCGAAACTAAGTTTTTTTGAACTGGGTGACATTCTCATTTAGAACCTATTGAACTTATCATCATTGAACTAAACGGCATTTTACTCCTAAAATGTCTCTCTATGGTCGGTACTAGAACCAAAAATATTTATTGCTATTTAAAAAATTTATAAACAATTAAAATTGAAAAAAAGTGAAAAAAATTAAAAAGTCCGCCATTTGGTTTTTTGTTTGGTGGAAATGTTTCATTGTAGTTCCAGCAGAAACGATAATTCGAGTAATCATTGATCGATTTCACTACATGTTTTCTCAAATCGTTAAGGGGTAAAGCCACTCTAAAGATTGAAAAAAACTCTAATTTTTAAAAATTTATTCTGGGAATATGGGAAAAGGAATATAATTTCGATTTAACCATTTCAATGAGCATAAATTGAGGTAAACAAAATATTCTGTAATTATTAGTTTATTACAAAATGGCGGTGATAAAGTCCATTATTTAATCCATGTTTTTTTTTTAAAGGCTTCCACGGGAGAAACAATTTCTTCTAAAGAATGAGACCTAGAACAGAAAAGCAAAGAGTTTTATGATCTACAAACTATGGTCTTTGAAAGTCGGATATTTTTTTTTAAAAAGATTGACTTTTCTCTAAAAAAAATACCCACTAAATTATTAAAAAAAAAAAACATTCAATCGAAAAACGCCTACGAATTTTCAGAAAAAATGTATTGGTGAAGCTACCATCAAAATTTCGGATAAATCGATGCAATAGGGTCCGAATAATCTGTCCTCCCAGTTTGAAAAATGTGATTTTGAAAAAAACGCGTTTAAAGTTTTCATTGTACTCAGCCCACGCTCTGAGGGGCAGCAGCAAAATGAAATATTTAGCTATTTGAAATATTTTTTTCACTTTAATACCAATTGCATCTTATTTCTAGGACCCAAAGGTAACCTGTGAGCAAAAAAAAAATAAATTGCGTTTTTTAAATCTCAGAACGGCTTTACCCCTTAAAGCACATTCTCAGGGACGCCGTACAGTGCGCACCAAAGACGCTACTGCTGCTGTGGAGCAAAGTATCGAAGAAGCTACAATTGGACCTCTACCTATCCACCTCATGGAAGATCTTTTCTTTTACAAAATTCAACTCGTACAAAAATTGAAGCCGAAGGACTATCAAGTACGTCGCACGTTGGATAAATGCGCCATAAATGGCCGAGATGACCACCAATCCTTGTTTTCACAAGAAAGTTTTGTTCAACGATATAACTAACCTTTGGTTATAAAGGTAGATAAAGAAATAAAACTATCGCATTTGGTGTAATGATACTTTTGATGAGCGCATTATCTAGCCTAATACACCGCTGAACTACTTTTTGTGGGGTTTATCTACGCACTTAAGCTCGTGGCGCTTTGGAAGAGTTTAATCGACAGCCCCGAATGCTGCAAAAAGTAGACGGAAATTAGACATCTTGGCTGGAGCTTATACGAGCCAGTCTAACTGATGCGGTCTCTTACCCAAAATCATTTTTAAAACAAAATGTCTAACCTCTAGCTTTGTAATTAGGCTAAATTCTTGGCCATAAAAATAAGTTATGTACATTGCATTTCTTCCAAAAAAAACCGCATGTCTAAAAAAAACACCTTTTAATTTTTAAAGACGCTTTCAGTAATCAGAGAGTGAAATTTAATAAAACAAATAATAAATGATGATGTAGATCACCAACTGCAACATGAAAGGAAAAGGGTCGGGGTCGAAGAGCAGTGAGCCGGCTTAAACGGCCTGGAAGTCAGGATTGACGGCGAAGAAGGTTTTTTTTGTACGTTTGGTGGGATTGCAAAAAAGGTAGCTACTGAGTACAGCTCCCTCATGGCCAAACTCTTCTTTCGGACCTGTGTTGTCAGCAATTGGATGGTCTAAAGGAAGCAATCGCTCAGAAGCGCCCAGTTTTTGTCAAACGGAGGAGAACTATGTTTCGTCAGGACAGACTACACACATCGCTAGTGACTCGCCATAAGCTCCGAGAGTTTGATTTAGAGATTCTTATGCATCCGCCTTTTAGTCTGGGCTTCACACCAACTAATTACCATCCGCTCCAGTCCATGGTGAATGATTTGGCTTTTGAAAAATTGGTTTCAAGTGAAGTCTATGAAAATCAATTGTCCCGATTTTTTTGCCAATTGGGATGAGGGTTTCTATGGGAGAAACATAATGACATTATCTTCAAATTAGCAAAAAGCTATCGGACCAAACGGACAGATTTGATACTAATCTGATAATTCTCACTGCGGTTAATTATGACTTCAATTTAATGCAATAATGGATTTCTTTTTACTAGACTTAATTTCACTTGCACTTTTCCTCATATTACTTTCTTTTCCTTTAGAACTAACTAATTTATTGGTGTGCTAAAATCCAGCAAAAAGCGCAATATCTTTCCTTTTTAATGTATTTCTGCCTGGAAACATTTAACTTCTCGTTCGCCAATACTACAATAAAGGCACGTGTATGAAGAAAAATAACATCGGTCACTTTTACCTTTACGCCACTAGCTGGTAGCAGCTTAAGAACAACAGGAGTGTTATACATATTACTATGCAAACATTCAGACATACATATGTACATATGTATGTAGGTACATGCATATGTAAACATGCTTTGTTTAAGGCTAAACGATGGCATAAACAAAAGCAAACGACAAATTTTGTAACAGCAATCACTTTTATATCAATACATATATATATGTATTATATGTATATAAATATGTAAAGCTATAGATATGCGAATAACATATATCTACACAAATGCACATAAATATGCCGTAATAATGCTGCTTTTGTATGAATGAATAGCGTACAAATTACGCCAACGATAACGAAAATGGGCCCTGTAACAACGAATCGACACACCTACACATACATACCTACATACATATGTAGAAATATGTGTGCGTGCACACTTTTATGTTCTTGAATTGAACATTGCTTTTTACTACTTTGGTATGTTCTTTTATTTATTGACTTATTTATTTCATTTTATTTTATTTTCTTTTTTGTTTTTTTGTCTATTTTCCTTTTGTCGTTTTTACTGTCAAGCAACACAAGCACACCCTATCCAACGTGTCTTTAACACATGCATGTATATATGTATGTATATGTGTATATATTTAAGTGTTGACAATGACAATGGCAGTGACAATCGAAGCACTAATGATTAAACGAAAAAGGTAAAAGCCGATAATGATTGTTGCTGCGTAAGCAGTTAACGCCTGCTCATCCGCCGGCTGCTTCCAAGTTGATATCTCAACTATTGTAACTTTACACGCTTAAGAGGTGGAGTCTATTGTCTTTCACACGGTATACTCACACCATTTAATTTCATGTGTACCCTGCAGGGAGGTGGCAGATTAGTATGCAAAATTTCTAGTTAAATACTAGTATTTCAAAAGTGGAATCATACTCGTATCAGTTGGTCATTTGTGTAGCAGTTCAACAGTAACGGAGGTATTAATAATTTTCAGCACCATGTGTTGTTGTTGCGTATAATATGCCACGGCTGAGTGCCATTCAAGGTTATTGTTCCTTTTCTTCTTTTATTTCTTCTTCACTGCCATAGGCACTGCCTTATCCTCGCTGTTTGGATCTAAATCTGATTTTCCCAAAGGAGTGAAGGTCCTTCTCTTATTCTGCTTCTACCGGCGGGTACTGCATCGAATACTTTCAAAGTTGGAGTGCTTTTATCCATTCCGTCGACATGACCTAGCCAGTGTAGTCATTTTTATTTGATATTTTTATTTTAATTTGTTTTCTTTTTGGATGAAATAGAAATTCGACTGACCTAAATGAACTGGTATACAACTAGTAGAAAGCTGACGCATTATCGGATAAGCGACAGTTCATAGAACAAACCCACAATAAAAATACCAGTTTCTTAGACGATAAAGATAAAAAAGTTTGCGTAAAAACGCAAACCACTTGGAAACTAGTTAACTACTAGTGTTTTTCCCTGCAGGGTAAGTATTATATGTATGTACTCGTAAGTAAGTATGTATTGACAACTGTTCAAACTTTTCGAACAGTGAAAGTACTTAAATGCTGATTGCCAAAATAGTCAGAAAATACTTAATTGGACGACAATCGTTTGTGTTTTATCGCACTTTTGGGAATAGAGTAAACATAAAAAAGAATAATTCGACATTTTTTTTTTGCACAATTTTTGCAAATCGAACAAATAGAGTTTTTACATAATTATAAAGAGAAATTAAGGCTAATTTTAGCGCAGAATAAGTTAATTTTTTTCCACGTTTTAAATTTAACATAAAGTTAGCTAAGTTTAGTTTATAATAGGTTTAGCCAATACAATGTACGATATAGACAAATTTTTGACTTGTCCTATGCGATTTCCCTTTTATAAGTTCAACTCACTGGTTGTTAAGGGTATGAGAGACAAGAGTGTTGAGCCTTACGTACTCAAAAGCAGGATAGTCAAGGAGAAAGCGTCATAAAAATTCCTTCCTCTCACTAACCTTCATGTGGTTTCGGCAATATTGGTTAGGCTCGATTTTCAATCTGACCGAATATACATATGTACATCAATTTGGCAGCGACCTCTAGAAGGAATGCCTTCGCGGACGATCTAGTTATTAGCCCAACGATGTCATACCAATTGAACTTAATCTGCTATGCACTGTAAGTTTTTCTACTTCAGCTGGGCATGAGATTCTCTTGTCAATGAGGCATTAGAAAGAATTTCACAAAATTGGTACACAGAATTTTTTTTAATATTTTTTTAACGATTTTTCTTTCTACATTATCTAGGTCAAACTGCAGAAGAAAGTTTAATAATGCATAAATTTATCAAAAATAAATTAAAATAAAATTAAAAAAATACCACAAATATGCTATTTGTATATATTTACTGCTTGAAAAAAAAATCCAGCCATGTGCTTGAGCATTACCACATCCCGGAGCACACCAAATATCTGCTCGTGAAATTATAAAATTCTTTAAAATACATATATGAAACCAATCACTTCTCAACAGGTGAAATTGAACCGATTATTACTGCATATTCTGTAAAATAAAAAGGCATACCTGTTAAAAATTCCACAGATTACGAGTACCAACACTCTCTTGTGGCAGTACCCATACATATTTATGACTCACTTTAGTTTATTCAATCGCACATTATTATATATGTATGTATATATACAATTCCAGCATGCAACAGCTTTTGTTGTTGTATTTTCAATACGAAATTGTACTTGCTCACATTTCTTTACAATCCAGCTACTCAATTGCGTTTAAATAATTAATAAAAAATTTAAAAATTTATGACTTGCGAAGAAAGACTTCTCGAAAACCTTCAAATTATGACTAATGGGTTTTTATTAAAAAAATATCGCCAAGTTTTCAGTTTTTATAAACTTTAAAAAGCTCATATAAGAGTATATTCCCAATTTCCCACTCTCCGAAAAAAAGTTGAAAAAAGTTATATGCAGAGCTTTCACTAAAATTTTCAAGCTATTGAATTACACAACGAAAGTATCAGATATTTCGAATAGCAGAGAATGGCATTAATCAAACAAAAGCTTAGAAAAAGTATAAGCTTACTTTACTGTTTTTAAATGAACTTTTGGTGAGCTTTCATGGGAATTTAATAGCCACATGTGAAAAGCACACGATTTTTTGTAAAACTTGTAATTGTTGAAAGAGAAGAAAAGAGAGAGAGAGAGGAAAAGAGAGGAGAGAGTGATAAGCAGTGTAGTAATTCTCACATGACAACTTTTCGCTATTGCAATTTTTCCTACTGGATGTTTTTGTGAGTGTTTAGTGAACGATGAATATATTTTTTTTAATACAATCGAATGTGTAAGTGTTTTGGAAATTGAAAATAAAATTGAAGCGCCAACCAGCCGATGTGTGCTCACAAACAAAGACTTATACAAATTGACACTTAACTATGTGTGTATATTTATTTATATACTTCAAACCACTTATGAGCCTTGGAGATTTTCCAAATAAATAACATTTATACTCAACTAATTAAGCATTAACGCTCGGAAAAATGTGACTTGTAGGTGAGTTAGGAGAGAGCTAGAGGTTTGTTGATAGCAAATGTGTATGTAAAAAATAGGAAAATCATTAATCTGCCTTGGTAAGGAGTCTCAATTTGAACATAAAGCTGAATCACAAAGCCAGGAGCTGAGCTTAACCTCAGGAATCAGCGGAATAAGGTGCGAAGAGAGTTTTAAGATCTACTTAACGGAAATTTAAAAATAATTTTCTATATGGATCGGAATTTTTATCTAAACCTTTATGTGAATATTAAGTGAAATCTAAGGTTCTATCGGCTTAAGAACTCCTAAACTTCTATCTAACCTCAAATCAGCATAGGTTTATGATCGGAACTGATAGTCTAATTGGTTATAATGATGATGATTACATGATGCTTAAATGTAAACTCTTTTTGAAGATGTGGCTGCCTGGAAATCAAATCTAATGCAGATTTGAAAAATTTATGACCTTTTCTGGTAAAACAAAACTAAATTGGAAACTACTCTACGTAATAGCCGCGACCTCTTAGCTAATAAGTAAGCAATATAACTGATTTATTTATTGATACTGAATCTAAATCTTAACTTGAAATTAAGGATAACGTGAGACTGAACCTAAAACAGACACATGAATCCTAAGGAACCTCTAGTTCTTTCCAAATGTAAATGTACTGCTCATTAATTGCGAACCAGAGGTTAAGACTTAAGCCATACATATGCAGAGTTTTATCAAATTAATCTGGAAACTGGGGGAACTCTCGAACCCGTCAAGTAGCTGAGTCACAAAATTTATTAGCCACCCCCTACTCAGAAAACTATAACCAAAGTTAATTTAGTATCATATTATTCTTCTTCTTTTCTTCTTCTTTTCTTCTTCTTTTCTTCCTCTTTTCTTCTTCATCTTCCCTTCTTTTTCTTATTCTTATTAAAATTCCTATTTTCTTCATTGCTTCTTCACGACCGAAAGACAACAAAAACATGGTATCATAAACAATGTCAGAATCAGACAATCTAGATTTATTTGTTTCTGAACCTGAACTTCATCTGACATCTATAGTTCATCTTATCTTATTTTTCCAACCAAATCTAATGCTTCCAAATTGGAAAATTCACCTGATCATGCTTTAAAATCTAAGGCCCATTTTGCATAAGATCAGCCATTTCGTGTATTTAAAAGTACAGGGCTGCATTTTGACATCTGTCAAACTTAACTGTCAAATGAAACATGTTTTGTTTTGACTTAATAGCCGCACAATACGCCAAAATTGTTAAAACTTACTACAAAAAATGATGATTAAAGAGGAACTACGTTTGTGCTTTAAGAGGAGATTACTCGTATAGCTACTCAAGCAATTGATAAAATTCTAAATAAAAATTTGAAGAGACTGGATCGGTAGCAGATATTGTAAGGCTTTTGTACCATTGTTTTGCTTGTCTTCCTCCCCTAACACCAGCGGGTTCTACTGCATCGAATACTTTCAGAGGTGGAGTAGTCAGCGTAGTACCTGTTGGCAAAAGAGATTCTGCATAGACTTTCAAGGTGATTGGATTTAAAAACGAAAACGACGAAACTATCACTGGTCATATTATTGCGAGAGAAATATTCCGGCTACGAATTTATCTCGTCCTGGCGATGTTTATTGGCCACCGAGATCATGCACTCCTGAGCGCTTGAAAACCAACAATCGTCAAATTGTGGCTGAGATATCGCCCCAGTAATTGCCAAAAAGTGGTTTACGTCAAATAGCGAGGCGGTCATTTGAATTGTGTAGTGCTTCACATATAATCCCAAGGTTCAAACTTCATAAAAAAAAAGGAATTTTATGAATAAACTTCAATAAATTACTTTAAATGTATTTTATTGAAGTTCATGAAGCTCAATAAAATATAAACTTAAATAATTCTAAAAAATTTTTGCGAAATTCAACATTCAATTGTTGTCTGAGTTCATTTACTCGTACCATATACATATGTACATATAGACATATTTTCATAAACTTTGATGGTTTTCCGTATCTAAATAGTACTGTATATACATACATATATTATATATACGAGTACATGCGGCTTAGTTTTCATAGTTATTCGGAAAATTTTCTCATTTTCAAATTTCATATTTCAAATTGACATACTAAATTAATCGAGTTAAAGTCATACACTCAAACTTTCCCGTTCATCGAGTGCCGCTTTTGTTTTATGGCTGTGTATATATGTGTGTATGTGTGTATGTGTGTCCTATACTATATACCATACTATTTTCAGAAATATACCGAGTCGTTAAAGTTTCAAACTCATTATTCCGCTGCATACCACAGTGCAATGGCAGCAGCAACAGCAGCAACAACAACGAGTGACCAAAAACAATGCAAACGACATAAATGGAATTCCCCGTATAAAACTCGAATGGAATTGGCGAATAACTTATGAAAGTTCTATGCTTTATGAGCAGTGGAATTTCAAAAAAAAACATAATAAAAATTAAAAACAATACGGAGGCAAATCAAAATTGGTGGATAAATGAATTTTGAAAATTTCATAGCAGCGCTTCGCGTTATTAAAACTGTATACGTGCACTTCATTGACTTTTATAAAGAACTTATAAGATCTAAAAAGAAAACAATGGAATTTTTCTTTCAAAAATATTTCAGTATTATGAAACAAAGCAAGTCTTCAAGGACTGATCCTAAGACCAACTTATAATGCGAACATGATGCGAACAAATAGTACAAGGGTTGACTTTTATATTTTGTGATCAGAAAAAAAGCAAATATTAAAATCACTTCATTGGTTTTTTTTTCAAAATAGTCTCCATTAAAATCCAAATACTTTTGCATGCGTTTGCACCAATTGTCGAAGCACTTTTGCCACTCTCTCTGAGGTATCTAGAAATTATGCATTGGGAACGCATCGACCATTTCTTCAGGTGTCGAAAAACAGTGATCTCTTCCTGCTACTGATCTGAGTCCATTTTGGATCCTCGAAACGTACGTATCTGGAGAAAGCCAAATAGCTTGATGAATTTTCTTGGGCTGGCATTTAGTACTACAGACAACCATATTTCGGATTCCGGCGAAGTGGAACAACCTGAACCCGTTTGGGAATGGTTTATTTTGGAGACCGGATCATCCCAGGCATTATATAACTTTTCATTGGATCTGGTTTCTAGTTGGCGGGCCCAAACCCAGCGCACAACCTCGCTAGGTGAACCGCTTGCCTTAAGACTAACGACCCTCGCAGCGGCCCTACTGGTGAACAATTTTTTTTTTTACAGTGAAATTTTCATGCAATATTAGACGCATACTGATCCCAATAACGCCAATAATTGTCTGAATTTCACGATAGGTCATATGACGATCTTGCCACTGCATTAATAGTTTACGGAACAACAACTTTTTCGGACGACCTTCACGAAATTCGCCTTGTAGGGGTCTACGAACTCGGTTGAATTCTTGATACCATCTCCTCATCTCAAAAAAAAGAATTAAGATCGTCGAAGGTTTGTTGCTTAGTAAATCCAGAAAGTAATTGTTTAAACAGCAGACTCTTGTAGGACACAGAGAGGTGATCTAGTAAAGTATGCCCAGAGTATATTAAACTTTGGAGGGAACACTTCTCCAGACTCCTGTATGGCAGTAACAACGATACACCAGGAGACAGTGAATCCGAAATCCCAATTGAAGACGATGGTAAAGATGTTTCGTTACCTGAATCCCGGAATATAAGAGGTAACCCTCGTATACGCATCTATTCACAACACATTTATACATAAAATAAAGCTGAAAAAATATAATATTGTATATACAAATATTCATTAAAATTCATAACAATTCAAAGTGCAACCACAAAATAGAATAGAAATTGCTTCTGTCAAAAAATTAACTAAATACTTCTCTTTCACATCGCCATTCATATTGTTCAAAAATATATATTTTTATGAAGCAAATAAATAAATTTGAAAATATAATCTGTGAAATATTTGAATAAAGAGACGTTTTTAATACAATTTTATACAATTTTCATATGTATTAGGGTGTGCTCAAGCTAGCATGGGAATCACATTAAGCGGAAATACCGCTTGAAAGGTTAGAATTAAAAGGACAATATTCTCTACGAAGTAAGAGAGAAGCTGCCTACAGGCGTATGTTGTATGTTGTATGTTCGAGGATTTGCTGACTAGATAACATTTTTATTTACGTGGTATATGATAAAACTAAAATGTTGCATGCCCACAAGTAAAATTATGATGAACTTAATAAGTTGAATTAAAAGATGCTTAATTAAGGTTTTTTAAACGTTCTTTCGAATACTAATTAGAATCGAAAATGGGACAAAAGACGGATAGGCAGAGAAACGTATAGCCGGGTCTTGTTTGTTCTTTTCAAGATTAAATTTACATATGAGGATGTTTACCGTAAAAATTCCAATAAAACCTAACGAGGGGATTAACAAAAGTTCGGTCAGTTGGTGACTTTCAAATTGTTTTTGTTAAATCTAAAAACAACAAATCCTTTGCAATTATTTTATTAATCTTCCTTCAAAATCTTTGGATTTCGGTGAATACCAAATTGCATATGGAATGATTGTACCGTCTTTTAAAACTATTACTAAGTGGTTCCGAAAATTCCAGACCGGACATTTTTCCGTAGAGGACGATCCCCGAGAAGGTTAACCAAAATCTTCCACTGATGACGTCACTGTAGCTCTGGTGAAGACCTAAATTGAGGAATACCCACGATTGACACAAGAAATGTTTGCCAATGAATTGAGCTCGAATGCCATGGCTATATCGTGAATAATAGGTAATCATCTGAGATACACGAAGAAATCTGCTCGATGGGTACCACGGATTTTAAATGAGGCCCAAAAAGAGGGTCGAGTGTATTATGCTCAATTTTTCCTAAGCAAATTAGTAAAGGGTCAGTCTAGTAATTTTAGTAAAGTTGTTACTGGTACTAAATCTTGGTTCTATAAGTGCGATCCAGAAACCAAACAGCAACCCATGGTACGGAGCCCAATAGGAACAAACCCACCCGTAAAATCTAAGCAGCAAAATTAATGATGTCAGTTTATTTCAACCGATCTAAAATCCTAGCTGCTATTCCATTGGAAAAGGGTCAGACGGTAATTGAAAAATGGTGCACCGAAGAGTGCTTACCAAAATTTTTCAAAAATTTGTTGGAAAACAGGAAGAAAGAGGATTTGCGGCGCTAATTTTAACATCATGACAACGTGTCATCCCACACTACTGAAATAACGAGTAATTTTATAGCGATCTCTGGGATCGAAGAAATACATCCAGCACCTTATTCCCCGGATAAAGCGTCTTGTGATTTCTGGTTATTTCCATAAATTAAAAAAAATTAAAAGGTTTGAAAGGCAAGATTTTAAAGGCTGCCTTCAGAAGTGGATCTATAGGCTTAAGAAACAAATTGAAATCAATGACGATTATGTAGAGAAGATAAGGAAGGACAAAGATTACGAATAAATACATTTTTTGGTTTTTTCTGGTCACCTTACCGTATTTTTTTAATATCCTTGTATTAAAAAATTTTCTAAAGTAGTTAAAATGACAAATAATAAAATTTCTATTATTATATAATATATTATTATATAACATTATAGATAATATTATCATTATTTTATATTACCCCAGAAAGCTCACATATTCCCGCACTTTTTCTTTATTTTCAATTGAACCACCCTAGTGAAAACACTCAACCATCTACATACGTTTATTTGCCTGTGTGTAGAATAAATGTGTTTTTTTCTTTTTTGTTGCGCATTTCACTAGTTCAAAGCTAAGCTGCTTTCAATATATTATTACTTTCAACGCCATTTTTGTAGTCTTTTCTCTTAGTTTTATTTATTTGCAGTTTTGTTTTTCATCCTTTTGCAATTTTCAGCTATGCACTTTAGCATTTTGTTTTTGCCACACAGACTTGCGTTTGTGTATTTACATGTGTGTCAAACTTTATACAGAAAAGAACAAAGTCATAAATGAACGCGCGCACACACACATACATACATATGTGTTGAAATAAGTGTGCACATATGTATACACGTATGCGCTGACAATGCAACAATTTGACAAACGCTTGAGTGTTTGGCGCATTTTCAAATAATTTTGTGGAAATAAAAACTAAAGTTTTTGCAAATTTAGAATATTTTTTTTTTTTGAATATTTTTCATTTAATTTTTTTTTTGTTTGTTTGTTTTTTTTTTGTTTTGTGTTGCACTCAGACTGATTGGATTTTAGGTCAAATATGAAATAGTTGTGCATTGAATAATTTTCAGCGTCGAGTGAGCGAAAGCTAGTTTTGATTTAGCTTTATTTATGCCTGTTCTTTTAGACTGAGGCAGGCGCAAAAAATGTGGAAAATTGTGTGTGAATTTTTTTCAGTTATGATTTTATGATTTTTTTTTTAGTTTCTTAAATTTTTTTAATTTTTTGTTTTCTGTCCTTCGCTTTTGCTTTGCATTTCCTTTGTTGAATTTAAAAAATTGTATAAATATTTTTTCATTATTTGCTTTTCCCGGGGGCATTGGTTTATTGATTCAAAACGTATAAGCTATTTATTCATCATTTGTTTACTTTGTACACTTGATTATTTTATTTGCATGAATTTATTGGCATTTTCTTCTTTTTTTTATTGTTTACCAAACAACCAATTAATAGTCAACTTAGTTGGGGAATTTTTTTGTGGCAGTACCAGTGATTGCTTGTATGAAAGAGTGGGCACTTAAAATTTACTTAAAAAATAAAAGTTTATATTTAATATGTTTTTAATTTTTTTATTAATATTTTATTGGTTGCAATTTTAATAATTTTTATTGGTAAATTTGTGATTAAATAGAGCTTTATTTTAACTACAACAGGTGAAATTTAAGTGCAAATAATTTACCATTTCATTCACAAGGAATTACAAAATGGGTCTATTAAGCTTTAAAGCCAATTTTTCACATTATTTATTTTTTTTAGGTAAAGTTCGGTTTTTTTTTACGCAAATGGATCCAAACGGTTTTCTGGCTTAGCTCTAGTTCCTCAGCAATTAAATAAGTGCTCACGTGACGTCTGTTTCCACTATTTCCATGATTTTATCGCAATTTTCGATGACAGGCCCCCGACGCGTGGCGCATCTTTGACATCGAAATTACCGGAACGGAACCTAGCAAACCACTTTTGTGCTACAAGTTCGTTTACAGTATCGGGTTCATAAACTAAATTAATTTTCTCAGCCGCTTTTTCTGCCTTTTCGCCTTGACTGAAGAAAAATTGTAAAATATTGCGAATTTCCTCTTTGCTGGTGCCCATCTTTGACGAGCGCTCACAACGTACTGAGTCAATCAATCGAAAAACTGTCAAAGACTAACTTTTAGCTCAAGTTTTCAGCGCAGTATAGTATGACATGTTGCGACACGTAACACACATACTATGGACAATACCGTCATCTCTTAGATAAAAACCGAACGAAATTTTTACTTTTCCTCACTGCCTGGTAAGGAAAGCTACTTATATGTTAATCTAGGCTTAGAGCAGTTTAGATTTCCAATGTAAGGCGTCCATTCCCCTCTACACCTACAAGAGTTCGATAGGCCAGATATGTGGCATGTCACTCGAGAAAAAAATTAACCATCTCCAAATTTGACAGATTCCAGTGGTCAGCTCTGTTGTGTATTAGCGGAGCAGATCATACCACACACATTGAGACTATGAATGTGCTCTTAAATCAACTACCCATTGTCATTATGGGGCTAAATAATGATGCTTGCACCCCGCACTATGAGCAAAAAGACTGAAATTTTTTTTATACTTAAAAATTTGAAATTGAATTGTTTTAGGAGAAGATAAAACAATTCGGAAAAATTGTTTAAAGCCAGCGGTATGAAATTAACTCGCAAACAAAGTCACCTTATCGAAATACAACCGTGCATATTACTACTCGGGGTTTTCTTTAAAGTAAATATTGTTTGTAAATATTGCAAATAATCATACATGCATGTAGAATCAAGGTTGTGTATTAATTTTTATTTGGTCTGTATGTTTTGTCTCTCTCTCTCTCTCTCTCTCTCCCCCTCTCTCTCTCTCTCTCTCCCTCTCTCTCCCTCTCCCTCTCTCTCTCTCTCTCTCTCTCTCTCTCACTCTCTCTCTCTCTCTCCCCCCCTCTCTCTCTAGATGAGTTTTTGAATTTTTGTTGCTTTTCTACGAGCTTCAAAGCCCTGACCTTGTTCTCATCACAACCCTGAGGTTTCACAATGGATCTATTTCGCCCAAAATATAAGTATTTCATAATAGGCGCTGCCTAAACTTCTCATCTATAGAGTTCTTTTTTGAAGACTGTTCTAAATAATATGTTCAAAATTCTGGCAAAGATTCCTTAAAACCAGTTCAGTTTTTATTTTTCTAATTTTTCATCATGAAATGGACGCTACCAAAAATCCAAAGCCAGAGATAATGTCTTATAGTTGTAAGACACACAAGACAAGCCGTTGTTTCAGTACAGTGAAAGCACACACTCTTACCCCTCACCGGCAGATTTCTTTACCCATCGGTTCTTTCGACTAAATTTGCAACCGAATATGCTGAAGCATCCTCAACAACAGATCAAACTTCGCTTAAAAATCACAAAATTATTTCACCTTCGATAGAAGTTCGCTAACAAAAAAAAATTTATTGCACTTCATAAAGAGCAAAATATATTTTTCTCTTCATTTCCATTACTGTTTTTTTTTTTCGTTTTTCTAAAGAGATTCTTCGAAAATTTTGCATTCTCATAAAACTGCACTTAGTAATTAATGTCAATTAAGTGACTGTTAATGCAGCCAACGGAGCAGCAGCAGCAGCAGCAGCGGCACTTAGTTGAGATAGGTAATAAGTATCAACAACAACAACAACTGCAAGAACAACAACACAGCTCATGCTCAGATGCATTTCAACTTAATAAGTAAATTACAATTATGCCAAGTTTCAAGTACAACAAGAACACTACACTCGCCAGCAATTCTTTTACGCTTCATTTCCTTGAAAGTTCATTTAGCTGACGACGAAATAGCAAAATGCTACACACAGCAAAGCTAACATTCCAGCAATACTCAATGCACACACACACACACAACAACTCCCAGCACGGTACGACTTGGAAAAACAAAAAAAAAAACGAAAAAAAAGTAAATTAAAAAAAAAACAAAAAGTTGGCAACTCGGCCAACTACGCCCGACTACGCTATTGTTGCAGCAGCAAGAAGTGTAGTAGGAATTTCCAATTTTCGCACCCGCATACCAAAACCAAAAATCGAAAATTGTAATACTACCAGACAGACGACTGGGCGCAGTGTGTGTGTGGGTTTGAGTGTTGCCGAGGCCATGGCCGAAATGAGAAATTCAATGAGGTTAAAAATTACCATTTACCAAAGTGCCACTATTTCGAACAATGTGTTCTTTGAGTGCAGCAAAATCAAATACAACAAAAAAGTGCTTGAGTATTAGTACACAGGGTGTGTCGTTTTTCCTTTTTTTGTTATTTTCCCCCTCCATATGATAGGTGTACCAACTTGTAGAAAAACAAAGTGTACGCTAGCATTCGTCGGATGCCCACCGAGGGACGAGTACGAATGTCAAAGCTGAGTGACACATTTCGACGGCAAAATGTACTTTTAAGTTTACTCAGCTTCCAATCTGTATACGTTAGGTAAGTTTAGGTAGATGTGGCTGATAGATACATGAGGAACATCCATTGTGATGTCACAAAGATCACTTTTCATGCAGTAAACCATAGCTTAATACATGTCTCAAGTCTAGAACACGCATAATGCCATAAGATGCCCAGCATAGTTCAGCAGAAAATGCTTAAATGACTCCAGCACTTCTCTCTTCTCACAAACAACTACTAGTTCTCAGTAGGGAACCAGAAAATCACAACACTTACCCCATGAACTCCCATCGGACAAGGTCAGAACTCCCATTAAGTGCGAGAGTTTTAATCTTCGTATTTAAAGGATCTTCGCTGACCTTCCACGGTGCTCCTTAAGCCAGAAGAGACGAACAACTACGAATTTTAAGGTGCTAGGTCACCACTTGCTGAGCTGATTCACTATCTACTTATCAGAAATCTCCCTTGCATTACAGCTTCCTGCTATTATGCTGTGACCAGCTACCCATACAATTTTAATTCTTTTGGCGCTGGTTATGAGTGAGTCTCTCTGGGTAGATTTCGGTCTGCCTGTCTTCGAAGCGGTGTGCTCACTGTTACCTTGATAGCAGCAACTTCAATAGTTCGGAATCCCAAACTCTCGATACATAATTCTTAACGGAAGAGTCCCGCACCCACTCATACCAGAAGCTTTGATCCAGTAGGTAAGAATTTATGTGATGCTTTTCTTCTTAAGGAAGGAGATACAGTAATCCATGCAACTGGGCATAAATTCGAGCCCCTCAAGAACCCCGGAGTGTGCCACGCTTGAGCCGTTCAATGATCCAGACCCTCAGAGTCTTACAGCGAGTCAACGATTCTTGCCATTTGGGTTCTTAATCAATCTGAATTAGAGCGAGATATCACAATAAAATATGAAATCTACTGAAACCATCGGGTGGCTTATTTCATTCTTTCAAGGGTTATAATTCCTGTCTCTGCTACTTTTTACTCTTCAATCGTCGGAAGAGTTTATCACATGAATCATACGAAGTGCGCAGCGTCATAGGTGCGAAATCTGAGCAAAATTATAGAAACAAATTTTCGCCAACCCAACCCTGTGTGTTTCTGAAATGAAAATTGAAGCCCGTCGTAAAAATCCAATAGTCTTTCGAAATTAGGACGCACACCAACAATGGGGTATGATCGCGGTTGTCTTAAAGTACCAATTTCATATAACCTCGAAGGTAAGGCACTTCCCGGGAAGCTTTTAGAGCCCATGCAACTATCACGAATATCCAAATAAGCGCATTCAGTAGACTAAAAGTACTTGAGAGAAGCATTTGTTGGACCTAAGAATGTTCTTTTTTCCTTTAATTTCTCGTTTTTCTTGTCTTTGGACACCAGCACCCTTTATGGCTTCCCATTAAAATAATATGTAAGCTCTGTAGCTTTATAGTGTCACCAATGGCACTTCACAGCATATTGTTTGTATTATGAAATAATACAATAAAAACAATAACAATAATACTAGCAACAACAACAACAAAAACTAAGTACACTTACCGCACATCACAATCAACAGCAGCAGCCAACGACTCGTCTTATAGCTGAAACTACGCGCCAACAACGCTTGGGTATTATGCTGGCACATTGTGAAGCAATTGGAGAGGAAGCTTGATTTTTAAAGAATCGACGTGGGGCGTTAGCGGCAAAGTCAGTGTGTTTTATTGTAGGATGGACACTGCTGCAATTTCATGCGCAGCACGCGCAGTTGTCACAGAGCAGGATATTCTCTGTGAAAGTGAGTGCAGAAGACAAAGTAGAAGTGTTTTCACCACGTTTCTGCTTTCCAGTTTCTTGTTACTGCTTTTCGTACTTTTTACTTTTATTTTTTTTTTTTGATATTTTCTCAGTTTCGCTTGCTTTTGTTTATTTGTATTGCAGCTATATTTTTTTTATTAAGTTTCCACTCAATTCTTTCTGGTATTTTCTTTTTCTCTATAGATATCTGTCTATATATTTATATATATATATATATACTGTTTATACAGTTATAGCAGCTGCTCGGACACACTTCTTCACTTTACCTCGTCCAGCAGGCTCTTCGCTCCTCAACGAGTGCTCTGCCCTGCATCATGGTCATCCTTGAACGCATCAGCATGCCACTGCTGACAGTTTATATGTTCTATCCGTGCGCTTGTAGCTCGGCTAATTGCCAACTGCGCGCAATGGAAATGAAAATGAAAATAACACTTTACATGTAGTTTATCTATTTTCTGTTTTGCTGCTTGTTTGTAGTCCTCTTCAGCTTTACCGTTATTTACATTTATTTCATTGACTTTAATTGAAAGGCGTTTGCGGCTGGCGAATCACTGGAAGTAAACACAAACAGGAAGAGAAAAATATGTATTTAGAGGCGATTAATTGATGTGAATATTCATGTGCACAAGTAAGATATCTATCGCGCTCGAGAGAGAAAAATAAGTAAAAAATACCAAATATATGTAAATACCCATGCATACAATAATGCACCGACCATCTTATTGTCAGCTCGCACTTCAACAAATTGAGTAATTTTCTAGCATTGAATCATTGCTTAGTAAGCACTATTAAGTTACACGGAAAACATGTTCTCCTAAATGTAGGCAATGTTTTTTTGACTTTCACATCGTACAATAAATCGCTGCCTACATTTAGGCTCAGCCACCTATTTTATCAAAGACGCACACCAGCAACACTTTTACAATATCTTTTAAATGCTTTCAAAAAATCATTCAAATATCTCTTGATTTTCAGTTTTTTACTTAAAGCAAGTTAAGAGTTGATATTGATAAAGCCAGAGTAATTGAAAACCATTTTCAAACAATAACTCATAAAATATACTACAATAATCATCCATTCAATCGCAAACCTGTAGCCAAAAAAGAAACAGTATTATATGTACCCACGTCCAGCAAGCTCTTAAGTGCCTAAGCATTCATCATTTGAAAGAAAAATTGCAAATCGTTTCTGCATGATGTACGCGTTTGACTTACAAATTACGTTAACTATTACTTAGTGTTTTTGTTTCTTTTATCTTATTTCACTTTATACCATTCACTCTCTACTTCTATTTTCAACATTTGACTGATTTGTTTACTTATAGTATACTTTCTATCCAATTTCATCTCATTGGCACTCAACAACCCCCGCTACGTTTCTTCGAATAGAGTAATTGCGCAAACAAATCAGATTTTAAAAATCTGTTTGCCTGAAAAATTACTTGATTTTGAAATACTTCCGTTGAATACTAACGAAGGTGATTCTAGTGTTGGCTTGGCCGTGAGGTTTAGCTTATACGAATTGCAGGTGAGTGGAATGAAGTTTTTATGAATAATGTGTTCAATTTAGGATTTATGGAGATTAATGGAGAAATAGATTTGAAAATTATTAACAATTGATTTACGTTGTGTTTTTCATAAAGATTTCGGCTTAAATCGCTTAAATAAAAATTTGCTAAAAGAGTGTATTGGTTACTTAAAAACTTTGTTAAAACATGTATACTGTTTTACTCAAAATATTTTTGCTGGTTTCATTTTAAAATTAATACATTTAACGAAAATTATGTAAATACTAGAAATCAAAGTCTCTACTTAAATATCATTAAATAGGAAAACCTTGAAAAAAGGTAAAAATTTAACTTCTCCAAGCACCATAACCTTCATTTATTATTTAAATTGAGTCTTTTTATAATTTCCTGTGCCTTGGCAAAGAAATTGGAACCCACTTCAAACAATTTAATGTGCAAAGTAATCGCTTTTTGATTGAGCAGTGGCACAAAATGCCACAATTTGCAACAAAAACAAAATAAAAAAAAAAAATTTTGAACGAAGGCAAATCACTAATTCAATACACATATGCAAAGCTCTTTGTACATATTTATACACCATATATGAGTATGTACATATCCGTATATGAAATAAGGTATATTTCTATATTTACACATAAAAATAATAATAAAAATGTGGCTCTTGACTCATAAGCTCCACATTCAATCATTCCATTTAATTGCCAACGCCACTTTTCCCATTTATCTCTGCTACCATTATACCATGTATATATGTATACTCGTATAGCAAAAATATGGAATTTTCCCAAAAAAAAGGGTTAAGCTAAACCTAAAATTTTTCTATGCTATGTAAATAAATGAAAAGGAAAAATATATATATATAAAAGTTCAATGTAGAGATTTTGGTTGCTCATATGCAAATTGACATTTTTAACCCCATCAGCTACCCCAGGCACACACATGTGTATACATTATAAATATTTACAAACATATACATGTGTATATATTTATATTACAAAGTTCCGTTTCGTTACAAAATTGAGTGCCGGAAATAGACAGCCAGTAATGAATGTGGTGTGTACAAAAAATATTTCTTTATTAGAGCAGTTCAATATTGCTAGTGATTTAATGTCAAGCCAAGCTGCTTAAAAGATTGACCGATATACAAAAAATAATATGTTTATTTGCTTATAGGTAATAATACATTGCTAAAGGCATACAAATGTGAATGTGTGCTTTTCTTCTTTAGATAAAAAGTTGAAAAAAGGGTACATATATTTTTGAAGTTTTTCAAAATTCAATTGTTTGCTCAAAGTGGAAAATCCATGTCCAATCACGGGTTTTAGGAAATGCTTCCCCAGCATTACTCTAGAAAATTATGTGCAGATTTATCGGTGCGGACTCGCTTTGACTTCTACCCTGCGAGCACCGAAGTAGCTAGAAGAAATGGCGATATGGGTTTAGCCCCCCCCCCCCCCTTACTCGCCGAAACTCAAATCGCCATCTGGACTGTTGGTCTCGTTTTCGCTTAAGCCGGTACCATCACTCCCTAAGCGCTACTTTGATAAAAAATTATTACTACCAACCAAGATGATGGTTACTAAAATTTATACATTTTATATTTGTAATTATAACCCAAAATCAATTATTCCACTTCCGAATTTAACTTACAAAATTTATGCCACTTCTAATTTTGTGTTCCACATTCCTCGATTTTTAGAAAAAAAGTAACAATTTAATTCTTAAGATGAAGGTAAATATCCTTGAACAGAAACTCTTAAAATACACAACTCTTAAAATACACAACGAATAATTTTTTCCAATACATCAAGATTTCTTGTACATACCTGTAGGAATAAAAAAAAAACTATTATTTGTTTATTTAAAAAATAATAATAATAATAATTCAAAGGTAGAACTACATAACAATATCGATCAGTAACATCAACATTAATAAAAGTGTCTGTGGGGCCCTTTACTAGCAATCGCTTATCACCTTACCGAGCATTTTTGTTCCCACTGTTTCATTTCTCAGACTCAAAGTTATCGGCACTTCTGCAACAGATCTACAGTGGCGGACTAAAGTCTACATACGACCCCTTTTTTTGGAATCCCTACCGTCCCATAGTTTTTACAGGAAAAGTATTGATGTAGTCTTGCTTTGAATTTAATTGTAAGACAAAACCGAAAATTTCATATTTGTTCAACATTAACTTTCAATGTTATTAACAAAAAACTCAAAAAAGCCGTTGACAAAAGTGAACATACGTTTCATTAATTTGTTTCGTTTATTACTTCAGCTATTGTTTTCAGCTGTCAAGTACCGTTTTTTTTTCTTTCTATACTTTTCTTGGTATTTGGCTTTATCTTTATTGTTTTCCATCATTTGAAAAAAGAAATACAATCGCGAAAATGTCGTCAGGAACGGAAATCCCGGTGGCTGTGCAAAAATTGATTATAAAACACAGAAATGATAAGAAAACGTTCGGCAAAATAGCTAAATTGTTAAATTTAAGAAAAGCGACGGTGCAAACAATTTCTAAAAACTTGCAGAATCGGGCTCGTTCGAGAGTAAGCCGTGAAGTGGCCGTCCAAAGAAGCTTACCCATAGGGACATCTCTTTCATCCGTAATAAAGTAAGCCAAAATTCCAAGGTACATGCTACCAATTTGGCCCAGAAGCTAGCGAAATGATCCCAAATTGTTGTGCACTTACGCACAATAACAAGAACTCTTAACAACGAAGGATTCTACAACTAAAGAAGGATCATGAGTTCTGGAAAAGCGTGCTATTTACGGATGAGTCAAAATATAACATATTTGGATGCGATGGCAGAGCAAAAGTTTGGAGAAAACCCATTACTGCCATGGATCCCAGGCACCTTATTTCGACCTTAAAGCATGGTGGTGGGAGTGTCATGGATTGGAGAGCAGTTGCAGCGTCTGGGGTGGGTAAATTGGTCTTTATTGAAGGAAATATGGATCGCTTCGAGTATAAGACCAGATTGGAAAATAATTTGAAGTTATCTGTGGACAAACTGTGCCTTGGCTCGAGCTGGATCTTTCTACAGGATAATGATCCTAAGCACACAGCGCAAATTGTAAAGGATTGGCTGCTGTATTATGCTCCGCGGCAGTTGCACTCATCACCACAAAGCCCGGAATTGAATATTACATAGCACGTATGGAAAATATTGGAGCGGAAAATTCGAAAACACCTTATAAGTAATGCATCAAAGCTCAGAGAGAAACTTCAAGAAGAGTGGCAAAACATTACAGGAGAAGAGCTGGAAAATTTGGTTTTTTTCAATGTTAGACGCCTGCAAGCGGTGATCGATGCGCATGGTGGCCCAACAAAATATTAACTTAGTTATTAAAATCAATATGATTACCTAGAATATAATATATATATAATTGGCGCTTTGTAACCGCTGAAGCGATTTTCGGCCGAGCTCCTCCTCCAATTTGTGGTTTTGCGTCTTGATGTTTTTCCAACAAATGGAGGGACCTACAGTTTATACTAAGCCGCCTCCGAACGGCTGACGGTTTTTTACGAGGAGCTTTATTTCATTATTTTTTCTGTGAAAGCTATAGGACGGGTTGAATTCCCAAAAAATGGATCGTATGTAGACTTTAGTCCGCCACTGTATATATGTGTTGGCTCAAACTTACACTACTACACTAAAATCTTAAAATATTATGTTCAATTTGGCGGAGGGGTTAGAGCAACCCATAGTCTGCAACGGAGCCCAGCTCATAAAAGGAAATGAGGTTCTTCATACCCTTTTCTCTAGGTATAATGATTTCCTGTTGCTAATGCGGTTTAAAAAATACACTACTAATTTTCAGACTTTAATCATAGTTTTAATACAATGATGTGGTACTGTATCAGTCATTGTTGCGATAGTAACCTTTTAAAATGGTCAAAACTTTTGATTTTTCATCAGTAATCTTGGGATAGCTTCATAAATTTGTCGTTCATCAGATAGTTATTGCCAGGATCTATATAGATATAGCAAATTATTTTTCTTCATTTCACCGAAATTTCAGCCAATATATTTTCATATATTCAACACGCCGCCTCTTTATATTCTCTTTGCCAAATACCAAATTGGAAAACCACTCCCTTAAATTTAAGAAACTTGTGAAAAAATCGATCACTTTAATGGCTTTATAAGCAGTTTTATCTCCAGGGAAAATTCTATATATAAACATATCTAGCAAAAAATCCAAAACCTATGCCAGTGTATAAAAATATATACAGTATAACAATTTAAGTCATCTCTTTGCACTTCTATCCCTTTTAGCCATTTATTTTTAATCTTTTTTTCGTCCTTTTTGTTTTTTGCCCACATATTCACTAACGCAAGCAAACACTTCAAAGCTAGAGCTGTCATAAGCGTTTTGCAACGAAAGACATACGCCAAGAGGCACTTACTACAATATGCAGTATGTAACTGGACTAAAAACGCTTGGGCTAAGAATAAAAATGTTAACTTTAGCAAAATATGTCACAAAGTCTTGTTAAACTGTTGGGAACATAGCAAAAAAAAAAAAACAAAAAAAAACTTTAAAATGGCGCAGACTAAAAACCAGGAAAAAAAACAAGAAAAATGTACAGCTATCTGGTAGCAAGAAAATAATGCATGCATGTACATACATATATGTATATTAGTTATTCATGCATACATATGTACATATACCACATTGTCTACATTTGAGTCTAGGACATGGATAGTTATAAAAACTTTGCGCAAAAGTTTAACTTTTTGCCTTTCGTAAGAATTTTTTTTTTCTCACAACTATACCAAGATACTGGTAAATATTTAATATAAATTTTCTGAAAATTAACAAGACAAAGAGGAATATACCACATATACATATATAAATGTATTGTATATAACATAGAAATATTTTTGAGTTCAGGTATACCTAGATGAACAAATTTGGTGAAAACAAGATATATAGGGCTATCCATTTTGTGATTTCAAAAGTACAGAGCTGTATTTAGACGTCTGTAAAACTTTATTTATTATTATTTATTTCAAAGTCAGGTATTTAGTAAAACGGATCACTTAACAGCAGTAAAACGCTTTAATCCTGGTCAACTACTCAAGCAATTGGTAAAATTGAAATAAATTTTAAGAGAATGTAACTGTTACAGATATTCTAAGGCCTGTGCATCATCTCTTTGCTCGATCCACCTCAAATGTCGCCACTGTAAGTGAAAGTGTAGCGAAGACCCGAACCACAAACAGTGGTTGGTAATTCTTCAAACACATTTCTCACTGAGAGAATACATAAATAAGCAAACTTGTCGCATTTGGGGTACCGAGAATCCTCAAATAATTGAAGAGAGGTCATTAAACTCAAGAAAAGATGTGCTGTGTGAATGGGCCTTATTTCTTTGAAAATGGAAACGGCGGGACTGCAACTGTCTGTTCGAAGCGTTATGGTCGTATTATAACCGGTTTGCTTTTTTTACCTTCAATTGAGGAACACGACTTGGAAAATATGTGATTTCAACAAGATGGTGCAGCATGCATATAGTAATTCAAGCGAATTACTTTATTGCGGAATTTCTCGTCTTGGCGATGTCAATTGGCAACCGTAATCAATCGATTTGACTCGATTGGACTTTTTTGTGGGACTTGTTTCTTAATAAACAATTAAGCATAGTGTTTGTGTTAGTTCCTACAGTATCTTGAATACAAAACATTGCAGGGTAGCAGAAATGACATTAGCATTGTATTAAAGCTGCCAGCCTTGACTTATTCTACTACTTAAAATCTCACAACCCTTACCAAACGAGATTGTTATTTTGGGAAGAGATTAGTTGTGCGCATTTTGATGCTTTCACTACATATGGACCTACAATTTCCAGGTGCCTATCCATGACGTTAAGCCACCGTTTATAAAAATGTTTTCAAATGCTGTGATGTTAACGTTAAATGTTAAATTATTCCACTTCTGAATTAGCTGAAGAGAACATGTTGAAATTTCCAAAATTAAATTACGTATTCCTTAGACAGGTCAATAAATATTTATTCCACTTCCGAATTTTTGTCAATTAACCACTGTCTAGTTGAAAAGGGATTGTTAAATCTTGCAAAAATGTATTCATTTTCTTGAGCAAGAAACCTAAGTATACAGCACCTGCAAAAGTGAAACTTCCTTTCCTGCGAGTAAACTTTAGAATTATTTCACTTCCGAATTTAAGACTTCTTGTACCTTTGGGAAAAAAGAATATATGTATTTTTTGTTTTATTTTATTAAACAAATTAAAAAGTACTTTACCTTTCTTTTTCTTAAATTTGGTTAGTTCTAATGTGCGCTTTCTATTTCTTCCTCTAGTGAGCATAGCATATTTTCCGCTTTAACACACCCTGTATGTATGTTTTTCTTTTTCAGTTAGAGCACATACTCAACATGTATAAAACATATGTAACTTTTATAATACACACACACAATTGAATTTTTTTTCTTGCATTATTCATTCGCCAAGTTACATTACAAAAGTTTAAAGCGCATGGAGACATTTTCAGCAAGAATTTACAGTCATAAATCAAAAGTCTGCAAACAAATATAAATGAATGAATGCATAACTTATATGTAGCTTACATGTTACAGTGAACGTATGTATGTAGTTGTGATTGTGGGCTGCCTATTTTTTAAAAAGCTTTCAGCAGACACAGTAGCGTCATACATGCTAGACATACAGACTTAGCAGTAAAAAAAAGAAAAAAATTACGAAGAGCTAACGCAGTTATCCTAATTCACGAGTACTTAGACACATACATACATATGTTATATCTATATTTATCATTGTATGCAATCTGTTATGTATGAGGTTAGACATTACGTTTGTAAATGTAACTGTAAAACATCAGTTTTGTCATTGCGGGATGAATAATTAAATTGTCCTGCATGTGCAAAATGTCTTGACATTGAATAGAGCAAAAAAGTGGTATTCTATTAATACCTATTACAGTGGTTAAGAAAACAGTTGCTGAATTGTTAAATGAATAAAGCAAAATATTCAAAGTATATATTCCACTCTTATATTTTTCAAAAATTAAACCAAAGTAAAAAATTATAATAATAATTTTTTTTTTATAAATATTTTTTATCTATCACTTTTTTGTCAGCAGTTAAGCACTGTGCTTACGCAAGCTCGGCGCCGTAGAGGTTTAAACACCGCAACGTCACACTCATGAGTGTGCGGCGCACTTGCACTCATACTCACTCTGCTGCACACACTCAGACTTGAGTGAATTGCGTTAAGTGAGAACAATTCTGAATTGCAATTGTGGAAATGAAAAACAAAAATGTGATATCCATAATAGCAAACAAAAAAGAAAAGTTAGGTAAACAAAACAACAGAGAGAAGTGTGTGTGAAAAAAATAACGAAATTTCTAGCAACTGCATTGTAGGCGACCAGAATCACTAATGAAACAAACAATGTGACAAAAAAGTATCGCAAATAAATTGCGTAGATCTCTTTGCGGCTTTTATACATAGTTGAGTTCACGTTTTCTCAACTGTAGTTATTTACACATACAACATTTTTTTTTGTTTTTTTTTTTTTTTAAATTTCATTAACGTAGCTATCAAAAAAAAAGTTTATTTTTATTTATAAGTTTTTTTTTCTCTCAGAAAGTCAAGGCATCACTAAATTGGTGCAGACAAAATCAATTGAATTAGTTTTGTTGAAATAGATGAACGTCGCCCGAATGAACAGCAAATAAGCAATGGGAATGACTAGGCATTATTGCATTGCTCGTACTGCAAGGGAGGTTCTAAAGGCTTAGAAAATTGATGGAAACATTAATTTAAAAAATGTAAAATTAATAAAAATGAATTTATTAAAATCAACCTCTTGTATAAATCGAGTGAGAACCGACAATAAGTATGTTAGAATAAAATTAAAGTAACCCAAACTTCAAAAAACTTGTGGAAAACACTCAAAAGGAGCTACGGCTAAGAGAGACACAAGCTGTGATTAAGCTGTGATTGTGCCGCACACCACTCAGAGAATACTGATGAGAGCGAGTACGGAATAAAGAGATAACGATCACCATTCGGTCTAATTTTTATCTGTTGACCTAAACGGGGTTAGATCGCCGGAGTTGCAGAGGTGGGTCATGGGCTAGCTGAGTGGTCGACAATCATCGGTTATATTCCGAGGCGAAACATCGAAATTAAGGAAAATTAAACCGGTGGTGTCCTCTTCCCATTACTGTTTAATTTTTACATATCGAAGCTCCCTCCACCACCAGAAGGAGTTTCCTTAACCTCGTATGCCGATGATTGGGCGATATTGGCGTCTGGCCAGGATATTGATGACCTCTGTTCGAAAGTGAACTGCTACCTTGCCGATCTTTCTCACTTCTTCACTGCAAAACAGTTAAAAATACAACCGACTGAATCCTTGGCTACCCTCTTCACCAGCTGGACGAAGGAGTACAGGCTCGAATTAGATGTGAAGGTCGATGACGTAAAAATTCCGACTATATGGTAAACAACCCAAAGATATTGGGAATCAGACTCGGTAGCCTGCAAAACTCCAGGGACGCAACAAAATACTCAAAGCGCTAGCTGGCAGCACCTGGGGTAAAGACAAAGAAACCTTGCTGGCAACCTACAAAGCAATTGGACTATGCTGCATCGATCTGGGCACCGGGCAGGAAGGAGACGCAGTTAAAAATGTTACAGGCCTGTCAAAACACCGCCCTTAGGATCGCGGCGGTAGCCCTCCAATAGGCACCTTATTGAAGCCGAACCTCCACCTAGGCACATCAGAAAGGGAGTACTTGATATGAAGAGCACCATCCAGCAACATTTGCAACCACCGCTGGACAGGATGGCGTACAGACAAGCATTGAACGCCATTCACCAGGAGTCAGTCAACGCCTTCAAAGACTCCCTTCCCGAGAATGGCGTGCTCGGAGTAAAACCACCACCCGCGTGACCCTGGCACAACTTAGGTCTGAATATTGTAGCAGGTTAAACTCCTACTTACCCAGACTAGACCCCAACACACCCAACGTATGCCCTACATGTGGAGAGTCTCCGCATGACAGTAGCCCCCTCTTCTTATGCCCCCTTAAACCGACTCATCTAACCCCTCTCTCTCCCTTTGATCCAATCCCGTCGAAACAGTACATTTCTTGGACCTCTGTTTAGATGACCTCGGCGACTTAGATTAGTTAAGCCTGTCCTAAGCGGGTTTAACGAACCGCTGCAACACCTTGAATTTTAACAAAAATGTAGAAAAGTGAGTTTCGCATGCTAACTGAGATTTAATTTTTGTGTAAGAAACGCAACCTTGTGACCTCTTCAAATGGTATTTGACGATGTTCAGCCGCAATTTGAATGACTTTAAGCATTGCTTTGTTGGCATAGACGAAATATGCACATCTTACCTTACATCTTACCAGAATCCAAATAAGAATCAAGGGTTTGTGTTTATCTTGCTTTAAATACGTCAAAGAAAGTCAAGGTGAGTCTGTTTGGCAAGTAGGACTTTTGAAACGGTCTTGAGAACATATCTTAAAAAACTTAAAACAATATCCTGGGAATATTTTTCAAAACTTTTGGACAGATACGATATGAACCTGAAGCAGAAATGACCAAGTTTTATCATGTAAATATACTGCCTCTGACTACTTCCATGTCTCCAAGCCTGATGCAAACGTTGGTAAAAATATTCCTACATTCCAAAAATGTATAGACTCATCGCAAATTATTTAATAATGAAAGTATATTATATTGGATGAGTGCATAAGTTCGTGCCCGATTCCGTTGGATGCCGTACGAATCGTTTGAGAGTGGCGCTCGTGAAAGAAATATATACATATTATATATCGTTGGAAAGGTGACAGTCCGAACTGTAAATCAAGCATAAAATAACTTCATTTTGATTTGAGTTGCTTAGTGAAAAGACGCATGGAAGATGAACAACGAAAAAGATCATATGCGTCATATTATGTTATACGAATTCCGCAAAGGAAAAACAGTGGGCGCTGCAACTAAAGATATTCGCGAAGTTTATTTGGACCGTGCTCCAGCACTCCGCACAGTAAAGAAATGGTTCGCGAAATTTCGTTCTGGAGATTTTAACCTCGAAGATCAACCTCGCAGTGGACGGCCTTCTGAGCTTGATGACGATGTTCTAAGGACTTTAGTTGCGAATAACTCACGTATTTCGACGGAAGCGGTTGCCAGTGAATTGAACGTCAACAAATCAACTGCGTTTCGTCGTTTAAAAAAGGTTGGGTACACTTTGAAGCTCGATACATGGGTGCCACATCAGTTGAGTGAAAAGAACAAAGTGGACCGTATGTCAACAGCAATTTCTTTGCTTCGACGGATCAAAAACGAACATTTTTTGGATCGGCTCGTGACTGGTGATGAAAAATGGGTCCTGTACAACAATGTTCAAGGCAAAAGAACATGGAAACAGGCACACGAAGGGGCGGAACCGATGTCGAAAGGTGGATTGCATCCGATGAAGGTACTGCTGTGCATTTGGTGGGATATCCGAGGCGTGATCTATTTTAAACTCTTGCCAGCTGGAGAAACGATCACTGCCAACAAGTATTGTCAGCAATTGGTCGAATTGAAGAAAGCAATTGATGAAAAACGTCCGATTTTGGCCAATCGCAAAGGAGTTCTTTTCCATCATGACAACGCCAGGCCACATGTTGCAAAACCGACCCTGGCCAGACTGAAGGAGATGAATTGGGAAATCATGCCGCATCCCCCATATTCACCCGACATTGCACCTTCTGTTTATCATTTGTTTCGATCGCTGCAGAACAATTTGAATGGAAAAAAATTTTAAAATGTGGAAGACGTCAAAAACCACCTTGACACCTTTTTCAACGAGAAACCGCGCGATTTCTATGAATCAGGCATCCGTAAGTTGGTTGAACGTTGGGAGTGGATTGCCGAACATGATGGCGAATACATAATTGATTAATAAAAGTGTTTTCTTCAAAAAATTTCAATTTTAGTTTGCACTTGAAATCGGGCACGAACTTATGCACTCATCCAATAATAACTTGATAAATATATTATTATTTTTTTTTTGAAAATTAATAATCTCGGTATTTTTTTTTGAAAGATTAGTATGTTTCTCAGTACATAATAAATCCATTTTTTGTGTGAAAATCCTAACAGTTTTAAATTATTTATATTATAAAAAGTCATTGGCCTGTTCAAAGAGAAAATTACTTCACTCTTTGTATTTCACTTCGTTACTTACGAGTTTCACAGAAACAATCGCTACACTGTTAACTACATTTACAACAAAAACAATCTCACTTTTTTGGAACTACCTTAATGCACTTCCCCATTTACTATCACAGAATACAATAATTTGCATTTATTAAATGCACAAGGAAAAAATACAACAAATAATTGATAAAAGCGAACTGAAAGTCAAACTGAATACGATGCCACATTTCAGTGCTTATCAAGAGGCAAAAGTGAATGTGTCACCACACAGAGCAGGAGCATAATATTACAGACGAAGTCATAATTATTGCAAACAGAAAAAGTGTATGATTTCTTCGATGAAATACACGCATGCAAAGATTAATTGGTGAAATTCTCCGAATTTTTTCTTTACAATTTTTTCCACAATTAAAGCGATGCTTGAGTGCTTTATTGTGACCTTTGCCTTGGTGGGCATACTCACCGGTGTAATATACACTTTTCTAGCGTGGAATTTAAACTATTGGCAAAAGCGTGGTATAAAGCAAGCAAAATCTTACGCTCTCATTGGGTCATTTCCCAACATATTTTCACAACAACAAAATATTGCCTATGATATAGATGAAATTTACAGGTGAGTGGTTGTTTCTAGCGCCGCTTAGATGAAATGAATTTAAGTTTATTTCACTAAGTGTCCTTTTTTCTTTCAGAGCTAACAAAAATGATGAAAATTTTATTGGCATTTTAATGTTGCGTATACCAAAGCTGCTTATATTAAATCCCGTTTGTGTGCAAAAAATTTTGGTTAGCGATTTTAAACATTTTCACGACAATGAAATGTCAAAATCTGTAAGTTTTTGCTTTAACTTAAAGGAAAATTTTCTGTTGATAAATTTGAGTCTCACTCGATTGTGCTTCACGGCAGGTGGATGAAAAGAGTGACTTTATCTTAGCCAACAACCCGTTTGTTTTAACTGGTGAGAAGTGGAAAGAGCGGAGAGTTGAAATTGTGCCTGGCTTGACAGCGAATAGAGTAAGTTTGCTATTCAATTGAGGAGAGTTAAGTTTTTGTAGTAGATACGATTACGTCGGCTTTTCTTCAATAAGAATGCAATAAGAGTCTCGGCGTTAATATTCATATCCACTGATTGAAAGTCTTCTTCAATTTTGATTCCAACTGGGACATGCTTATATCGCTTATATTGGTAGAAGAAGAATAAGAGAGAGTGACAGAGATATCATTGCTCTCTGAGTATGTAAATAAGACAATCCACAATGGAAATATTCAGGAATAGTTTGTAAAAAAAAAGACAGACTTTGGGCTGGTCTCGAAAGAACTTTCCGGTCAACAAAGAAGAGAAACGATAGCACGTGAAGCCATTACCTAGACGTGTACTAATCAGTAAGTCGCACTTGAATGGACAATGAAAATATACCGAAATTTGTTTACTACGTTTCACTAAACAAGCCACAGGGGAAGATCAATCATGGGATTCTTTAATATGTAATAAAAAGTAATTCATTATTTTTGCAATAATCGACCAATTTCTAGAGCAAATTGGTGACTGATGATGAAAGCGGATCACCTACAGTAAAATCATTTGGAAACGCTCATGGTCGAGGGACATTGAACCGGCACTAATGGTCTCCAAGCCAAGATTGTCAGCCAGAAAGTTTTTGTTGTATGTTTGGTGTGATTGGTGGGATCCTTATCCACTCCCCTACGACCAAACAGTTAACTCGGACCTCTACTAGCAGCGATTGGATCGTCTGAAAGAAGCAATTGCTCAGAATCACTCAACTTTGGTCAACAGGAGAGGTATTGTATTCCAACAGAACAACGTTAGACCACACACATCGATGGTGGCTCGTCGGAAACTACGAAAGCTTAATTGGAAGATTCTTATGCATCCACCTTTTAAGGCCGAACCACGCACCAAGTAAATACCATCTGTTCCTGTCTATGGCGAATGTATTGGCGGGTGAAGAATTGGTCTCAAGAGAAGTCTGTGAAAA
Source organism: Ceratitis rosa (assembly GCA_037013455.1). Taxonomy (NCBI): domain Eukaryota; kingdom Metazoa; phylum Arthropoda; class Insecta; order Diptera; family Tephritidae; genus Ceratitis; species Ceratitis rosa. The sequence goes on from JAWMAG010000031.1 coordinate 14,121,751, forward strand.
TCGATTGTCACAAATTTTATGCCATTAAGGACAAGGGTTCCATGAAGAAAATATTGAAGAGCTATAAAAGTAGCGCATGGTAGTAGTTTAAACACATAAGAAACTTAAATCGTGTTTTATTTATCACTTTCAATTCATTTTCCTCACTATCCTTCTCTTATCATAGACACTTTTTCTTTCGTTTTCTCATTTTTATAATCTCCCTCTTTCTCTACTAAGCCCTCAGAAGTATATAAATATTAACGTTCCTCTCCTCTCCACCTGTCAGATCAAAGTCGTCTATCCAATAACAACGGATGTATGCCAACGATTGACTCATTACATTAGAAAGCAAAGTAAAATGAGTTCCACAACTGGTTTAGATGTCGAAGAGGTATCCTAATAAGCACTCTACCTATAAGTTCCTATTAATTTATAACAACATTCTCCCTCAGCTTTGTCTACGTTACACTTCCGAGGTGGTCAGCGAATGTGTGCTGGGCATCCGAGCGAATAGTCTTAGCGATGAATCAGCGCCAATTTATGCGAATACGAAAAAAATATTCAATCATACTTACATATTTAGACTGTATCAACTCATTACCGGCTTTTTTCCAGCAATGCAAAATTTCTATAAAATGCGTTTTTTCCCCAAAGATGTTGAGGAATTTTTCATTAATTTAATGCAGAAGACTATAGATTTGAGACGTAAGCAAAATCTTGATAGTGGTGACATTATTAATTATTTACTACAACTACAAGAGAAGAGAAATTTGTCAACACCGGAACTTACGTCACATGCCATGACATTTTTGACAGATGGCTTTTTAACAACTGCAACAGCTATCTCACATTGTTTGTTGTTGGTGAGTTTTTGAATATTTAATATGTGTGAGTTGATAAAATTTCAACACCTTCTTGCTCAGCTTGCACGACACCAGAATATACAAAATATGTTACGTCAAGAGATTACTAAAAATATAGATGACAAGGGTAATTTGAGCTTTGAGACGCTCTCTGAGTTGCCTTACTTAGATGCGTGTTTACATGGTTTGTGTAGTTTAATATTATTTATCTTTGAAACGTTTATAATTTGACTAACTCTTTAGAGGCTCTCAGAATATTCTCACCTATACTCTTCAACAAAAAGCTTTGTACAAGTCCTTGCGAACTCGCAAATAAAGATGGTAGCATTTTGAAAGTGAAGAGGAATGATATCATCATGATTCCCACACACTCAATACATCACGATGAGAGTATTTATGAGGAGCCGGAGAAGTTCAAGCCGGAGCGATTTTTACCAGAGAATGGTGGCTTAAAAAGTTATCGTGAGAGAGGCGCATACTTAGCTTTCGGCGATGGACCGCGTGTGTGTTTGGGTAAATGGTTTTTGTTCCTTCTTTATAAGAGTTATAGAGAGAGAGAGAAAGAGAGAGAGAGAGAGAGAGAGAGAGGGAGAGAGAGGGAGAGAGAGAGGGAGAGAGAGAGGGAGAGAGAGAGGGAGAGAGAGGGATAGAGAGAGAGGGAGAGAGGGAGAGAGAGAGGGAGAGAAAGAGAGGGAGAGAGAGAGGGAAAGAGAGAGAGAGGGTAAGAGAGAGAGAGGTAGAAGAAACCGTTTTACTAGATGAGTAACAGCAAACAATATTCCTCAGCACTGAAGGAGTATCAAAATTGTTAAAAATTAAATTAAATTAATTTCTTTTACAGGCGTAAGATTTGCGCTGACTCAGAGCAAAGCTGCTATTGCTGAACTCATAAGGAATTTTATAATTAAGCCAAATCCAAAAACGCGTGCTGATAACACTTTAAACAAGAAAAGCTTTTTCGGTAGTTTGGAAGGTGGCATTTGGCTTGATTTTGAGGAAATTAATTCAAATTAAATAAGAAATAATTATTTTTTTGCCAACTTTTTATTTTTCATTATATAAAATCTTATATAAATGTATGTATTTCATAGTTCCATATATTTCATTAATAAATATAAACATAAAATTCGAATATTTTTCTTAAAAATACTTACTAAGTGAGAAATATTTTTCGTCACTAAAATTTACCAACATTTTCCTACTGGGTTGCAAAACATTAACATTAGCACATGTCAAAAAACTTCACATAACCCCCTCGGCCATTTTTCTCAAGGGCATTTATTTGTCAGTTAACGTTCATATGTATAATGACAAATGCTATAGAAATGACTGCCAGTATTAATTGCTGTCATATTAACTGGAGCCAAATAACCGATATCGCCGTACCCTACACGCCGCACGCCACACGTCACATGCCATGCAAGCCACAGTAGACAGACAGGCGACTGGACAGCTGCAATTGGCAAGCCTGGCAGGCTTGTGTATGGGCTTTTAAATATCTGATGAAAATCCTTATTATGCGATAAAATACAAATTATTCTGTTGTTATTTTCCTATGTGTAAAGGAATTATAAGAGCAGCATGATGTCAGGACAGCGGGATAATAATGTGTGATATGTAAGGCCAATTTTTTAATTTTTTGTGTTGACGTGAGTATATACATACATAGATAGAAATGTATATCTTAATTAATGAAAGAATTAACTATAAGTAATTTATTGAATTATTAATTGTTCATAATTTAAAACATTTTATGCAATAATTCAGATTTATTAAAATATTAAGCTGCTTGAAACGGAACGTACTTAAATGGTTTATGGGTTTATTGCGAGAGAAATTTTCCGGCTGCCTAATCTCTCGTCTGAACGATGTCAATTGGCCACCGAGATAGTGCGATTTTGTACCTTTGGACTTTTGTGTTATTACTGAGATACCGTCCAATATGTTCTAAAAAATGTTGGAAAAGTTCCTCAAACGGATGGTAGTTTGCAAAAATTCGAGAGGTGGTATTTCACATAAAACCACAAGGTTCACTATTTATACAATAGTAGCAAAAGAATTTCATGAAAAAAAATATTTAAGTACGAATAGAAGAAGGGAAAGCGGAGCGCGCTAAGCGGTAAATTCGGCCAATCGAGCATTTTATCGCCTTACCTATTATTGTTGACAAGTTCAACATGAACTAAACGGCATTTTACTCCTAAAATGACTCTCTATGGTCGGTACTAGAACCACAAATATTCATTATTATTTCAAAAATGTATGAACAATTAAAATTATAAAAAATTAATAAATCCGAATTTTTTTTTTTGATGAAAAAGTTTCATTGTAGTTCCGGTCATAGCCAATGTGATACAGAATAAGAAATCGACGTGTTTCAGCAGCAATTTTAAGAGCTACCATTTAAAAAAAATTATATTTTTGTACGCCTACTTATCTACAAAAGCTATGATTTAAAATTTGTTTTTTAAATAAATAAAATTTGTTGGAAAAAACACTTTTTATAGAGAAAAGTGGCCTTCAAATGCATTTCATTTACGTTTTTTTTCCAAATTCGCAAAATTAAACCCTGTATTTTCCTTCCTTTCAAGTCTCCTAATGTCTCATTCTCTCTCCCTCTTTCCCTCTCCCTATATCCCTCTCTATCGCCATCCCCCTCTTTCTCTATCTATCTCTCTCTCTCTCTCTCCTCCTCTCTCCTTCTCTTTCTTTCTCTCTCTCGCTCTCTCTCTATCTCCCTCTCTCCTCCTTCTCTCTCTTTCTCTCTATTTCTCTATCTTTCCCTCTCTTTTTTTCTCACGGATCTTTTCTTTGGTGTGCTGACAGATTCCATTTACTTCATTTACGGTGGGTTTTAGCCTTTCACACAAAACTTCCTTACCGGCGGTATTAAGCAGACCTTTACCGCGATAATTGACAGAGATTTTGACGTCCTCCTTTTTTTGTGGACTGGGTAGAGTATACCTAGGTCCTAAGCATCAGTTTTGCACTTATCCACCATTTTTGAATAGCTCAAATAACAAATACTATTCGAACTTTATCTTAGCCGGGAGACATAACGTATATCGCTTTCCCCATCTCTGGGTGTTCCTGTGTCATAGAATTCTTTCTTCAATAAGCTTAGTATATTCTGGAAATTGTTTGCCAGATCACTTTTTTTGAGCCTACATCTTTGTATTGTATATATTTATTTATATTATTTAGGGCTAATTTAAGAGAAGAGGAGGAGTGCAGAAAAGCTAAATTTAGGTATATATCGATTTCAATCTCTCGTTTTCTAATTTTCAAGCACAAATTAATTATTGTTTGCAAATCGGAAGACTCATATTTATTATCTGTGGTGTCTTCCGCCAAATTAATATCGCTAACTTTGGGAGTAAGTCAACAAATCCAACTGCAAATTAACAACGCCAAGATGTTTCCCAGCATATTCTATTGCTCAATTTCATAAGAAATTGTCACTTAGGGCACCCCACCGCATAGGGCATCTAATTACCTCAACACCACAGCAGAGTAAACAACGTAATTATGCCATTTCCATTAGATTAATCGATAATATTGCGGACAGTTGTCATTGAGCGAAATCACACTTAACGATACTTTTCCGTATTTTACTGCTAATTTCTCTACTAAAAGCAACAGCTGTGTGTGAATCTTAAGTAGCTGCTAGATGACATGGCAACAACAAAGCAACGACAAGGATGCAGCAAACATACATAAATTACGCGTAACAGCGGTGCATACGAATATACAAATATAGTGATTATGTTTGGGGGAACAAATTTGAAGTATTGACAATCTATTTTGTTGTTTGTATATGTACCTATACATATATAATATAATATACATACATACGAGTATGTACATTTGTATTTCGCTTGTAATCAGCATTAACCTACAATACATATGTACATATATTTGTCACGAGCAAATTTGCACAATTTACACAATTCACACTCACACAAATGTGTATAAACTACATAATAAACATTGAGCTTGTTGTTGTATTACATTGCAAGATTGCTTGTATTAATCAAACTTTGCACAGAGGCGACACGGGCGGGGCGCTCTGTTCCGTTGTGTTGCGGTTCAAGTGGGCGAATGGCAACAATTCATTAAATTAAGTGCCAGCAATTTGATGGGAAATCATGATATGCCTCAGTATTCAACAATCAACATTGTTTGTTGGGCAGCATGTTTAGATGCTGAGCACACAACCGCACGCTGTCTCTCTAACTCTCTCTCTCTCTCTATCTCTCTATCTCTCTATCTCACTATCTAACGCTACTTGAGTATTTGTAGGCCTGAAACATACTCTGCTCAGTTCGCAACCATTAAAATGACAGTCGATTTGACATATGTCCATACAAATGGCTGCCAAATGAAAAATCTATTCCACTATCTAAATCTGGGTTCACGAGTACAAAGAGGCGACAGCGGCAGCGAATTGCCGCCAAAACGATGTGCGATATGATCGAAAATTGTAGTACTTATAGTCATAAAAAAAAAATCTCAGCACATAATTTTATATCAGAAGCAGTGCAAAAAAAAAACAAATGCAAAAAAAAAATGCAAGCAAAAAAGAAAAGAATATAATAAAAAGCAGGAAGAGAAAAATAAAAAAATGGCAATAAAAAACATTAGAAAATGGAGAGAAAAAGGGAGCGTCCTTCCCTTTGTAAGGTCACTTACTCGTAGCAGCCCATACTGCTTTACCTATATCATTTGTAAGTAGATAGCAGACACATTGGCCTCGTCAAAACTACAACGTCAACGCGGCGGAATCCTTGAAATTACATGAACCATTTCAATGTTGGTAAATCCTGCTGTTTGGCTGACCTGCTTAGGCTGTGGTAACAGCGCTAATGTCGACATGGGCATAGCTTAGTGTGCAAATTGTTAAAAAGGAAATAAAATGTAGAGAGTAAGGCAGTGCCATGTGCTGACGAGCCAACATTTTTTTTTTGTTTTTTTCTTTTGACAATAAACAGAATAGAGGGAGCAAAACTCACACCATATTTATATGGTACAACATGCCGGGTGTCAAAAACAGAATAGTTTGGGGCGGAAACTGGATATTTAAATGATGAAAACTGCGTTGCAAGGAATATTAATTATTATTATAATTGGCGCTTTATAACCGCTGAAGCGATTTTCAGTCGAGCTTCTCCTCGAATTTATTTGTGTGCGAGTTGATCTTTTTCTAACAAAGGCTGCCTCCGAACGGCTGATGGTTTGTAATGAGGAGTCTTTATTTCATGCCAGAAATACACTCACAGACTTGACATTCCCTGCCCCAGCAATTTTAATAATTAAGTTAACTAATGCTTTCTTTTTATTAAATACCATAAATAAATTAATAAGAAATTGGTCAAACCACGACTCGAACCCTGGCCTTTCGAATGGCAAAACGCACTGCTAATCAAACGGCTATATCGTTCGCCAAAGAATATGTTCTAGAAAAATCGGTGAATGAAGAATAGAAGTCTTTATGCGAACACTATGATCCCATTATCATTGTTAGGGATCACGAGTCATAAATTTTCAAGTTTTATTCATAATTCTCCATACTTATTCACTTTTCTGGATAAAAAGTTTGGACGTATAATTTATTTATTTGAACCAGCTATAAACCACCGTTTGGTGAAACAATTTAAAATACCCTGAGCAAAATACTAGACCCAGGTTTAAGTAATACAAAATACTTAGCAAAAGGCATATGTAAAAACATTCAATGACGAAGTTGGAAAAATACAAAAGAAGAAAAAATTATTTGAGTGCAGCGCAATTATCCCTCAGAAAGATACTTACAAAAATGAAGTCAATTTCCTTTCTTCATAAAAGTGTAGTGACAAACGCAAGTCATGCCGCAATGGGATGAGAGCAATGGCAACGAAACGAAATGACAAAAAAGTATGATTATGCCAAGTAGAATGGAATTAAAGCATAAAAGGCAATAGTTGCAAATAAAAGAATAGAAAATAAAAGAAAACACACAAAAAGCGCAAACTGAAAAAGAACAAAATATCCGCACACTTCACACAAAAAAAAAAGGTAACATTAAACGGAAATAAATTCGAGTTTTGCAGAGTTACCGAGTTACGGATAAACGTTAACATAAGCAGGGTAGCGGCAAGTACTGCTTGAAGTGTGAAGTCGTAGCAAGCTGCTTGAAATTTTTTTGCCTTTATCTCGAATTTTTTCGAACCAACCTTTTTTCTGTTACCACTTGTAAGAGGAGTTTTTCTTTGCATTTTTTACATTTATTTTTTTTCGTTACATTTCATTTCATTTCAATCTCAATTTTTTTTCACACTTTTCTCGCACATAAAGCAAACACGTAACGCATTGTGGCACTCAAAGTTGGCAAAATGATTGTGTAACTGAAGTGTCCGACTAGATTGTTAAAAAAGAGAAGCAAGATGGGAATTTACTACAACCCAACAAAGTCCTTACGTCGTCACAGTGATCGGCTTTAATGGTGAGCTTAGCCGTCGTGGCATGTTTGGCTAAGTGGACGTAACGGCGGATATAGCGGATAATACGTATTAGAAGCGCAAATGGCTTAGTGTAGGTACTCTCATTTCATTTCAACTCTTTTATTTCATACTGGACTATTACTAACGCTTATTCAAATGCGGCGTATTGCACGAGAAAAGTAGTTTAAAGTGAACAAGTAATAATAATGTTTATTTAGTACATGGCCTGTATGGCACGCTTTTGATTATAATTTATTTAGATATATACTTCGTTAGATTTTCTATGGCCATTGGTCCTTCTACAGCTTTTACTATAAATGCTTTTCATCTTCTTATTCTATTTGCTAACTATACTCATATAATAGATTACTTTAGTGGGCTCTCATCTGAGGGTAACTAATCACTGCATAAATGGTAAAGAAACTTAGTGCTTGAAAGAGTTTAGAAAGAAGATGTTTCTGCAAAGCCTCGACTTTATTACTATACTATTCTCGGCGACCGCAATAGCAGGGTGGTTAGCATTGTATACTGCCATTTGGAAGACCAAAGCTCGAGTCCTGGTCCGACCAACATCCAAAATTATAAAAAATGATCTTTATTAATTTGCGGTCGCCCTTCGGCAGGGTATGTCAACCCCTCCGAGTGTATTTCTGACAAGAAAATAAAGCTCCTCATAGAAAAGCCGGCGGGCGTAGATATAAAAATGTTACACATTGGCGGCCGCGGTAGCCGAGTGTTTAGCATTGCGTACAGACATTCGGAAGGCTCGGGTTCAAATCCCGGTGCCGCCAACATCCAAAAGTTATGGATATGAAATAAAGACTCCTCGTAAAAAACCATCAGCCGTTCGGAGGCAGCTTAGTATAAACTGTAGTTCCCTCCGTTTGTTGGAAAAAAATCAGAACCACAAATTAGAGGAGGAGCTCGGCCGAAAATCGCTTCAGCGGTTACAAAGCGCCAATTATATATACGAGTATATAAATGTTAGACAAAGTTTACTTCTTCTACGCTTATATTTCAAACTGTTTAATTTGTTCCATTTCAAATATGTTTATGCCACTTCTGATTTCAAGGAGTTTTCGCTTTGAATTGTATCCATTTCAAATATGTTTATGCCACTTCTGATTTCAAAATGTCGCACTGAACTTTTTGTGAGCTTTTGAATTAATGAACTTACACGTATGTCAAATCTCTTATTCCGCATCTGATTGAAAAGTCTGTCATAATAAACTATTATCGAAACTTTACAGAAAGTCGGTGTGTGGAGAACAATTCAAGCTGCTACTGGGCTTCACAAAAATTTTTTTAGTGTATTATATTACTATTCTATAAATTTTCAAGATCTGTCTAACACTTTCACATCTTCTGGAACACCCAAGCACGCAACTGAAGACGCTTATTTTTTATTATTTTTCTATTCTCTCATGAAATGTCTTTCTTATAAATATATTTTTCACTTTTCTCACATATTTGTTGTCGCCAAACACTCATCTAAAAACGGTGAACATCATTATAAAATAACAAAATTACACTTTTCCATTACATTTAAAGCAGAAGAAGAATCTACCACACAGGGCAGCGTCTTACGAGCACTTAAATACACACTATCACTGTACCATCCACAAATTCAATTTTACAATGTTTGTTAAAAATTACGAAATGTGAAAATTAAATAAACTCAACCGCACACTCGACATCACAAACACACACATACACACACTTATATAGATCTAGAACCAAAGGAAAAATTCAACAAAGTCTGTCTGCAACTTCAATCAATAAAGTAGTTCACAACATCATTTGATCTATGCAACACCGTTTGACGACCCTTATCACATGTGGCAACAACAACAACAACACCGGCAGCAGTAGCAAACAACCTTTACTTAAACCTGCTGAAAAGTATAAGCAGAGGAAATAGAGGAGAATGTAACAGAAAAGCAACTATGAAACAGAAGCCAAACAGCTGCGACCACATATTTTCCACACTTTCAATCAATTCATCGACCATACACACAAACACACACACACACACAGAGTGAATCTTTTAAAAAGCACATGTGCACAATATCCTTACACATATTAGTGCATAAACACTTGTATTGGTGAACGCGTATATGTATGCGTATGCTCTTCCGCTGTTTTGAAGACTTTGAAAATGAAAGAAAAACTTTTTCTTGTTAGTGACCGGATGACACACATAGATAAAAATATAGATGGATAGCTTGCAATGGTTAGCTGCGTGTGTGTGTGTATGTGTGCTCTTAGTAATGAGTTGGAAGAAAATACCCTCAAGCTCACGTAAAATTAGGGTAAAGCAAACTGAAAAGCAACAGAGAAAAGAATAAAAAAAAAACTCAAGTGGTGCTGCTGGGTATCAACCAAGACGCAAGAGAAACCAGAAATGCTACGTGCTACACAGAAACTATAAAGTGGATATAGGAAGCGACTGTGTCACAATTCAAGGCAACAAACTGGCCTGCCAATATGACGTTGTGGAGAGCTACACAGTGATAAAGAGACAGAAATAGAAGGAGTAGTAAAAGAAAGAAACACTAAAATGTTCGACTGCTTCAGAAACTGATTGATAAGTGCACATACCCGTATATATTTATGTATAAATGATTTTTTTATTTAATGAAAACTTACATTCGCATTGTTGTATTGTTAATGAAATCAGTCTACACATAGTATTTGTGTGCGTTTACGCACTATTGGTCGCCAAGCAGCTGCAATTTATTGGTATTTGGTAAACATTTTATTACCAGTACAATAAATAAGGCGGAGGATTTTCTTTGGAAAAATACTTCTTAGCGTTTATTGGATTTCTTTCGACGACTTAAATGGGTATTTTTAATCTTTTGAGTAGGGGAAATATTTTTAAATTGTTTTATTTTATTTTATTCCCATTTTTAAAGCGCTGAATTCAATAGAAACTGCAAGGGAAACAAATTAAATTCAAACAATCAAAGTTTTCGGTCGAAAATTCGATATTTAACAATCTCATCAAGTTATGTGAAAATTTCTATACAAGGGATGGTTTTCCATTAAGCTTTTTCGACTTAGCTACAGAGGAACGGGCTTAATTTTTTATTGCCGGGCGATTCAAAAAACAATGTCCCACAGAACAAAATAATGAAACTAGTTTTTCTCCACTCAAATTAAAAATAATTAAATAACAAAGGAATAAAGGCTAATATAAAAAGCAAAAAGTTGAGTTCTTTCAATGAACACTTCTCCAGCTTGCTGAGTGAAAGCGAAAATGTAAGACTAAGAGATGGCAACCCTGAAGCCCCGATCGAAGGTGATAGTAAAAACATTCTATCGCCCGATTATGACTATGTTCGGATAACGCTTTTCCGCTTAAATAACAACAAAGCGGCTGCAGCCGTGAAAAACTAAAGCCCACAGTCAACAAACTGTTTGGGCATTATCACTGTAAAACTTTAAAAATACCTTTAAGAAAAGAATCGATTCACATCAACTTTTCATCGTTTTTTAAGCTGCCTTCAACAGCACAATAAAGAGTATTTGGTATTCCTATAAGTTTTGCAGACTGTGTAAATTGAAGGTGGCCAACACCATAAGCGTAGTCAGAATTGTTCGACACCAAACAAGTTTTGAAAGGGAGTAACTCTTTACCATAGGCCTTTACAAAAGCGCCACTAGTTCTGTCTTCCCCAGGCTTGACAAAGGAACGAAGCGAATTGGCGAACGTGGGCAAGACGAAATATCTCCTGCCATCAAATAAACAATCTTGACTTCTACGTCACTAAGGAACAGCAGTAATACCAATAATAATGTAAGACTTGAAATCCCACGCAGAATCAGTCTTGCCAATAGGTGGATTGAGTAGGTAATTGTAAACTAAAGACATTTATCGCCAAATCAAAACCAAACACACCAAGTACCTCACCATATCCGTCCTGCCATATGGTGCAGAAGTAAAGACGATGTCCAAATCTGTTGAGTCTACCCTGGTCAGCGCATCTAATGAAAAGAAGAGAAGAGAGAGAACCTATGAAAGTAATTCAGCATTGAAAGTATTTGATGGTGGAAGCAGAGTAAGAGGAAGACCTCCATTCTGTTTGAAGAAATATTGGTATTTCCGAATCGCGCCAAACAGCTCAGAGTAAGAAAAAAAGGCCCCGTTTTTGTTAATTTGAAGAAGAAGATATGCTTTACATTTCCAATGTATTTGTTAACATAAAGAATCATAGTCCCTCCACAAAGAGTTGATTTTTTCATAATGAAATTAGATCTTTTATAACTTATTTTTATGAAAACGAGTTCTTCCGAAATACGAAGAGTAGGGCAGATTATGGCCCGAGCCGATATATCGGCTCTGGCACTTCTCTTCAGTGTATAAATAACATCGCTCTTACATTCCTAAGCAGAACATCTCTGGACAACAATTGCTACTACAGACTGTAAAGGCAATTGGAAAATATTGCCATGGAGGGATAACAAATAAATACCAAATTACTGCTAAGTAATACATAAACTAGCACAAATAATACAATTATTAAATACATACCATTTTCATATACTCGTACATATGCACATAGCTTCTTAATAACCAACTTTTCTCATACAATTTTACACTTTTCCATTACAATATTGGTATTCACTCGCGCACAATTTAATATTTCATCACTGGCCGCTATATCGCTTTCTCTTTCTGATTTCATTGAATTTAACTACATATAAATTACTTTTCTAAAAAATATTCACTACAATAATCGTATAAAAACTATTTAATATTTCTAACAATTTACAATTTACAATTAACAATCGGAATTCATTTCTTTTCACCGCCGTGGATAATTCCAACTAAAATTTTTACCTTCGAGTTTTCGCTAGCACTCATTTATTTGTACTCATTGCCATTGTGATATTTCCGCTCTCACTTCATACAAAAAGAACTACTTACTCCAGTAAACTTCAAATTGTCACATGGAGAGAACAGACAATGTATATATGCGTGCGCTAAGCTGCGCGCAGTATTCTCACATATGCATGCATTTTTATATGTTTGTCGTGTAAAGATATCATGGAAAGGCTTGCAGTTAACAGTGGGAAGCGGAAGAGCACAGAGCGGAAGTAGAATATATAGGAAATGAAAAAAGTTGTGAGTAATTAACTTAGCCTTTTGGAGAGCAGATGGACAGTTTGAGTGACAGTGCTGTTTTAAAGATCAAACGAAAGTCAAAGACTACAAACTTTGGAAGTTTCGAGAATTCAGTTGATAATTGTGCTCGATGGAGGCGGTCTAGTCTGGCTTTGCTATTATTAATTTTACGTGTTAGAGTGAATGAAAAATTCCGGCAACGCGGTGCAGTGGAGCAATTTTAAAACAATTAAATCAATGGAGAAAAGCACAGTGAGTGAAAGTAAATTATTATAAGAAAATAAATTTGTCAAAATTGAGACCAGTGCATTTCAAAGTTTATGCAGGTGATGTAAAATTGAATCAATGCTTACTCCAAAAAGGTGAGTGAGTACTTTTTTTATTTGTCCACTAAATACAAATATATTATTTAACATGAAATAAGTAAAGTTACTAAAATATTGTTGGAGAAGAGACTTCAACGAGCAGATAATGCCGTGTTTGAGTATCATTTATAAAATTCGTGGGCGAGAAAAGTGAAGTATAACGCTTTTCTCTGCCCTTTCTTTCTGTGTTTCATGAACGTACTTTGAGCACGAAGCTCTGTTCCTTGTCTAACGTAGCGAAATAGGTAAAAAAAATTAACTTAATTAAATTTCTTAATTTTAACAAAGTACGCAACAAAACACATATGCTTTGCGTGATCCTAAAAGTATGAAAGTATTCATTTATGGGAAATTACCTTACAAAAACTGTCGTAAACGGACGGAATTGTGGGCCAACAATTTTCGAAACTTTCACCACGATAATGCGCCATCGCACCGAGCTGTAGTTGTAAACGATTTTAAGACCAAAAACTCATTCAATACCATCGATCAACCATCGTATTCACCGGATTTGGCACCAAGGGACTTTTTTGTTTCCAAAACTAAAGTTAACACTCCGTGGAACCCGTTTCGACTCGATTTAGGCTGTAGAAGAAAATTTACAGAGAGAATTGAGGTCGACTGATGTCAACAGTTGCTTCTTCCGAAAAGCCATACAGATAGATACTTAAACAATATATAATTATAATTTTTAATGCATTCAAAAATAATTTTTTTTTTAAGGAATTTGCATTGGGATTCTCAATCTTTCATATTAAGAAACCAATTTTTTTGACTAACAATTAATTATTGATGACCATTTATATTTGAATTAAGATACTCTTTAAAATCAGTTGATTAAGTTCTGTACTGTACCTTAACTTTTTTAGTTCTTGACACCAAAAAAAAAACTCCTGCTTATCTTGACTCGGTAGCAATACGAAAAAATGGTTCCCTAAGTCATGCGGACTGCGCCTCTCGTGCGGATGGGCGAGAGGTGGGTAAACAGTTGGGAATATCAATAATAATTAAAACCATAAGCTCCCACTACCTAGATTTTTGGAAATCTGGTAACTAGATTATTATTAAAGACATAAAGAATAAATCGTTCAATTTTTTATTTATTTTTATAAAATTTAATTTTTTATAAAAATTTAAAATACCATTGTGAGCAGAAAAAAGTTTGCAACTTCATAAACTCTTTTCCATTGCATATAAATTAAATACTCATATTAACTTTTACTTGGAAATTTATTTTAAAAGCAAAAACGTTGAGAAAAACACAACGACAACATCAGTATAAAGGAATAACATGAAACTTTCGAAATCATTGAGGCAAACGCTGGTGCCGTGCTACACCACAAGTTAATTGCCATTGTTGTCAGTTATAACTCTCAGAAAACACTGGAAGTCATGGCAGAATAAGTGCCCATTTTTAATACGAGTAAAGAGTAAAAAATAAAAATAAAACAAATACAAAGAAATACAAATGCAAGTGTAGACTATGCTAACAACATCAGTCAACGCGTACTTAGCGCAACAACGTAACGTAAATTAACTGAACAGCGCATTGAGTAAAGTTAAAAACTCGTTAAACTTTAGCGCTTATTCGCAGTGGTTTGCCAACATTTGCGCATAGGAAACTTTCTCCAGTTGACTGACTCACTGACTAACTGGCTGACTGACAAACTAACGGTTCATTCATTGACTTTTCCAAACTCCTTTAACGCATTCGCCACAAACCACACCTACTTCATTCTCATGACTGTAGGGCCGTTGTTTCGTTGCTTCTTCTCTCCTTTTGTCTCTTTTGTTTGTAAATTATCAACTTGCTGCAGCGTGCATTTTCATTTCTATCCGCGACACACAACCCCATGCCATTATATGTATGTATGGTATGTAAGTCTTGCAAGTGTAGCGTTACTACTTTAATGACGTCGGCGGTCGCAGTTTGTCGTCGTCATTCAAACAGCCACAATGTTTCCTATTGCTGTCAGTGTTGTTATTGTTGTTGTTGTTGTCACGGCCTGCCACTGTGCAAAGTCGCATAAACACACATACGTGTATGTAGGTATGTATGTATGTCTACAAGAAATATACTTTTACGCTGACACGTTGCGGATATGCGCTAACAAACATGTAGGAGCTACTCTTATACCTACTTATGTATATACATATGTACATTAACACACATACTCGTATACATATGTATATATTTAGTTTAGTGCTTCTTCTATTGCTTCCACTAAATCCCCTTTTACGCCACTCTTTCAGCTCTGTTGCACTTAAAGTTTATGCTTACAATTTCGGTTCGGTACACTTTTCAATCAGCTCGACTAAACCGCGCCGCCATAGCCTTATTTCCGTTCGCTGTCACTCCAATAGCCAACTCGTTTGTTTTTAACTCTTTTCTTCTCACATTCGTTTATGCTTTTTAAGCCTCCTTCTCATGCCGCTTGCCTCGCTAAACAAACATCGAAACTTTTACGCTTTTCTTTTTTCTTACTTTCAGTTTGGTTGCGAATCCTAATTTATATACAAACTGCAATCATGAAATGCTATATAGGTATATACCCAACTCATTTCAATTTTCCAAACACTTCGGTTAGCGTTTGGTGTAAACTGTGAAATGGGGCGAAAAGCAGCGACGCAGCGCCACACACAACGCGGTGTACTGTTTTAAGTCCTCTTTTAGTGAAATGGTAACTCGCACTTTAATTGCTTGCGAAAACTTTGACAGCAATGCTCAATTGGCTGCCAAGCACTCTCGCATTCTGCTTCACCCGCTCTCCCACTCTGCAGCTCTCACTCATTGTTCGCTCTTACTACCAGTAAGCGGTAAGTGGAGCAGTCTTAACAGTTGCAAATGAAGTAATCAAACATAAGGCATTTCTTACTCCTTCCTGTTTTCTTTTTCTTTTCATTTACTTTATGGATCTACTCGATCCTCGTACATAGGCACGTTTCTCTTTGTTTTTGTAACTTTAATAATAAATGTAGAGAGTTTGGTTTCCGGTTATGCATTTTGACCGCAAAATTTCTATGAAAATAATTTCTGCAATTTGGTGCTTGGTTTCTATAAGCTACAGTTATAAATAGTAATTGTGATTTGAATGCGTTGATATGGAAATACGTACATACATACACGTACACACAAGTATATGACTTTGCTCATAAGTATTGAGGTTTGTGGTATTTTCAGTTCGTTGGTATAATTTCCATTCAGCCATCGAAGTTTACCATGAAATTGTCAGTCAATTAAAATTAAATTAATATTTATGACGGTTGGAGTTTAATAAAATTCTAATGAAAATTGCAATATTATTAGTAATAAAAATAATAATAAAAAATTATAATAATTATAAACGTAAATGAGTTTAAATTAGAAAGAAATATAATCAAAATAATTAATATATTACCATACTTTTTCAAACTAATCAATTATCAGTTAAAGCAAATTCAAGTGTTTTACAAATAGTTTACATACGAGCACTGTTTGATAAGGCAGTGACTTTTTGGCCGTGCAGCTACTGTAAATACCTTACCAGTACAGTCAACTGTTATCGATTAACAGACTGTTGTGGGTAATTTCAAGTATTACAGTTTTTGCTCATTGCCATTATGAGTTTAATAAATATTTCTGCTCTCACTTCATACAAAGCGAACTACTTACTCCAGTGAGCTTCAAATTGTGAAATTATAGGCGCTTAATACTCACATATACATATATCTTTGTACAAGTAATGATAGCAAGAAAAGACTTGCAGTTAAAAGTGGGAAACGGAAGAGCACAGAGCGGAAGTAGAATGCATAGGAAATGAGAAAAGTTGTGAGTATTTAACTTAGCCTTATTGAGAGCAGGTTTACAGTTTGAATAGCAGTTTTGATTTGAAGATCAAACAAAGGCCAAAGACTATAAACTGTGGAAGTTTCGTGAATTCAGTAAATGATTGAATTGAGGAATCGAGGTGAACAGTGAGTGAAATTAAATTATTATAAAAAAATAAGATGACAAAAATTTAAGAAAGTGTACTTCAAAGTTTATGCGGCAGTGCAAATATCTTCAAAGTGACACAAATTCAATTATTTTACAAAAATGTTTACATACCGCTCAACTACTGTAAATACAATGCCAGTACAGTCAACTGTTATCGATTAACAGAGTGCTATAGAATTTTGAGCAAACAGCGCTGTTTATGTTTGACAGTCATTGAGAGCAGACGATCTCGTGAATTTTAACGAACATGGAAAAATCTGAATTCCGTGTGTTGAGTAAGCTTTAAGTTTTGGACAGAATCGATATTAATTTGATGCAGAAACGACCACATTTAGTGAAAAAAGTTCTGTTCCATTAGAAACAATGCAGAGTAGCACACGTATGTAGTCACCATGGCATTCAGCATTGTCTCCAGATTTACCCTTCAGCGACTATTTTTTTTCCAAGCCTGAAGAAATGGCTAGGTCGAAGAATTCATCGCAGAATCAAACGCTTATTTTGAGGTCTTTCCTATTATTTGAAAGGAATAAAAAATTTAAAAAAAATACTACACTAAATACGTGAAGATAAAATGCGAAATAAAACGCTTTTTTGCCGAAAAGATACACTTACATATAAATATTATACGAAAATTCACTGATTTCTCAAATCACCCTCGTATATGTACATACATATACCTAAATATTATATCGTGGATGAAGTAGAAAAATAAATCTAAATTAAAATAAATAAATTAATTTTTACCGGTTTCGAACTTTCAAAATAGCTGATTTTTTGAAAAACTAAAAATTTGTATTCTTTTAAAATCATTTTTATTATTGACCGCTCCGTAAGCTCGAACCAACGCAAATTCCATTAATTTCAAATTCAATCATATCCGCTTCAAGGCTTTAATAAATTATGACACATAATTGACTTTTTATCTGTTTAGCTTTATAATTCACAATTGGAATTACAATAAATACAAACGCGCACATAACGGCATATGTAGATAGTTATCACAAATTACATAAAAAGTTAATTACTGTAATTGGATTACTACATAAAGTAGTTTTCGCGAAAAATGCCTGAGCAGCATGACTCAGGCAGTGATAAGAAGCGGGTGTCGGCTGAAATGATCATTCAGTCAGTCAGTGAAAGCTGAAGTAAGCGGGTGGCTGTAGAATGGATAATTGGCTGACAAGAACACTGAAGAGATCTCTGAAAACTTAACTATGACAAAGACCTCTAGACTTTTTCGTTACGAAAAATGCGATTTTTGATTGATTGGTTGAAAGAGGAGGTTAGGGACCTGAACCCAAGTGGCTTAATGAGCTCCCCCGCTTAACTATGCTTTGGGTAACACTTTACTCGATTAAAAACCCCAATTTAACTTCCTCCAACAATGTGTGTCCATCTCCATAAAGCTGGAGCTGGGAGTATCTTGCAATATATGACATCTTAACTGAATGAAGTTCGCCTACTCACGAAGGTAATGCTCCAGCGTTTCGTCAACTTTTGTGCACTCAGCTGATTCCGCTTTAACTAACTTATGGAGACGCTATATCAGTCAGATGCCGTATCAATATACACACAGGAATATTAAGATTTCATTTGCTTAATGAAAACAACAGTTTAACCTGTCTACAAACCACACTGACCAACAATACTTTGGTGGTACTTCTTGCGTTGGAAGCACGTTCCAGGACAGCACTTTGAACTCTGTCCTACTGATTTAGACAGCATTTGAAGGAAGTTAGTGGTGACAGCGTCGCTAGTTAGGCAGCACTTTCGCTTTTTCATTGCCTTCTACATCCACATGTCTGGGGACCCAAGTGATATTCACCATGTCTTCACACGATTGTCTGATGATTGCTTCCTTGGATGTTCTTACGCATTTGGGCTTTGTTTTGGCACACTCGATTCCTTAATTTCCGCTTGGCTGTATATCCTTTAAAGCGGTTGCCCATTTAGCAATGGGTTTACGTTTCTTGATCACAAATTTCATTTTCCCCTGAGTTCTGGTGTGAATTTCTGAACGTTGTCTTGTTCTTCCCACTTTGGCCTTGACCTAGTTCAAAAATATAGCTGCTAGCGCTGCTTCATACATCACTTGTATGTTAATTGGTGTAAAATCAAGCGTGACCCTTGGGACTTGTAGTGAGGTAGTCTTCATCGCACCTGCTGTATCAGGTAGGCAGGCGTCTTGCATCTGTTCCAAGGGTTTGAAACAACACTTCATCCTTAAAGTCGTACCCACACTAGTGCTTTAAATGTTAGTAAGAGAGTTATGAAATTTTCGAAACATTTTTTATTAAAAATTCTTCCAACTGAGAAAAATGTTATAAGAACATGATACTTGCTGACCTATATTCATTTGATATGAAATGTCTCTTTGAATAGTTCTTTCATACCGAAAAAAAATACTTTAAAAATATAAGAGCCCATTGCCGGACGTAGGTTTCCTTAGACATCGGATAATGGGCAGCCAGATGCCTTACTAAAAGAGATAGGTGTGACATTGTGAGATCCCGACAATACTTTGATCCACACGATTCAGCTGGGGATAAAAGGACCTTCCCATTCGACATATCGTGGCATTAATTTAGAGTTTCTTAAGCTAGCCTGAGAATACCACATTAAGACATTGTGGTGTGTCGGAAGAACACATCATTACCAAGGCTAGTACCTATGACATGGTATGCGTCTTGATGGTTTTCTAACAAATGGTGGCACCTACAGTTTGTTCAAAGCCGCCTCTGAACGGCTGATGGTTTTTATGAGGAGATTTTTCATGTCAAAAATGCACCCGGAGAGAATTAGAAAAATTAATTTTCTGTTCTCGAACCCTTGACCTCCGAATGCTAACCACTCGGCTATTGCGTCCGCCA
Source organism: Ceratitis rosa (assembly GCA_037013455.1). Lineage (NCBI taxonomy): Eukaryota > Metazoa > Arthropoda > Insecta > Diptera > Tephritidae > Ceratitis > Ceratitis rosa. The sequence continues at coordinate 14,141,417 of JAWMAG010000031.1, forward strand.
CTTTAAGTTTTTACTAAAAGGTTGATCATATTGCATTAACAAATAGACAGATACTTATATAACAACATACTGCAATTATAGAAAACTTTGCCTTGAATCTCGAAAAAAATTATGGTTTTATTTTTCCAGTCTCGTTTTCTTTGGGACAAACCTTGAAAAATAATTCTTAAAATTCATATTCTTCAGAAATCAAGAATTTTAAACAAATGATTTATCAAGCGTGTATTCTTTTGGCCTTTTTGCAAGTTTTATTAAAATTCATATAATTCACACACACACACAAAAACTGCAGCCTAAAATATAATTAGAACTATGTAGAGGCCGCAGAGCCTGAATTACTTCAAATTGCTTATTAGGATTCATAGAAAAAATTGAATAAATTAACAAACTCATAAAATCCACGCAGATAATCATGACATTGAGCAAAAATGTGCTTATACTACTGTATGTATATGTGTGAGAGTGTAATAACAATTTGCATAAAACAAAGCAAAAAATATATATTATATTTGTGTTTATATGAAAACATTTAGGACCCTGTCTTGAGACCTTTATCACAAATTATGACACTTTAATGACAAACCTCTGCTGGGAAAAGCAGCTAAAGTCAAGTAGGTACGCAAGCGTAAGCTAAGGAGTAACTCATAAACTCATAAAACCGTTGAAGTGAGCAATAAAGCAGGTAAGAATTCTGATTAATATTGGGACATGAGTTAATAAAAGCTTTCACAAATGGTCAGACAAATTAAGCAAATCTCGCTAATTTCATTTTATAATGCGGTTAGAGCACAGCGCGCAGCTTAAGTGACTGTGACGGTGTGAAAAAAAAAAATACAGAAATTTCAATAGAGAGAGAGTGCGTGTGAGTGGGTGAGAAATATAATAATATTAGAGCCAACGGTGCGTATACGCAACCTGTGCGATTTATGGTAGCTATGTAGGTGTTGCTTGTGTTGTTGTGTTAAGAAGTAATGGCTGCCATTTTGTTGCACATAAATTTTGTCACGTTTTAAAGTGTGTATTTTTGCAAAAAGCAAAGAAAGATTTATGATAATAGCGGTGAGTGCTTGCTGTTGGAGAGCGCCGGCGAAATAGCGTGCGATAAAGAAGACAGCTACTATGCCGCTGCTACTACTCTTGCGTCTTTCTGTACCACATAACCGTGAAAATGGCGTTAATTTGCGGAATTCGCATGCTGCCGAAAAAAGAACCACTCCAAAATGCCATCAACTAAATTAATTTATGTGCGCGCGTAAAAGTCAACCAAAAGAAATAATAATAATTAAACTGACTTACTTAAGAGTGTCATGCCAAAAAAAAACATAAAAAAAAACAAAAAAAAAATAAAAACCAAAAAAGGACCACCGCTAACAGCATATTATATTAAGCATCTGAGGCAAAAGTATCCACTGTTTATTTGCCTAGAAAGTGTCACTATAAAAGTGAAAACAATACCAGCCACTGCTTGCCACTTTGCTACGCGTTCTCGTTATTCCGCTAGCTCTAGGTATATGTGCGTGTGCGAGTGTGAGGAAATAAATTTCGAACCACAACATCGGCGACATAAATCAGCCCAAAGATTTATGGCGATTTTTGTTACTGCAGTGATAAGAGTACTGTTATATGTATTCGTGCTATGCTATTTTAGTACAGTGTAATAAGAAGCAGGGAAAGCATAAGCACTAGAAAAAATTGCGTTACAGCTACAGCTACACAAATATGTAAGGAGATATGCGTACAAGTGTTAAATTCTTGACTCAATCGAACGTAGAGAGATGTCAGTAGTGTAAAGAAGAAATAATTGGAATTATAAGAATGCAGAGCAGCTGAGTTGTTGGCGACCACTTCAACTTGAGTTGTCTCATAAAAAAATTCGTTATCATATAAACAATAGCAAAAGTCAAACCAACAGCCAAGAAGCCGCAGAGAGCTCTGCATAAATTTAAATGAAACCCAGCGGTGAAAAGAGAGGAAAACCATTGCATTAAGAAGACCTCTCAGAAAGCTGTTACCTTGTCCAGCGCTTGTATCTGCTAGTTGACTCCTATCAGTAGTTGGACATAGCACACTTGGTTGGTTAGAAGAGGCAGGTGGAGCGTCTAACCGCTAACGGCCGCACCTAAAACATTGAGCAGGCTCTTCGTATTCTCCCATGTATCCCAACTAGTTTCCATCAACCATGTGTGCCCATCTCCGTTAGGTTGCAGCTGAGAGTATCGTGAAAGATGTGACGTCTCAATTGGCTGAAGCCAATTCGCAAGCTCGCTATGGTAGTGCTTCAGGGTTTTGTCATTCCCTGGACATGCTCGGCACACAGCTGATTTCAATTTACCTTGCTTATGGAGATGATCTACGTCCCACGTTGGAAAAGATCTTAAGTGTTACTCTGTGGCGCACTGTTTTAAACAATATGTATGCGCTGAAGGATCTGAGGATATCGATGCTGACAAGCCCGTCAGCGGTGTTAACGAGAGTTAGCTCGTCCGCCTTTCAGCACACTTAGATTGCCTGCAATTACCCATATTGCTAAGTCTAGGAATCCACTAAGCAAACTCTCTCAATCCTAAAAAATCATGCTTAACCCTGGATACCTCTGTCTGAGACAAAAGCTTTGCCTAGAATATTAAGCTGATTTTAAATACAAGCTTTTCGCCCTCAGCCCACGTTCTCACTGCACTCGTTACGCCTCTTTTTCCTTATCAAAACTATTTTACTTCTTCGTTATAGTCCGTAAATACTGAGAATTTGTATTCAAAAGGGAAGTAGATTCTCGATGTTGGCAATTTCTTACGAGGAGTGGGTGTGAGCGTCGTTGGATTGGATTTCCGACGACTGGAAAGTTTCAAAATAACTTTATGAATCTTGTTACATAGTAAACTCTGTTTCGGGTTCGATCATTCTAATTTGATCTTAAAGCCGGAGAGGTGGATTTCACAAACAACGCTGAATCCCTTCTAATACCAATTTAAATCGTTTCCAAACTTTTATGAAGTGTGTTGGCCACACTTCCAAGCTGCTGGTAATGAAAAAGAAAGAAAACACACCTTTTCAGAAAAATACTAAGCTTCCTATAATTTCAGATCCTCTCAATATTCTTGCTGGGTATAAAAAAAATAAGTAAGCTGTCTGCGTTACATACAGCTGAGTTGCGGATATGAAGGATGAGCTCATACAATACTCGCATTGCTTGCGACGGAATATGGTTAACAAGGGTCGCCGCTGACAGATCAGACACAAAGTAACGAAAGCGACCGCGACAGCGACGACGACGACGACGAATGGCCAAGGGCAATGGGCAATGAGCAATGAGCAACAAAAGAGAGTTCACATACACAGCAACGTATGTATGTGGATAAGACAATGTAAAGAATGTTGTGACAAGCGTTGTGCTCTTCTTCACCTTCTTCTTCTTCTTCTTCTTCATAGAGAGATGAGTGCTGTTGTTGCCACGCGCAGTTATTGTGCGTTTCGTTTATCGAGACTAAATAAATATTTAACTGACGCTATCAATGAAAGCAGCAAAACAAGAAAAATTTATATTTACTGCAGCCACCGAGGAGTGTGTCTGTCCAGCATATTACACAAACAAATTAAAAATAAAAGCGAGCATATAAACGCATAAATAAATATATATAATTGGCGCTTTGTAACCACTGAAGTGATTTTCGTCCGAGCTCCTCCACCAATTTGTGGTTGTGCGTCTTGATGTTTTTCCAGCAAATGGAGGGATCTACAGTTCATTCCAAGTCGCCTCCGAAAGGCTGATGGTTTTTTTACGAGGTGCCTTTTATTTCATGTCCGAAATACCATCGGAGGGGTGGACATTCCCTGCGGAGGGGCGACCGCAATTAGAAAATTAAACTTAATTTTTTATCAAATAAATTTTCCATAACTTTTGGATGTTGGCGCCACCGGGATTTGAACCCGAGTCTTTCGAATGGCTGTACCCAATGCTAACCACTCGGCTACTGCAGGCACCAAACACACATACTCGTATGCAAGCAAAAAAAAAAATTCGGCATATATAAGATCTGGTAATCACTTGGTTCGAGGTCCCGGCCATAAGGAGTATCCATAAGAACCTACCAGCCAAGCTCACAGCGCTTCTGGCGCACGGTCCACGTGTGGGGTATGGCATTACCCTGATAAAACACAATTTCCCTGTTGTTTTTCAAAGCTGCGCGCCTCTGGGCGAGCTCCCTTCAGACGATCCAACAGATGACAGTACTGGTCCAAATTAAGAGTTTCACTGAAGGGCAGCAGTGGATGCTTCCTTGTCAATCTCACAAAACACACAACAAACCCTTCCTGGTCGGCTTGGTGACCATTTGTGCCGGCTCATTGCCCTTCAACCACGCCCGTTTTCATTTGACATTGCTAGACGTGATCCACTTTTCATCAGCGGTTACCATTCGCTTCAGAAATGCCTCGATTTTGTTGTGATAAAGCAGAGATTCCCAGTTGGAAGTTCGAGGGGTGTTAGTTGAAGTTTGCCGGTTTTACTAGTAGATGTCGCTAGCAATATGTATAAAATTCTATGATTTGGCATGTATGTAATTTTTTTCTATTGGCAAGTCACATTCCGCCAAAATAATAGCATCATATTTGTTTACCTCAGTGAATATGTCGAGTTTCGTTCCAAGTAAATCGCATTTGCGGCATTCGTTGCTTTTCTTATTTCATCAAAAGAAAAAAGCAGCTGAAGCTGGTAGAATCTTATGGTGAACATGCTACAGTGATTAGAACATGTGAGAGTGACATGGTTTCGTCAATTTAAAAGTGGAGATTTCGATTTGATAGACAATGAACATCCTCTGTGTTTGGTGGGACCAGTGTGGTGTGGTGTACTACGAGTTGTTAAAACCTGGTGAAACGGTGAACACGGATCGCTACCGACAACAAATGATCAATTTGAATCATGCGTTGATCGAAAAACGGTCGGAATGGGTTCGAAGACATGGCAAAGTTATCTTGCAACATGACAACGCGCCTTCTCATACCGCTAAACTGGTGAAAGACACATTAAAAACACTTAATTGGGAAATAGTATCTCACCCGCCGTACTCTCCAGACCTCGCCCCGTCCGACTATCACCTTTTCGCATCGATGGGACACTCCCTTGCAGAGCAGTGCTTCGCTAATTTTGAAGAAGTCGAAAAATGGCTCGTCGAATGTTTTGCCTCGAAAAAGAAAAAGTTTTTTGGAATAGTATCCATAATTTGCCTGAGAGATGGGCGAAATGTGTAGAAACCAATGGTCAATACTTTGAATAAAAAAATGTTGAGATTCCTCTGAAAATTAGGTGTTTTCTTTATCGAAAAAACCGGCAAATTTCAACTAACACACCTGGTACTAGTACAGCCCTTTTCAAGTGGTTCCAAACTGCTTTCTCTGTAATATTTAGCTTTTAGACAAACGAAACAGCGCTCGATTGATGGCCGGACTCTCCGATTCCCATAATTTTATTGACCTTTTTCCATTGACAATTGGCAGTCCACACCGTGGAGCATATTTTAGATCAAAATTACCGGAACAAAATCGATGAAACTAAAATTGTGCATGATTTACTGTTACAGTATCAGGGGCCATAAGCGTAATTCACTTTTTCAGCTGCCTAACTTGCGTTTTCGCCTTCATCGAAGAAACATTCTAGAATATAGCGAATTTTCTCTTTACTGGCATCCATATTTGACATGCGTTCAAACGCTACTTAGTTTATTGATCAAGACTTCTTTCATTATCCTTTTTAGAACAAAATATCATCTTTCTAACGCCATCTAGCGTAGCCCAATCGCACTTATAGAACGCTAGATACAGATCACTAAAGCCTTCCATGGCTCAAATAATGGATTACTTTTTACTAAAATAATATATTTTTTTGTTTTTATTTATTGGCTGCTGCTCTCGCTGAATTTTTTTTTTTTTTTTGTTGTTTGGTTACTCAATTGCTTATTGTACTTTATAGAATTTCAGCAATAATTCGTAAAATATGACTTAATCCGAAAAGCAGCTAAATTCCAGCTAAATAAAATCGCTATCGCTCTCAATAATGGCAAACCGCTGCGTTCTAACTATTGTTGTTGTTGTTGTTGTTGCTGGTGTTTTATGTTTACTTCAGCGCATAGAGCATGGGGCAGCATCTTTGTAGCGGCAAATGTTACAAAAGATAAAGGAATAATAATAATAAAGCTGAAGTTGTAATGCAAAACGGTAAAATATCATCTTGCACCGCTCTCCCTCTCCCACTCCAAATTACATACACTCTTCGGTGCTTCGGCCATCATTTCGTGCGTTTCGTTTACGCTCATTCTTGTCTTGTCTTGTCTTCTTTGTATTCGCATGCCTTGCAATCGCCGTGCATTTACGACTAACGTTATTCGCGAACTCATTCGCGTTGTGCGCTATTCATTGTTGTTGTTGTTGTTGTTATTCTTATTATTATAGCATCGAATTAAACTGTAAAAGTGGTCATCACTTGAGGAATTTTCATATTTGTGTGTTTTTTTTTTTATTTTTATTTTTTTTATTTTTTTATGCCTCACGTTATTTCATGGAATTTCACGTTGTTTTCATTTTATTTATTGTTATATTATACATATTTCTTCTCTGTGGCCTATCTATGTTATATATGTGTAGATATTCTTATTTTATATGCTCTCCATTTTTCCACTTCAAATAATGCCTTTTGTATCCGTGAATTGATGCAGCCGAGTTAAGCCACGCTAAGCGGAATGTGGTTCATTGCATTAGCATTTATTATTCCCTGTTGGTTTTTATTGTTTGGCGTTTTTTTTTCTGCGTGCTTCTAATGCTTCGTGGAATTCCCGGACGGCTCCTTCTGGGGAAATCAAAAAACTTCCTACTCGATACCAAACATGGGTGGTGGTCACAAGACAGTTTTGGCATCTACAGTACAAAACTCAAACCTGTTTTAAGTCCTCAATGGTTTTATGTTTAATATCAGTGATGTCTGATTCTTTAGATACACCCTTGTAACTGATAGGTGTTCCAGAGAAGTTCAGAAGCCGAGACTTGTTCCCAAGTTTTCTAAGAGAGTGCTCTACTGGTATTATTTCGCGTCATGTTCATCTGTGGCTATATTCATTTCAAAGGTACGTTCATTTCGCGTCATTTTCAGTAGATATCATTTGTTTTAGCGTGAGCAACAATTTGTTTCATTCATTTGAAAATGTCGAAATTTGTAGCAGATATAGTGTTTTTGCGAGGAGTTCTTCTTCATTACTTTACCATAAAGAAAAGTGCTACCGAAAGCCATCATATTTTACTGGACGTTTATGGTGACCATGCTTTAGCCGAACGAACGTGCCAAAAGTGGTTTGTACGGTTCAAAAATGGCAATTTCGACTTAGACGACGGAAAACGACCCGGACAGCCAAAAAATTTCCGGACGAAGAATTGGAGACATTGCCTGACGCAGATGCATGCCAGACGCAAGAAGAACTTGCAAAAGTATTAGGAGTTGATCAAGCAACCGTTTCCAGACGATTAATCAATCAATCATTAGGATTAATCCAGAAGCTTGGAAATAGGGTGTCTTATGAATTTAAGCCAAGAGACCTCGAACGTCGATTCTGCATGTCAGAAATGTTGCTTCAGCGCCACCAAAAGAAGTCATTTTTGCATCGGATTGTCACTGGATAACCCAAAACGCAAGAGATCGTATGTGAAGCCCGGCCAACCGACATCGACATCCACGGCAAAGCCAAATATCCATGGTGCCAAGGTTATACTATTGGATGAGTGCATAAGTTCGTGCCCGATTTCAAGTGCAAACTAAAATTGAAATTTTTTGAAGAAAGCGCTTTTATTAATCAATTATGTATTCGCCATCATGTTCGGCAAACCACTCCCAACGTTCAACCAATTTACGGATGCCTGATTCATAGAAATCGCGCGGTTTCTCGTTGAAAAAGGTGTCAAGGTGGTTTTTGACGTCTTCCACATTTTTAAATTTTTTTCCATTCAAATTGTTCTGCAGCGATCGAAACAAATGATAATCAGAAGGTGCAATGTCGGGTGAATATGGGGGATGCGGCATGATTTCCCAATTCATCTCCTTCAGTTTGGCCAGGGTCGGTTTTGCAACATGTGGCCTGGCGTTATCATGATGGAAAAGAACTCCTTTGCGATTGGCCAAAATCGGACGTTTTTCATCAATTTGCTTTCTTCAATTCGACCAATTGCTGACAATACTTGTTGGCAGTGATCGTTTCTCCAGCTGGCAAGAGCTCAAAATAGATCACGCCTCGGATATCCCACCAAATGCACAGCAGTACCTTCATCGGATGCAATCCACCTTTCGACATCGGTTCCGCCCCTTCGTGTGCCTGTTTCCATGTTCTTTTGCATTGAACATTCGAGGTTAAAATCTCCAGAACGAAATTTCGCGAACCATTTATTTACTGTGCGGAGTGCTGGAGCACGGTCCAAATAAACTTCGCGAATATCTTTAGTTGCAGCGCCCACTGTTTTTCCATTGCGGAATTCGTATAACATAATATGACGCATATGATCTTTTTCGTTGCTCATCTTCCATGCGTCTTTTCACTAAGCAACTCAAATCAAAATGAAGTTATTTTATGCTTGATTTACAGTTCGGACTGTCACCTTTCCAACGATACATAATAAATATGTATATATTTCTTTCACGAGCGCCACTCTCAAACGATTCGTACGGCATCCAGCGGAATCGGGCACGAACTTATGCACTCATCCAATATTTATTTGGTGGGACCACGAGGGTGTGCTCTATTATGAGCTATTGAAATCGGGTCAGACGATCAATGGGGACCTCTACCGAAAACAATTGATTCGTTGGAAAAAGGCCATCGCGGAAAAACGACCAGAATATGCGACCAGACACGAATCAATAATTTTTCATTATGGCAACGCTCGGCCACATGTTGCAAGGCCAGTTAAAAACTATTTGGAAAACTGTGGGTGGGAAGTTCTACCTCACCCGCCTTATAGCCCAGACATAGCACCTTCCGATTAGCACTTGTTCAGATCAATGCAGAATGCCCTCACCGGAGTACGCTTCACTTCAAAACAGGGTATCAGAAATTGGCTCGATTCTTTCTTGACCTCCAAGCCGGGGAAGTTCTTTTGGGATGGGATCCACAAACTGCCAGAAAGATGGGCAAACATCGTAGCTTCCGATGGGCAATACTTTGGACATTAAATGTATAACAATTTTTTCACAACGAAGTCTTAATTTTCGAAAAACAACCGCACGAATTAATACATACATAATGAATAAAAAAATGTTAAAAAAAGTTAAATATATACGAGGTGTGACAATTAAGTAATGAGACTGATTCCATAAAAACCGTAAATTTCAAAATTGTTTTACAACTCTGTCATCCCTTTCAAAGTGGTGCCCTTGGGCAGCTATACAACGATTCCAGCGCGCTTTCCCATGCTTCGTAACATTTGTGGTACGCTTCGACTGGGATGTCTGAGAGTATTCTTGTCACGTCCGCCTGGATGTCCTCAATCGACTCAAAATGGGCTCCTTTGACCACCGATTTTGTTTTAGCTTGTTGCAACACGACGATCCTTTTAGAGACCAAATAATGGGACACGCTGAAGGCGGTGTGGCACGGCGCGTTGTCGTGTTGAAGGATCCAGTTACGAGCGATGTTTGGGCGCACCCTGTTGACTCGATTTCGCAATCTTTCGAGTACTTGGCGATAGTAGACTAGATTTACCGTTTGCCCCGGTGGAAGAAATTCTTTGTGGACGATTCCACGGCTATCAAAAAAGGTAATAATCATCGTTTCTTCCATTTTCGTGACGAGCACCACGAACACACGTTTACTCAACACGGCACAGCAGGTGCAGGCTAGAGCGATGGCAAATATATCAATGGAGATGAGAAGAATGCCGGGAGAAGGGATAGGGAAAGGTCGCAGGGTTACCACAATCGCGGAATTATAATCAGTCTCATTACTTTATTGTCACACCTCGTAATTTGCTTCTTGTAGCCCCTGAAGGGATTATCGACCGAGCTCCTATTCCAATTTGTGGTTTTGCGCTTTGATATTTTTCCGACCAATGGAAAACGGCCGCTTGAGTTTTCTGAGAAACTTTTTATTTCGTGTCATTAATACGCGTGAAGGGTTTGGCTCTATTGATAATTTCAATGTAGCTTAATTGAAATGAACGCAACTAAGTTTTAATGCACAGAAAGTAGAGGGCTCTCTCAGATACCATCCTACAATACCGAAAGCAATGGACTACCCGACATATAAATTTTGTTTTGATAATTGTTTTTCCACTAGGATCGTTGAGAGGAAAGAATCTGAAGTTTTAAATATACTAGATCAAGGAGCAATAGCCATTTCTACTGCATCAATACTCCATAACAGGTTAGCGAGACCCACTCGCCGTTATTATTTTCACTCAACTTGAGCATGAGAGTACTCGACCACTGCAGAGTCTTTCAAGCAAGCCCCTGAATGGCTACTTAAGCCAACATTCACCAATCAATCTACCATTACAGGCAGACTATTATCAGATCTCTTCAAATTTAGAAGCATTCTCAATAGACTATCGAGGTATGCCAGGCAAAAGGACCACAATAGCTAATACGAGCTCTGCCTAATTTGGAGGTATACCTCTATCCTCAGCAAAATATAAGCTTAGACTAAATTCAAGCGAAAATACTAGTAATGGATGGGGGAATGAAACCACGTGTAACGTGACAAGGCAGTTCCAGTCTGCTCTAAATATTCAAAGGTCAAGGAATTTACAGGTCAATGGAAGCACTGAGATAGTACCATCAAAAGTGGAGAGTTTCCGCACGACACTAACCACCTCTTCACATGCCTCCTTAAACCGACTCATCTAACCCCCCTCTCCATTTGGTCCAATCCCGTCGAAACAGCCACGTTTCCTGGACTTCCCATTAGATAAGCTCGGCGACTTAAATTGATTAAGCCTGTCCTAAGCGGGGTTAAGGAACCGCTATAACAACAACAACAACATTAAAAGTCCTTAGTGTCCTTCCGCTGAAGGCCGACGGTCACGTCAACTCAACTCAACTCAAACTTTCGGAAGGCGAGGGTGCGATTCCTGGTCTGACCAACATTCATATATGTACATGAAATGGCATATCAACCTTGGTCTGAAGTATGTAAGTACCAGACCGGATCAAAATGACGAGCTGAGTTGACTTAGCCATGTCCGTCTGTCTATTTATTTGGTGCACAGATGTATTGGTATATTTAAATGATCATTTATCGGAACGAAGTTTTTCAGATGAGAGATTTTTTGTTACATATCCGTCAAAAAAGCATGTGCAAGCATGAAATTTGGTATTCTCATCATAATTAATGGGTCTCTTATTGAAACCCTTGTCCCAGCCAAAACACTCGCTATAGGCAGAAACGGATGGTAATCATTTGGTGCGAGGTACGGTCTATAAGGTGGATGCATACGAGCCTCTCTACCAAGCCCTCGGCGCTTTTGGCGAGTCACTATCGATGTGTGTGGCCTAGCGTTGTCCTGATGAAACATAATTCCCTTCCTGTTGACCAAACCTGGGCGCTTCTGTGCGATTACTTAATACAGACTGTCTCATTGCTGGCAGTACATGTCCGAATTAAAAGTTTGGCCGTAGTGGAGCAGTTAATAGTGGATGATTCCTTGTCAATCCCATCAAACGCCACAACTCTACAAATTTCATTTGCCGCCCAACCTGTCTTGGAGGTCGTTTATGCCAGCTCACTGCCCTTGGACCACGACCGTTTTCATTTAACTTTCCTGTAAGTGAAGTGGGCCGATTTTGTTACGTTTCAGCATTGACTCGTAGATGGAGATTCGGTCAATGAGGCACTCATATATCGAGTTTCTTTGTGTATCCAACCTTTTTTCAAATGGATACATTCGATATAAGTCGCATGATTCGCCTCTAAAAATTTCACTTTTGCACGAATTTAATTATTTTTCTACTTCCAGTGGAGTCGTATGCCGAGCAATATATGTATATGTATACATGCTTATCTACGCATTTGTGGATATTAATTTTTAGAACAGCAGCTTAAGATTATTTGCACTTGTACTTACATATATACGATATGTATTCATGTATGTATGTATGTGAAAATATTTATGCACACAATTATATCATAATATTGTAATATCTATAAGAATTTCCATGTTACTCTGTAAGGACACGTTTGGCACTTGTCTGTACATCGTACGTGTTGGTATTAACGCACTTAAATGCTCAACTTCAACAACAACAAGAATAATGCCAACTCTTAATTTCATGGCACTCCTAAGAGGAGATTCACAAAAAGTTCTCACTTCTCCTTTTTTACGCTTTTCATACATAACTTCTGACAACATTTGCTAATAATATTCTAAAATATCATAATATGACAGTGAGCCATATTATATTGGCACGAGTATGTGTGTGTGTGTGACTATGTGCATTAGTATTGTATAAAAGCGAGGATGTTAAAATCGTGCTAAATATGCGCACGTGCGTTTTACAAAAGTACACACACACATAAGTGCCAACACTAGCTTATATATATTTATGTGAGTACATGTGTGAGTAAATAAATATTTCAATGCCCCGCTAAGAAATCCTCGCTATCAGAAATTGGGTTTTTACAATTTTGCTCATAAAAATAGAGACCCATATTGAAAGCATCAACTATGTAAGTGTGCTAAATGAAGCGACCAAAATTTTTAATAATTTCCAATAGCATTCATATTTAAGGGAACACTTTTTCATTATAAAGTAAAAATTTCGTTCGGTTTTTATCTAAGAGATGGCGTTATTGTCCATAGTACTAGTGATGCGTCTCGCCACTAGTCATACTATACGGCGCTGAAAACGTGTTTATTCGCGCTAAAAGTTTGTCTTTGACAGCTTTTCGTTTGATTGACTCAGTACGTTGTGAGCGCTTGTCAAAGATGGACACCAGCAAAGAGAAAATTCGCCATCTTTTACAAGTTTTCTTCGATCAAGGTGAAAAAGCAGCCAAAGCGGCTGAAAAAATTAATTTAGTTTATGGGCCCGATACTGTAAACGAACGTGTAGCACAAAAGTGGTTTGCTAGGTTCCGTTCCGGTAACTTCGATGTCAAAGATGCACCACGCGTCGGGAGGCCTGTCGTCGAAAATTGGGATAAAATCCTGGAAATAGTGGAAACAGACCGTCACGTGAGCACTTATTTAATTGCTGAGGATCTAAAGATACGCCAGACAACCGTTTGGAACCATTTGCATAACCTTGGATTCAAAAAGAAGCTCGATCTTTGGGGGCCACACGAACTAAACCAAAAAAACATCATGGACCGAATTTCCATCTGCGAATCGCTGCTGAATCCCAACAAAATCGACCCATTTCTGAAGCGTTTGGTGACTGGCGATGAAAAGTGGATCACTTACGACAGCGACTAGCGAAATCGGTGGTGGTCGAAACGCGGTGAACCGGCGGAAACGGTTGCCAAACCAGGATTGACTGCCAGGAAGGTTTTGTTGTGTGTTTGGTGGGATTGACAAGGAATCATCTACTACGAGCTGGTCCTCTATATTCAAACGCTCAATTCAGCCCTCTACTGCCAACAACTGGACCGCTTGAAGGCAGCACTCATCCAGAAGAGACCATCTTTGATCAACAGAGGTCGAATTGTGTTCCATCAGGGCAATAGCAGGCCGCACACGTCTTTGGTAACGCGCCAGAAGCTCCAGGAGCTCGAATGGGAGGTCCTAATGCACTCACCTTATAGTCCGGACCTGGCACCAAGTAATTACCATCTTTTCCTGTTCATGACCAGCGCGCTTAATGGTGAGCAGTTGGCCTCAAGAGAGGCCTGTGAAAATTAGCTCTCCGAGTTTTTTGCCAATAGGGACGCAGCCTTCTACGAGAGGGGTATAACGAAGTTGGCATCTCGTTGGCAACAAGTTTACGAACAAAACGGCGCATATTTGACTAAAATCGGACAAATGTACACAAAGCTATCATATTTTGAAAAATCAATAAAAAAACGAACAAACTTTTTACTTGACCTAATATTCACTTCCCACTCGAATGTTTTCCTGCAAGGCTTCCATGTCAGCATATTTCACACGAACAATTTCATATACCTACATATTGTTTATGTAGTGTGCGTGTGTGTAACCACTTCTTTTGAAACTTAAATATTCCACTGACAAAAGGTGCCGCTGACAGTTATGACATTTAGACGCTCATTTACACGTGTTTCCAACTCAACTGCGTTCGCATATTTATAAAAGTATTTCGATATGTATTCATATGTATTATTTGTGTCATTTGGCGACAGCGATTAATGGGCTTCGTTAACCTGTTACAGCGTGTAAACAACAATTCATACATAATGCCAACACACACATGGGCAAAGAAGTAAGTGTATGTGCATGTGTGTGTGTGTGTGTGTATTAATGTTTCGTTCCATGCGTGGCCACACGTATTTAGTCGTTTATTATTAATACTTGCATTTAAGACCATCATTAACTCGAAACTGTTCACCGAAAAGCGCAACGAAAGCAAAAAAAAAACACGATTTTGTATAGGGTGTTTATTTATATTTGGGGTGTATTCAAGCTTCTTGGTCTGCTGTTACAGTTTCGATGCTATACTCAATTCCAACTTTTGCGTCCACCTCGCGTACCCCGGAAACCCTTGTGGAGCCTTGGTTCACGGCGAATGAGCGAAGAAGCTTCAGTGGAGCCACTCCGACTTATTCGGTTTAAGGGTCCGCTGAAGTCTAATTGCATCGTCTGTTCACCAGAGGTGCAGTTGCGAGCGGGCGTCGGTCTTGCAGCAAGCGGCTCGCTTTATAAATGGGTAAAAACTTTAAACTTATTCGCCTAGCGAGGCTGTGCGCTGGGCTTAGGACCCGCCACGCAGAAACCAGCTCCAATTAAAAAGATAACAACGCCTCGGATGAGATACGACCCCCGTAACGAAACGAATTAAGGATCACTATTTGAGGACATGCATCTGGAATGTCCGATCCCTTAATTAGGAAGGTGCCGCTGCCCAGCTGGTTGATGTCCTCGTAAGAATAAAGGCTGACATCACCGCCGTCCAGAAGTGGGATGGACGGGACAAAGACGAAAGCGAGTAGGTTCTTGTGACAATTACTACAGCGGCCATATAAACGAGCGCAAATTTGGTGTCGGTCTTGTGGTGTGTCCACTCCGGTGGATAAACGTCTCGCCACAATCCGCATCAAAGCAAAATTTTCCAATACCACACGAATTTGCGCCCACACATCGATGAAAAAGGAGGACGATTTGGCCAAAGATGACTTTTATGAGCGCCTAGAGCATACTTACGAGCGCTGTCCCCGACATAATGTGAAAATCGTGCTTGGCGCTTTTAATGCCAGGGTGGGCAAAGAAGGTATATTTGGTGCGACAGTTGGAAAATTCAGTCTCCACAACGAAACATCCACAAATGGACTGAGGCTGACCGACTTCGCCGGGACCCGAAATATGGTTGTCTGTAGTACTAGTAAAGCAACTTGGCTGTCCCCTGATCAAAAAACACAAAACCAGATCGATCATGTTGTGATAGACGGAAGACATGTCTACAGTGTTCTTTACGTGCGTACGCTCCGAGGACCCAACATCGACTCGGACCACAAACTCGTTGCAGCGAAGATACGGATGCGCCTCTGTGTATCGAAGAACGTCCGGCAACAAGCACAAGGAAAGTTCGACGTAGAGAAGCTGCAATCACAACAGACTGCCGAACGGTTTTCTACTCGACTTGCACACCTACCCTCTGAGAGCACTCATCAGTAACTCGATATACGGGAACTGTGAGACGGTATTTCAAGCTCTCTACATGCAATTGCAAACGATACCATTGGATTTCGAAAAGGTCGCAAAAACAGCTGGCACGATGAGGACTGTCATGTCGCAGTGGAGAGAAAAAGACTGTCTACCTCGCAACCTTGCGATCGACCACAACACGTGCGGGGTGGGAAAACTGATTGGACCTTATCAGCGTGGCTTTAGACCTGGTAAGTCAATCATTGACCAGATTTTCACCATGCGCCAAATCTTGTAAAAGACCCGCGAAAAGAGGATCGACCCTCACCACCACCCTCACCACCTCACCACCACCTTCATCGACTTTTAATTCCGCCTTCAACAGCCCGGAGCTCGAATAGCTAAAACCTCAAAACTAATAGTACTTTAACTGGCTCTCGGTGACTTCATGAAGTGGTCGGAAATGTAACCAAAAATGAATTTAAAGATTAAACTCTCTTACACTTACTGTCTCTCTCTCTCTCTCTTACTTTCTGACACACTCTCGCCACAAAACAATCTGGCATACCACAAATGTCACTGTTTTTGTTGTATGTATGTACTCGTATGCTTGTAACCACATAGCCACATCACTATTATCATTTTCAATTCCAATTACCATAACAACGCTGAGCTAGTGGGCGTAGTAGCTTTTGTTGATGAGCCTTCTCGCTACTTGGTAAGCCACCACTACGGCTGTTGACCGTTATAGTTTTCGAGTTGCTCGTCAGCAGCAAATCGCCGCCACCACTGCCAACGTTGTCGTTAGCTTCGTTGTCCTTCACTAATTATAGTACGTAAAATGAATAATTCAGAGCATGACCGCAACAAGATGACAAACCAGTCCAAGGCAAAGTACAAGTACAAGTTGATGTGCCTACATACATACATACATACGTGTATATGCAAACTCGTGCATATAGCTTGGCGAGATTTGGTTGTAGTTTTTTTTTTTGTATTATTTATATGTTATTTTATTATAACTATTTATTTCCGTTTTTTCTACTTTGCTTTCCAAAAAGAGTAAATTGCCTGCGCTTTTTTTCCTGATTTTTTTTTAATATTTTTTTTGTTTTTTTTTTTTGTTTTCTCTTTCCACTCGCGCTTGTTGGCCAGCTATCGTTTGAATGCTTCGCTGATTTTAGAAAATGTAAATGAGTGTATGTGTGTGTAGGTGTGGGTGTGTTTGTTCGTATGCATGAAAAAAGAGGAGTGAGGTAATTTAGTAAATATTTAAATATATATACTTGAACATTTATAACAAACTTACGCACACATTAATAGTATGTATATTTGTTGTTGTTATATAATAAATACAATTAGTAAAATGTGGTAATTTAAATTTGTATGTACATATGTAGGTATAGTAGGGTGTGCGCGCTGCAACAAAACCAAACTCAATTTTTTTTTATTTTTTTTTTTTTTTTGTTAATTAAGAGAATATATATGAGAAGAGAGGCTCTCAGCCTTAATTTTAATAATAAATAAAGGCGAATTTTGCGCAATTTTTATTTTTTAGGTATTTTATTATATTTTAAATTAATATATATTTTTTCTTAAATATAAAAATATCACATCAAACACTGTATTTATTGCTATAATAAACTCAAAACTATCTTTCAATAAATTTACTACCCTCTGCGCTAATTGAGATTAAACAATGCACTTTTTTCAAAGTAAAATTATTTTGGTTACGTATACGCACTGGTGTATCAAAATTATTTTTTTGTGATTTCTTTACTTTTCTCATCGAATATCAATTTGAAGACAACGTACTATTTATGCTACACAAATTCAATCTTTCAATTAATTTACTCAGTGTTATTCGTGGTTAAAAATCTGCTCTTTCACAAGTAAAATTATTTTGGTTATTTTTATATTTTTATCTGTATTTTTGCAAAAAATACAAGCTAATTTTTGTACTTAACAGGCCAAATAGTAAATATCAAGAAGATTTCTTTATTTTGCCCACGGTATATCGATTCGGACACAATATCCTTTAGGGGAATTTTTTACATAACTCTATATTTCATTTCATTTGCTAACCTTGGCAAAACTTTTACTTTTATGTTAAAAATTAATTTTAGTTTGAATTGTGTTTTTCAGTTCTAATAATAAATATTTAGTTGGATTTTCATTTTATTTTGGTTACGTATACGCACTGGTGTATTAAAATCAGAACTTTTGTAGAATTAAAATTAAAATGTAATCATTATTATATTATATTTTTCACACCGTGGATATTTAACCAGATTTCGTTCTTATCTCGCTACAAAAAAACTATTTTCTTTATATATAAAATAGTGCCTCAAAAAATTAGGTTACGGTGCGTATACGCAATTTAATTAATTTTAAAAATTTACCAAACACCCTAATGTCTCATAGCAACCATTTAACCACTCTTTCTGCATTTCTTCCAAAAAAAATAGGCAAATACAATTATTTTTATTTTTTTTTTTGTTTTTTTCTGCCTTCTCCTAGCATTAATTAAAACGCCAATGGCGAGTCGAGTTGACTGGGAACTGGTTTTTATAAAATTTACATTCAGCTGAAGCTGCTGAATATTAAGTGAAGAAAAACGCACACGGTGACTGGCTGGAGCCCGTCGAATTCTACTTGATGAAATGCTAACTTTTGTTGGTTGAAAATTAGCTTCGCTTTAGTAAAATTTCCGCTTGCCAACAACGGCCGGCTGTGTAATGCATTTGTAATTTGTGCTACACGAAAAGTTTCACTTTAACTTAGTTTAATTCAATAGATGGCAAAAAACAAAAAAACCAAAAAAAATATCAAATAGGAAAAATGTGTAAAAATTTTTGTAACTTATTATTTTTGCTTTATGCAATTTTTCTAACTAAAAGGGAATATAAAATAAGTAACAACTATTTTTATATGCGAATATTTATTTTTTAACAAAATTTTTTTAACAGCTTTTTAATTTCTTTTCACAATTTTATACATAAACATTTCAACGCATGCAAAGTTATGCAGCGCGTAGCTTGGATTTTTATACTGCTACAGAGTAAAACCAACTAAATCATGCCATCAAAGCTGCCACCTGCCTTAAAATTACTTTTAACAACCCCATCAACGAGAACTAATTTCATTTATAAGGCATTTAAAAGAATTTTACCACCTACCCACACACACTTTTTCACTCATACTCATGCATGCACACACACTCAGTTATCTTTCTCACTACTACACTTCCCACCATCTAAACACCTTCTAGCACCGCCACCGCCAATTTAGTTATCTACTACCCGCCGTCCTCAAGCAACACCACATTGAACGCCACAATTTATGCTGCATTCAATTTACCTTTTTATCACTGAAACAACTGACACGTACGTGTTTATGTATAACACACAAGCGCACACACAAGCACACACGCATGTACTTTACTTGGCATGACTTGCATGCTGTTAATATGTGTTGCTTAAACTTTTCCCACAGGTCATATGAGTAGCATTAATTATTTCAACGCTACGCTCGCCATACGCCTGAGTATGAGTGCAGGCGTTAAATGGTGTGTGTGTGTTTGTGTATGTGTGTGGGTGTGTGTGTGTGTATAACACTTGCAAGTGAGTAATTAAGTTACTTACGGCTAGATATTAGTAGCTTAAGCATCAGAATAGTGAATGATGTTAGAATTGTGAATGATGGTACACACAGTACACGTAAGTGTATATACAGAGTTGCCACTCCTGGAGAGTGCTCAAGAGGCAGCTGCAGACACGTAGCAAATAGAAGATGCTTTTAAAAACTATAGAAAAAAGATTGAATTAGATTAAATTGAAAAGTAAATCAGCTATTAGAGCATCTGAGCTTCTCTCAGTACCAGATTTAAGTTGCCTTCTTAGTTTACAGTGTATTCAAGATAAAACCCACATCAACTATTGCAGAGAAAGCAGAAGTTAAGCGCCCTCTGCCGTGAAGTGCAGTCAGAGCAAACCTTTCTTTCATCTCTTGAAGTTAATAAACAGTTCAAAATAATCTTGATAATTCATTCACATATCTTCTAAACCAGCTTTATTATGAAACGTCCATTCGAAGATTTTATTAAATTTTTGGGGCATACATCCAGAGCATACTGAGCTTATGATGGGATTCCTTCCCCAACCTGAAGATGGAGAGCCATAGACCGCAATTATTGACTATAGAACAGAGGTTACTTCCCTAAAATCGCCAATTACATATTCTATTCGCTAAACTATATCGTCGTGGGACATCGGAACCGAGTTGAGAACGCGATGATTGTTTGATTGATGACTTCGTCCTGTCCTCATTCAATGCCAGACCCAGGCAGATTTGTAACGATGATTTTTAACCCAGTACGCTCGATAGGAACATATATCCGATCCTAAGGGGGCAGTGAAAATGAAACACACGGAGAAAGTGAACCCGAAACTCTAATTGATGGCGATGGAAAAGTTGCTAAATTACCCGACCATGAAGAAGTCCGAATAGCAATCGTTCAAATATAGCGGTGAAGAACTGATCAGCTGCATGCATGAGCTTCTTTGCCAAATATGATCGGATGAAAGCATGCCCGACGATTGGAACTTAAGTGTGATCTGCCCAATCCACAAAAGGGCGATCCCACAGTCTGCCAATGCGTGGAATAAGCCTCCTTAACATCGCATATTAGGTCTTATCAAGCGTATTGTGTGAAAGACTAAAGCCCACTGTCAACAAACTGACTGGACCTTATCAGTGTGACTTCAGACCTGGTAAGTCAACCATTGACCAGATATTCACCATGCGCCAGATCTTGGAAAAGAGCCGTGGAAAGAGCATCGACACACACCACCTTTTCGTCGATTTTAAAGCAGCCTTCGACAGTACGAAAAGAAGCTGCCTCTATGCCGCAATGTCTGAATTTGGTCTCCCCGCAAAACTTATACAGCTATGTAAACTGACCTTAAGCAGCCCTAAAACACCGCCGGGATCGGAAAGGACCTCTCCGAGCCGTTCGTTACCAAACGAGGTTTCAGACAGGGTGATTCCTTATCGTTTTTGCCTTGAAATCCAACGCAGAATCACTACTGCCAACAGGTGCTACTTTGGACTGAGTAGGCAATTAAAAAGAAAAGTCCTCTCTCGGCGAAAACAAAACTCTACAAGTCGCTCATCATACCGGTCCTACTATATGGCGCAGAAGCGTGGACGATGTCAACATCTGACGAATCAGCTCTAGGAGTCTTCGATAGAAAAGTTTTGTTAACGATTTACGGTCCTTTGCGCATCGGCAACGGCGAATACCGCAGACGATATTGACATAGTTCAGCGAATGAAGAGACAGCGGCTACGCTGGCTAGGCCATGTCGTCCGAATGGATGAAAGCACTACAGCTTTGAAAGTATTCGATGCAGTAGCCGCTGGTGGAAGCAGAGAAAGAGGGAGACCTCCACTCCGTTCGAGGAATCAAGTGGAGAGTGATCTGGTGTTTCCAATTGGCGCCAGACAGCGAAAAGAAGGGAGAAATGGCGCGCTATAATTGATTCGACTATAATCGCATAAGCGGTGTCAAAGCCAATAAAGAAGAAGAGGAAGAAGAAGAAGCGATTTTCAGCCGAGCTCCTTCTCCAATTTGTGGTTTTGCGTCTTGATGTTTTTCCTACAAATGGAGGGACCTACAGTTTATACTAAGCCACCTCCGAACGGCTGATGGTTTTTTTTTTACTTACGAAGGCTTAAACCAGCTGGATAAAGACAGCTTTCCGATTAAGGAACCAAGCATTGTCGGTGCATGTCTTTAGATAATTGTGCTTAATACATTTGCAGCGGTTGTCATGTGAAATGGGGACTCTGCTAATTTTGCAATTGGATTTGGTTTCTACATGACGGGTTACAAAATCAACGCACAACCTTGCTAGGTGAGTAGGTTTAGATTATATATAGCAGTGCGCTTACTTGAAATAAGTCATTAAATTCTATGCTTCATTAGAAGCCAATTTCGTGAATCCGTAAGTACCCAAATTTATTGATGCATGCAAAAGATAACGTACATCAAACCCAGTAAATTAAACTCCTACTCATCCCAGGTAGAGTAAAGTATCTACAAACTAACGGTTATTCTCTCAAATGCATTACTTTGCTGTCATTATTACTACTCATTATGTCTATAATCACAATTAAAATCTCAGCGACTTTTTGTGAGGTCCACAGCCATCTATAAACATAAAGTATATACACGTATGTATACATATATCTGCGCGTGTGCTGTTTTACCAAAAGGAAACATACACATACATATGTATCTTACTTATTGTACATTCTTTGTACATAACAATGCTGATAATGTGTTTGGAGATTTAAGTGGTCTCAATGCCTATTAAGTATTTAATGATGCATTTAATATAACAAACAAAGTCAGCAGCAGCAGCAGTAGCAGTGGCCACAGCTTAGAAGCTACAGACCAACAATGTATAGTGTATATTTTAATATCTTTGTAAGAGTGCTGAAGTTGAAGTGAAAGTTTTGTTAGATGTTGGGGGAACGCTATTATTATATTTTGCTTGGGAGCGTATTATTTAAATAGAAACAAGAATTTGAAGACTTTAATTAAATTGCTTTGAAATCTCTGCCAAAAATAAATTATTTTATTATTTTCATTTATTTTTTATTTTTAACTCTCATGCGCATGAAATGGTAGCATATCACCTTAGTTCGAAGTATGTAAGCACCAGAAGAAGAAGAAGGGATAAACCCAACAAAATGTTTACCGATCGGCACAGAATAACAAGTTGAGTTGATTTAGCCATGCCTGTGTGCCTGTCTGTTTGTATTCAAACCAATCCTTCAGTTTTGAGATATTTCAACCAACTTTGGTAGAGAGATTCACCGATTTTCTCAGATCTAGCCAGCAAATCAATCCTTCTTTACGGTCCTCCAGCATTGGAAATAGAATCCTACGCCCGTGGCGCTAAGTCCACTTACCGTCGGTGTTCACTCCATGTCTGCGCTGCTTTCCGTACTGTATCAGAGGAGACAGCCTTAGTTATCGCCGGGATAATCTCTCTCGACATCGCTGCGAGGAAACAAATCACAATAGCAAATCTTAAACGAGAAGAACGGAGCGACAGTATTAAAAGAGCGAAAAGACTTATATCTATTTGACTTTTTGGCAGAGAAGCTGGAATATTAGTGAAAAAGGAAAACGTACCCACCGTTTGATTCCTAATCTTGCGGTATGGCTAGGCAGGAAGCATGGTCAAGTAGATTTCCATTTAACACAAGTGCTCAGCGGTCATGGATGTTTTAACCGCTTTGAGCATGAAGCCGATCCATACTGCGAAGTTTGCGGCCCAAATTTTATAGAGGAGACAGTCAACAAATACGGACGACAAACGATATCGACTCAGTCTATTGAGCTATTAGCTCCAATGCCCTCCTGACGAAATACTGAAAGGTAGTGCCAGGGTTTACCGTACGGGTGAAGTGGTTTTAGTGGGTTAAAGTTTCACACTGTTTTCGATGCTTTCCATCTCAACACAAGAAAAAAACTTTAATCGAAAGACATCGAAATCGGAGAACTATATCATATACCACTTCCCATATATCGACTTTGGTCGAAACTCCGTCAAAGAGCTTCTAAGAGCATGAAATTTTGAAATCTACAATCGGATACATTTTTCAATAGATGACTTTAGGGATCTGTATATCAAGAACTATAAGCTCAACTGGATTACGGTAAGTGGCGTTAGAAAGGTGATATTTTGTAGTAAAGAAGATAACAGTAGAAGCGTTCATAACTTAACACAGTAACGTTTAAGCGCATGGCAAAAATGGGCCCCAGTAAGTACAAAATACGCTTTATTCTACAATTTTTCTTCGATGAAAGCTAAAACGCCAGCCAGACAACTGAAAATTTAAAAAGTATTTAACTGTCAGTCTTGCATAATTTTGATTTCGTCAATTTCATTCTGGTAATTTTGATGTAAAAGATGCTCGCTCCGCGGTGTGGAAGACCAATTGTCGAAAATGTCGATAAAAGAATGGAAATCATCGGGTCTGACCGTCATGCGAGCATTGTTTCGATTGTCCAAGAGCTAAACATTACACAAAAAGCAGTTTGAAACCACTTAAAAAAAGCTGGTTGCAAAGGAAAGCTCAATGTATGGGTGCCATGTGAGTTAACGAGGCAAAATCGCTGCTGAATCGCTGAACAAAATCGACTCATTTCTGAAGCGGATAATGACTTGTAATGAGAATTTTATCACTACAAGCAACATCAAGCGAAGTCATGCCAGAAGGGCAGTGAGTTGGCACAATTGGCATCTAAGCCAAAGGATCTGTTGTGTATTTGGTGAGATTGGTAAGGAATTACCCACTGTGAGTTGCTCCCCGTCCGCCAAATTCTTTACTCAAACTTGTAGTGTTAGCGATTGGATCATCTGAATGAAGCAATCGCCCAGAATCTCCAACTTTTATATTTCCCCAGGACAATGCCAGATCACACAAATCGATAGTGACTCCTCAGAAGCTCTGAGAGTTTGGTTGGGAGATTCTTGTTCATCTTATAGTTAGGACCTCACACCAAGTGTTTATCATCGGTTTCTGTCTATGGTGAATGATTTGGCTAGTGAAGAATTGGCCGCAAAAGAAGACTATGAAATCGATTGTCTCAATTTTTTGCCTACAAGGACAAGGATTTCGAGAAGAGAGTGGTAGTACCTTCAAAATGCCATAATGTCTTCTAGAAAAACGGTGCATATTTGTCCAGAAATCGGAAAGTTCTAACTATTGTAAATAAAACCTTCAGTTTAATGCCAATATAAATGGATTACTTTTTACTAGACATCGAAAATCATCGAAATGGGGAATCATCATCATCGTACAGCCGGCTCAGCCGGATAGCTTTTCTTTTTTTGGTCTATTTTTATATTATACAAATTTTGCTATCATTTAAGAATGAAAAATTGTAGAATAGTAAAATGGAGTGCGACCAATAAAGCATAAACAACAACACAGTTTTTTTCTTATATTATTTTTATTTTTTTTATTTTTTTTTTTATTATTTTTCTCTCACTAATTTCCATACTTACACTCCTAAATCTCACGCTGAAGTGCGCGATTTGCAAATTTCACTACTCCAAAGAAGAAAAAAGAAAAGACGAAGAAAGGCAAGTGGTGCATATTGTAGTAGCAGTTGAGGAAGTGTTGAAAACAAACAATGAAATGCAAAGTACGCAATTCACATTTACATTTGCAAGCAGCAAATAGCAAGTGCATCAACAAACTCATCTTTAGCCCATTTATACAACGCCAACGTCATTGGCTTTACTATTGCTCTGATATTGTCTGCACAGCTACTTCTTTATGCCAAGTATCCGCTAGTGTCCTTGGCTTATATCCGTCGTGTAACTGTTCAGCCACATTAGTGTTTTATTTAATACGCTTTACAGCTTTATTCCAAAGCTTTCACTTTCAACATTATACCTCGTCCGCACCGACATACATACGTACGCAACTATGTGAGTGTGCGCATGTAAATTTTGCCTTTAACAGTTGAGTAAACAAAGACAAATATACGAAATTGAGCGTGGTCAGCAGAATAATATATATCTACGTACACATATGTACATACTATAAATTTGTTGTTTAAACTCAGACATATTTGCCTACAGTCATACGTTTATATATATATGCATATGAAATTTAAAATTAAAAAAATTAGTTACTCCAGTATAAATATTGAATCCAGCTCTCACTTTCATTTCGAAAACTTTCTTAGAAATTCATTATTATTAAAATTTATTTTGCAATAATTTCGTTAGTGGCAGATAGAAAATGTTTTTAAAACTATTTTACTTCAGAAATAAACGCAATAAACCTAAAATGTTGCCTACCTTTAGGCCAACGTAAATTTCGCATGAACATCCAAATCACATACCCTTGATAAATATAATACTCTTTAATTCAAAATTTTAGAATTTTCAACGTTGAATCAGTTTTCAAATATTTTGCTTTTCTATAATGATAATTTATAATGATTTGTCATAATTTTGAAAGCAGATATAGTTTTGTTCATCACATTCATTCATCTGTTATTTATTGAGCAGAAGAGAAAGTCCTCCGTAAATTCACAAAAATTCGACGTTCGAAGAAAACTCGATTTTTTAAAGTGAAATCTTGTTCCAATATAAATATTTTTAACAGTCTGGTTGATATCAATAGTTTAAGCATTCAAATGGTTTGAAGAGAGCGAAGCAAATTGCTTTCTTCAGTTTTGAAGGATCATCAAAAAGATTTTGAGTCCAACATTTTAAAGACATTGGGCATTTAGCATTCAATTTCGATAATTAAGAGAGGACCGTCAACTCAACAGCTTTGTTGACTCGAAACATTCTGATGAAGAGTATGCCCTTGATACCCTCCAAAAATCATATTTTTTGGTGCCGAAACAAGGCCTAAATCTAGACAGATTCATTTTATCCAAGCCACTTACCAGACAGACTTCAGTTCTGACGACTTTTTTTTGATTGATTTTATTTTAATTTATTTTATTTTATTTTATTGTGTTTTATTTTATTTTATTTTATACTATTTTATTTTGCTTTATTTTATTTTATTATATTTTATTTTATATTATTTTATTTTATTTTATTTTATTTTATTTTATTTTACTTTTTTTTTATTTTATTTTATTTTATTTTATTTTATTTTATTTTATTTTATTTTATTTTATTTTATTTTATTTTATTTTATTTTATTTTATTTTATTTTATTTTATTTTATTTTATTTTATTTTATTTTATTTTATTTTATTTTATTTTATTTTATTTTATTTTATTTTATTTTATTTATTTTATTTTATTTTATTTTATTTTATTTTATTTTATTTTATTTTATTTTATTTTATTTTATTTTATTTTATTTTATTTTATTTTATTTTATTTTATTTTATTTTATTTTATTCTATTCTATTTTATTTTATTTTATTTTATTTTATTTTATTTTATTTTATTTTATTTTATTTTATTTTATTTTATTTTATTTTATTTTATTTTATTTTATTTTATTTTATTTTATTTTATTTTATTTTATTTTATTTTATTTTATTTTATTTTATTTTATTTTATTTTATTTTATTTTATTTTATTTTATTTTATTTTATTTTATTTTATTTTATTTTATTTTATTTTATTTTATTTTATTTATTTATTTTTTTTAACATGTAAGGAAAATTAAGTTCGGGAGGCACCGAACATTGAATTTTCGGCTTATATTATATATTAATATCTGATATATATGGAATATATCTGTTTCTCAACCTTTGTCGATCCTTTTTGCTAGTGTAATACACACCTAGGTTAGTTCTATTTGTTAATGCGTTAAGCACTTGATCTTGAGACAAGCGTGGTGCGGAACCTAAAGAGGCCCTCATATGGGACTAAGGCGGGGTTGTTCGAATTTCGTCCTCCATCTAGTGGTTTATGAGATTTACTTTTTGACACAAAAGTGAGAGGTCCACGCAAAATTTTTTTCTACTGCACATAATTCTTCAATCAATGTGAATGTGACTAACGAAGTCACGCCTGACTTTTGGGAAGTTGCTGTCAGCTACAATAAAGGCGAATTGCTAGAGCAAAGATCTGACGATTCTGAAATGTACGAAGGAGTGGAGGAAGAAAATCATATAAACTGCTGAACTGCTGCACGAAGAGAATACATACCTTCTGCTCAAATATAAACGAGACTTTATCCATAACTCGACAAGGACAAGACATATGGCCATACTTTTTTTTTGCTTAGGTTGGCAGGACTGTTATATGTTTACATGTCAAATTTGAGCGCGATCTGTCCCATAGTTTTTTTTTACGGCACTATAAACAAGTCAACCTCAAGTGTGTTTTTCGAATTTTACTATGGAAATTTAACGTTGAGCAAAGACTTTGTTTGAAATTTTGTTATTCCAATGGAGTAAGTGCGACGGACGCAATGAAAATGTTGCAGAAGGCATATGGGGAGTCTTGCCTATCACGTGCACGTATTTTTGATTGGTATAAGTCGTTCAAGGACGGCCGTGTCGAAAAAGTAAAGAAAATTGTGTTGGAAAATCGTCGTGTGACTGAAAGAGAGATAGCTAGTGAGCTCAACATATCAAATGGATCCGCTCATAGCATTATTCACGATGTTTTGGGCATGAGACGTGTGTCTGCTCGACTTGTTCCAAAATTGTTGCTCATACATCTCGTCTTGTACGCGATTATTTGACCAAAAACAATGTAAATATTGTTCCGCAAGCACAGTATTCACCCGACATGGCACCGTGTGACTTTTTTCTTTTCCCTAAGCTCAAATTGGCGCTTCTTTGTAAGCATTTTCAGTCGATTGAAGTCATAAAAGAGAATTTGAAGAAGGAACTGAAAGCCATACCTAAAGCGGCCTACCAGAAGTGTTATGAAGATTGGAAAAAAGGGTGGCATATGTGTAACGCCTCTAATGGTGACTAATTTGTTACAGAAAACGTCCGGTACATATTTCCATATGGATCTGATATTATTTCCGACAACTGTATGTACCATAAAGCACATATAAATGGATATACATATGTACATATGTAAATTAACTACAACTTATGTGTTGCTTATTTATTCAAATATGCTAATGACAGAAATTATAATTTATGCCAAAAGCATTGTAATGATTGCAGCAATAAAAAAAACAACAATAACACCGACAATCAGCAAAAGCAAAGCAAAACAAACACCAAGACCAGTGGTAACAACAACACAAACACAAACGGTTGGCAAGTGCTTTATGTTGCTCTTGTTGTTACTCTTGTTGTTGTTTCTCCTATTGGTGTTGTTGTTGCGGTTCTTCTTATATTAAGCAGGCGTTGAAGCAATAATAATAACAAGCATTACAGCAACAATTTAAAGCCTGAAAACATTAAGTCAAAAGGCAATCGTAAAAGTGAAGAAGAACGAAAATTAAGATGAAGTTGAAGATGCTGAAGAGTAAATATAACACGATAAAGAGAATTGTAACTTTTGTATTTACATAAAAAGAAAAAAAACTCAGTCGAATTGCGTTTAGAACCCAGCTGGAGTCAAGCGTGCTGGAATCAGCGCGTAAGACAATAAACATGAAAATGCCAAAAACATAAAAATTCAAATTTAATTTCCAAAAATCGCGACACACAGTTAAGAGGCAAATATGCAAGCGCCGTGAGGCGGAGAGTTGAAGTAAAAGCAATGCAAAAATAAAAATAACAAAAAAACGCTGTTTTATATACCTTTCACGAAAAATTTTAAATTTAGTGTTGAGTTGAGGTTTTAAACACGTATAATAAGTCCAAGAAACTCATAACTGTACCATTAATTCTAAAAGTGGTAAATATTATAATCAGTCGATCTTGATATTTTTAACTGTCAAATCTGTGCGCTCTCATGATTTATAAACAGAACACCAAATTTTATGTCAGTAGCTGTTCAATTGCAGATTTTATGGCAGATATACTCATTTTGGAGCTAACAATTGTATGGAAGCTATATGTTTGGGTAAGCCGATTTGAAATAATTTTATAATTTATTATAAATTAAGTTATATTTAAACTATGTATCAAATTTAATACTGCTATCTGCGCATTTTGGGAAGTTATGGCACAAAAACTTATTTTTGAACAGTCAGTTGTATGGGCGCTTTGTGCTTATTTAATGTAATTTAAATTATTTAAGTAATTGACTTTACTTTTACTAATATGTAAGCTAAATAAAAAATTTCTTTTTATTAGGCGCTTTATTCTAAAAGTTATGACACAAAAAGTCATTTTCGAACAGTCAGTTGTATGGGAGCTTTGTGCTTATTTAATGCAATTTAAATTATTTATGTAATTTACTTTACTTTTACCAATATGTAAGGTAAATAAAAAATTTCTGCTTATTCGCTGCTTCATTCGAAGAGTTATGACACAAAAACTCATTTTTGAACAGTCAGTTGTATGGGAGCTTTATGTGTTTGAAGTACAATTTTAACTATTGATGTAATTTTCTTTACATTTGCATATATATAAGCTGAATTACAAATTTCATCTTATTCGTAGCTTTATTCCAGGAACTATGAGACAAAAACTTATTTTTGAACTTTCAGTTGTATGGAAGCTTTCTGCTAATTTAAAACAATTTAAGTAATTTACTTTAGATTTACAAATATGTAATCTAAATAACAAATTTCATCTCATTCGCTGCTTCATTCAAGGAGTTATGAGACAAAAACTCATTTTTGAACAGTCAGTTGTACGGGAGATTTATGTGTTTGTTATACAATTTTAACTATTGCAGTAATTTTCTTTACATTTATTAATATGTAAGCTAAATAAAAAATTTCTTTTTATTTGGCGCTTTATTCTAAAAGTTATGGCACAAAAACTTATTTTTGAACGACTTGTCCTATGGGCGAACTATGTTTATTTCGTACAACTGAAATTATTTATGTAACTTATTTATATATATAATAAGAGTTACTAAGAAACACAAATTTCATGTTGTTAACTGCCGCAGTGTAGAAGTTATAGTACAAAAACACGTTTTTGAACTACTTTATATATGGGTGCTTAGTGTTAGAGTAAGCTGTAGTTGTTCATTTTCGGTATGAACTTACCATTTATGATGCTTAAATAATATACAAAGTTTCATCTTGTTATGTATATCAGAAAAGAATTTTCTAGCGAAAATGTCATTTTTGAACAATAAGTTGTATGGGTGCTACAAGTCGTAATGATGCAATATTAATTATTTTCACCCACAAACTTTTACACACAAAAAGAAAGGTGAGTAAGAAAATTTAGATCTTTACCACCATTTTTAGCGCATATGTAAGCTTAAATATTATTTTTGAATAAATAATTATATGAAAACTATATGTTTGAATCAGAATGAAATCACTGCTTTCAAAACATTTAGTAGGCGTATATGGTATAATAAGCAGACACTATATAACTCTATACACCAGTTATGAAACTGTACACACACACACACCTACACAATCGCATGAGTCAATGTGCCAGTGAGTAAATAAGTACTGCAATAATAAAAGTGCTACAATGAGATAAAACAAACGCGACAGTCGGGAGGACACCTTGCCAGCTTACGTTCAAATAACGTTCAACAACAACAACAACAACAAAAACTGTGTAAATACAACAATTGCAATAACAATAATAAATGCTCGCGTTGAAGTTGAAATTCAACTGGCAGAAGTTTAAATTATGTTGCAACAACAATAACAAAACAAACATGCAAATTTCAAAGCTCACTCACCGCTCACCGATGGCGATAAGAAACTTTAATGGCTTGCGTGGCAAAGCAAAGACAATAAAGAGTACGAAAAAAAAAAATAAAAAATAAAAAATGAAAATAAAATAAAAACGAAAATTTTCGACGAGTGTCAAAATAACGCATTACGCTTTGCTTTGTTGTAAATATGTATGCCACAGTAGCTCACAGCCAAGGTATCGCGTGTAGTTATATTTAGAGTTATAAATATATACGTATATATATATATATATATAAGATTATTAACATCCTTCCGACGCTGTGTCTAACCATTCGAAGACACTGAATATTTGTTTTTCTTTTTTTTTTAATTTGCCGCCGGTCAAATTTTTCAGCGTCCTTGTGCTTTTTTCCTGCCTTCTCATGTTCCTCTCCCTCTCTCTCTCTCTCTTTCTCTCTATATCACTATGTATATCTCTTTTTATTTCTGTCTCTATCTTTATCTATCTCTGTGAGTATATATATTCTATATAGTATATATATGCTTTTAATTCTCTTACCTTGTACTTTTTGTTTTGTGCGGATTTAGCTGCTTGTGCTAAATTTTTATCTTGTCACTTTGTCCGGTTCATAAACGCCAAGGGACGAAGCATAAAGCGTTATGCTAAACTGTCGCTTTGAAAGCTGCCTTGAATGCCTTGGGTATTAAATATATTTATGTATGTATATATATTTGGTATGTTTGCTTGTAGTGCATTTGCCCTATTTATTGTTACACCAGCGACTAGACGACATTTATTTGGGTTTACGTCACAGCAGAAAACAGGTAAAACATGTTGGCGCAGGAAAATTAGGCAACAAATGAGTTTCATAAGCTCTAAGCTCTCGACTATATTAGAAGGTAAGACGATTAATATCTTCCTATGAATCTCATAGATGTTGACAGTATTTTTTTTCATTTTTTTTTTTTTTTTTGTTAATCTGAAAGTGAGGATATAGGCAGCGACTTGAGAGAAACTCAGAGAAATAGTTGGAAGGTAGAGCCATAGTGAGCAACTCTCTTGCTTCGTGACTGAAAATTGTTGCGTCCAGAGATCTTATCAGCAGAATGGAATAATATGTCTGTTAAAGTTTTGACTGCCACTGAACTGGGAGTGACCAGAAATAATACTTTTACATATTGTTCAAGCAGCTTACGGTTTTCGGGCTTAGACCAAGTCTCCTCTGAATAGCTAACAAATATCCGTTTGGAGTCGAGCTAATATGAGAAGATGAATTCCCCTGGCGCAGACACTGCTTAAGAGATTGTAGTTCGAGTTATTACTTTTTTTCTGCTTAGGAAATTCCAAGTTCAGTAAGTTCATTCTCTACCAAGTCTTTGCAAACAGAGTGGAGGTCTTTCTCTCCCTCTGATTCTACCAGCAGTTGCTCCAGCGAAAGTCAGAGCATTCTATCCATCTGGACCATACGACCCAGCCACCGTAGCCGCTGTCTCTTCATTCGCTGAACTACATCAAAGTCATATTATAACTCCCACAGCTCATGGTTCCATCGTCTGCGGTATTCGACGTTGTCAACGCGCACAGAACTGGATTTCAAGGGTGACCTTGTTGTTGGTTTTAATGCTGGTTCCAAAAAGACAAAGCTATCTATGAGTTAACAGTGCGCAAGGGATTACGACTCTATTTCTGTGTAGCTAGATAATGTAAGTTTCAAGAGATAAGATTCCAAAATTTTCAATTTTTCCTAGAAAGTTGAATGAGAAATTTAAACAAATAGTTTCAGAATCGTAACCTTCTTAAAAATTTAAACTACAACAGTTTCAAACGTAATCTAGCTTTTTTGAAGACCATTTTGAACCGATAAAGCACTTAATTGTTAGCTAGAAGCTATTATTAAATATTACCTAGAGCATATTCAGAATCTAAAGCAATCGCTTCACAAGCTACAGAGAAAGGAATAGTTTCTTGATATTTAATTCCTATTAATTTTTTGTTATAATTTAGTGAACAAAGGTTGTATTTGTTTATATGAATTGAATTTTTAGTAATGCAACAAAGAAAACTGGTAAATGATAGAATTTGACAGCTGTTTCGGAGATCATCAAATCTCTTCATCAGACTCCTCTTCTGGCCGAGATCGTTCCAAGTTTCCTATTTGCACTAACATTTCCTGAAATGAGCCGTCTGTGACCGATTTAAATAACTCATAAATTATAATCATTCAATATTGCTATTATTTAAGATGTGTGTCTTTACTAAACCAATTAGTTTGCGCCTAAATGTAGGCCACGTTTTATATCTTTTTCTAATAGAAATTATAATGCCACCAAATTTGCCTAGGGTAGAATATTGGAATCAATGAGTAATTCAAAAATACATCTATTACTAAAAATAATATTCTGTAATAATTTAAAACTGCATAACAAATCGCACAAGTATTATTTCACAAGCCCTGAATAATTCCATAAAATTTGTCATTGATCAACCATTAATTTATTATTTACATTAAAATATTTTAAAAATGTTGTTGTTGTTTTTTCTTTTTTTTTGAATATGCTTTTCAACTGTGCAGCTCAAAAATAGCTTCAAATTAATGAAAAATATGTATTTATATATTTTTTCTAATTTATGTATATTTATGTAAATATTTTAGTTGAAATATAATAATATATGTATATGTTTACTCAGCTGCATTAACAGTTTTAGTCACTAAAAGCAATAGATTTATAAAATAGATTTATGTATTTGTACAAAAGTTTTTAATGAATGCCATTTGTAGATAAAAAGTTTTAAAAGCCTAAATCTAGGCTGCGTTGGAACATTCACACGTGCATACTCGTATATATATTTGCATACATTTAGGTGATTCAGTCATAACATTTGCATGAAAATAGGCAATAAAAAATCTAACAAAAATGGGTTAAAGGTGTTGCAATGTTGGCTGAATGAAATCATTTCTCAAATTTATTTTTAATATATTTTTTTCGTAAATATATTTTTCCAAATTTTTAATTCTTATACCCTTCTTTTTATGTACGAGTATGAAGAATTTTCAATTTTCTTTTTGCTTTTTCAGTAATTATTTGCATATTGAGTATGCATTATAAATAAGTATGCCCGAATATATAATATAATATTATATGTACATATGTATATGTCGGTATGTATGTATGTGCATGCATGCGTATGTGTTTTACGGATACATGTAGTTATTTCCGTCAACTTTTCTAATCCAGCTTACTGTAAAGAGCACTTCAAAAGACTTAAGCCTTAACAAATGGGCAGGCTTTGGCACATCTTTTAACATACATACACGTATATATTTTCATATACATACGTATACAGTGATGTGTTTGTATGTATTTCATGGCAAATTGAAGGTTTTAATTATTTATTTGAAAGTATTAAACTCTACCTTTGTTAGCGAATGTTTGGTAGCGAGTAGGGGCAGCTTTTGAGGGTTAATAAAAATGAGTAACAAAAACAGCCATTAAAAAACTTTTAAAATAAAATTTTGGAATCTACAATATCAACAATATATAAAGTTTTAAACTAAAATATGTATTTTTTGTAATTTTTAGCTTTTTTTAATTTTTGTAATTCTTTTATATGCTTTTTTGAAAATTGATTTCAACAGTCTTTTTTTTACTTAAATTGCTCATAAGTAGATACCGTTAAAATACAAAGTGTTTTTGGCAACTTTTAACAAAATTTTTCATTATTTTCAAATTTTCAAAAAAAAAAAAGAAGAATTTTTTAATGGTGAGTATTAAACTGTTCCCTTAGTAACTCAGATTTTCGTTTGTTCGACAGTGAATGAAGTTAAACGAAAATGGTAAAAAAAAATTAAAAAAATAATTTTAAAAAGTAATATTAAAATAATATTTTGAAACTCACTACACTCAAAACTTAATTTCAATTCAAGTATATAAATTAGATCTTATATTCAAAATTATTTTTAAATATTTTTAGACTTTTTAAGCTTAATATTACTTAATTTTAAAATTTGATATTAATTTTTTAAGCTTAAGAAATTGGTAAAGTTATACATTTTTAGTGAGCTAAAACCTAGTTTATTTGTATGAATGGAATATTTTTGTTATACAAAAAAAAATTGGTAGGCGTGACAACTGTTTCGGAGAACATCCCCTCATCAAACTTCTTTTGACGGGGATCAAACCAACGAATCCTGACTTAACATGCGTCAATTTGGGCTCCAAGTATAATTTATTTGGCGCTTTGTAACCACGCGATTTGCGGCCGTGCTCCACCTCCAGTTAGTAGCTTTACGTCTTGTTGGAAGATCCTAGAAGTTCATAATAAAGCGCTTCCGAACGGCTGATGGTTTTTTCTGAGGCTTTTTTCATGTCAGAAATACACTCACTGGAGTTGACATTCCCTGCCGAGGGGCGACCGCGATTAGAAAATTTAACTTAACTTTTATTTAAAAAAAAAAAACTTACTATCAGCTTCATACTAGTTGTATACCAGTTCCGTATTTCACCGAAAAAAAAATTTAATAAAAACAAAAATGAGTTTGCCTGCTGCGAGAATCGAAAATGCCGAAGTGATGAAAAATTTCTGCCTCGCCAAGAATAAAAAAATAAAATATATATTAATTTGTCTCTAGTGAGACTCGAGCTGGCAGTCTAACGGGCTATAGCAATAATATCTAACTAGTCCGCTATCCGTGCCGATAGGAAAGCAACTAACGCTGAACGAAGTTTCGGCGAAGTAGTTACAAACTTTATTTTAAAAAAGTTATAAATTTAAAGAAATTTCATAAAAAAAATTTATTTTTGAATGCATTTTATTTGCGTTTATTCACAAAACCACAAAATGGATACATCTATATTTTTTCTACAATTTATTTTCACAATCAATATCTGCTTACAAACATATTTCTATGGAAAAGCAAATTATTATTTTACTCATCTATATGTATATTGTTCAAATGAAAGTGATTAAAAACCATTGCGTTTCTCTGCACAAACAACAAAAAATTACAATGCTCTCATTTGTAAAATTTCAGAGAAGAACAATATTTAAATGGAATTCCGTGCAAACGGGTAAGAGAGCTGCGTTGTGGCGCATGGTACGAGTATTGTATTGCAAGCAAAGATTTATTGTTTCACTTTCATTTGGCAAAACTATTAAATGAATAACAGGAATATAAAGAAAATGAAATGCTTTTTCATAATTTCATATTTATTGTATATTTATATTTATGTATATATATATATTTTTTTTTTTGTAAGGCTTTTAAGTTTCATTTTTCAATAGCTTTTTTCAATGCTTTTTATTAGATGATATTTATATGTTTTTGTAAATAAGTCAGTGTTTTTCAATATATTAATGATTGCTTGCATTTTTTTTTTTTTTTTTTTTTGAATTTGCTATATTACTTCCTTTTTTTTGTGCACCTAAAAACCAATAAATATTATTTCAAATTCTCGTTTTCAATTCTACGCCCATTTCACTTTTTTGTCTACTTCCACTGCATGAAATGTCATCTTTCATGCCTTCGTTCATTTATAAATGCTTTCCAAAGAAAAGAAATAATTATGATGTGAAGCTGGAATTAGTATTACCAAAGAAAACCGACTCATTAAAGGATTTATTTCTTAAGCTCTTTTATTCTTTCATGCCAATTTTTTTTTTTTTTTTTTTTTTGCCAAATGAACTTATCCTGCCATTAATCTTAAGCTTTATTTTTTAATACGCTGAATATGACGCATTTCAAACCCAGCCGCTTGCCTTAGAATTAAATGTTCTACGGTTCTATATATTCTTTCGTGTATTTTGCTTTAATATTTCATTTGCTAATATTTATAGAGCATCAGCTGCGTAGTTCATTAACATCTGCTTTTACTCTGTGTCTGATTTTTTTTTTTACTTTTTTGATAAAACATTTAAAGGCCAAGCAGCTGTCTCTCGTGCAAACCATTACATATATGAATGTATATGCAAGACTGCATGCATAGTACATACGTGTACATAAATACATACTCACAATTACAAACACATACATAAATATTTGTAATCTCTTAAAGTACTCAGACTAAGCGCATAGAAAATGTGTATTTTTTTTATTTATTTTATTTCAAAGCTTCTCTATGTTCCACGAAATGACGTCGCAGCAACATTAATTAATAAGCTTTGTCGCTTTTCATGACATGAAGCTGTTCGGTTGTCATCAACGGTTGTTGCGTTTAACGTCAAACAACAAAAGAAGCTGAATTTTAATTATTTCATAATGTATTTTATTTAAAAATATTTTTATGTATGAAAATTTTGTCGATAATTTATTAATTTTTTTCAAAAAATGACAATGAATTAAAAATGAAATTAAAATTTATGTAAAAATGGAAATTTTTATTTAAATACTTTATTATAATTAAAAAAAAAATTATCACAAGGGAATAAATAAAATTCAAAAAATTATTATTTTTTTGTAAGTTTTAAGCCAAACCGTAAGTGTCATTAATTCCTGTTGAAGTTAAAGGTCAAACCGATTTTGATATATTTTATATATATTCATTTTCAGCTTTTTGGTACTATAATATTCTCCTTATATCCCACTAGTTCAATGACGAATGCATGATAAGAGGAGTTTGGAATTGGAAAATAAAATATTTGAATGAGAATTAAAAAAAAAATAATTTTGGTTGGTTAAATGTGCAATGTCATTAAACAATTTAGAAGCATGTTGGAGTTATATGTGGTTTTATGGATGCCGTAGGCTTCCATACCCAAGAATGATAGCTGAAAGATCGCTCCTAAGCAGCGGAAAGTTACATTACCGGAGATGATCACTTGACCATCAGGTAATTCATATGATTCCTCCAACGATGAGGTGGATTCAATATTATAGCAATATACCAAAATTTCTGCTTAATATCACAAACGATTTTACGCTCGACAGTGGTGTTGAATGAGTAACCACGTTCAGTCAAGGATTTCATTAGAAGTCTGTCAAACCACGACCAACCTAGTCCAAATGAATAAAGGCGAGTGTAAGTGAGTAAATGGGTACTGTGTGGGATACACCATCACCGGCATCTAGCACAATACCAGTGGTATACAGTGGCAATACAACCTGAATGGCCGCATATATGACGGGTGTGTTGAAAGTTTCAAACATGATCTGAGTCATCTCCACAAGATTAGGTTTCGGATTCAAAGGTGCTTCGGTCAACAAAACTGTGTGTTTCTCCGAGGTGTAAGGCAATTCATTGTAGAAGGTGTGATGCCAGATTTTCGCCATATCATCACAGTTGGTCATAATACCATGCTCTTGCTCAATTCCGTCTTTCGTAGTTAAGATACCACGTGAATCCTTTTGACCCATACCAACCATCACACCTTAATGACATGGGTGGCCTACACCATTGAGGAAAAGACAGCGTGCATCATCACCGACGAAACCAACTTTACCGGAACTATTTTCAACAACCAAAGCAGCAACGTCTTGTACCATAAGTAGGTTTTCTGTATCAAAACCTACTTACTGAGTGCTTTAAATAATTAAATAAATTCCCTCTCCTTTTCCCCATGCAATTTTATAGCAGCTGATAAACAAATCTGTAGCTGCTTAGTGTAAGAAGCAAGTATAACCGCGAACTTCCGCGATCAGTTTCGGGCTCAGGGCAGTCCGGATTGTTACTGGTTTTCGGTCACCGGTCTGTTGGATTTTTCGATTAACCCTCAGACACGCCCCTCGGTCGGTTGGGCGGGAGGTGGGTGACGCTGGGTTCGTCGTAAAAGCAAAATATTATATTATATCCATAACGGATATGTACATATATACATAAATGCATTCAAAGTTGGACTCTAAATATTAAAGTTCTCTGATCCTCTGATCCTGAACCATAAATACGATTTTTTCGAAAAGGTCCGTTCTTGGTCCACTTCCTTGAATAAAAGTTAGTGTTTGCAATAAGTTAAGTAAACAACTAGACAGCTAGGTACTAAATTTCGAGTAAATCGAATCATAAAATGGATTATTTTCAATAAGATCGCTCTCTAATTCACCTCCTACAGAAAATATAATGCTCATGACAATCCAAGCATTGAACTAAATTTGAAGAAAATCGAACCAAATTTTAATTTTTTCAATAGATCAGTCCCTGATTTATTTTCCCGTATTTTTCTTTAATATTTATCTTGTCAGAACGGAAACCAATCCAAATTGTCGGGAATCAGCCAAATCGATCTAGGCGTTCTTTAGTTATTATTAACACATATTTTTCCAGTGCAACTTTTCTTTCGCTTCTAGGAAGCATCTGAAAGGGTTTTCTATTAATCCATAACAATTTTCGATAGCTTTTTAAAAGCAATCGACCCTTCTCTTTGAGAATCCGTTATGGTTACTACGAAATGTAAGCCAGCCATAAGCCATATCTAATATCTGATCCAATGAAAACACTTTCCTTCAGCATTGCCTCAAAAGCCCTGGAAACTTTGATATTATGTATTTCCAGAGATCTAGTTACCTTGAAGTAGTGATACATAGTTCATGCAGGAACTATTATTTTAATTTAGAAAAGAGGTTGTAGCTTTTCCTGAAGTGTATTGAATTAACGAAAGTAATAGAAGCTCTAAGGCTGCTCTTTAAAGTTTGTCACAGTACTGGGTAATTTTAAATGTATCCATCAAAACTGAAATATTAGTATAATACACTATCCTCTTGTGCAAAGTAGCTTTTGAGTCTAAACCTTGACGAAGTCTCTTAACAAATTCTTCACCATCTTCGAAGCTGTCCCCTTGGACACTGGCATTTCAATCTCATAAGTGATGGGACCACATAGATTGAAATTATACGTTTAATAACAATTATAACGCTTTGACCTTTACTTCGAGAATTCTTTTCATAAACAAATTCCAGAAAATTATTCTTTGAAAAACTTCACTTCTTCTTAGGTCTTCTTAGACAGAATTTTTACACGAAGAACCTTAAGTGGTTTAAAAGCTTCACGAAAATATTTTTTGAAGGATTTCTCTGTTTAATATTCTTTTTAAATATATACTCTTGAGCTTTTTTTTTACAAATGAGGGCAGTAAAAAATATAGTACCTTATATCTGGGGCAAGATTTTTTACAAAATATTTGCTAGAGATTTTTATATTTTCAGAAAATATTAATGAAGCTTGTCTGATTCGAGTAACCCTAAATTTAAGAAAACTATTTTCAGAAGTAGTAAAGAATTAGAAGAGCTTATGATTTTGAATTTTAAATTAGATAATATAATAATTTGACGCATTTTTCGGCCGAGGTCTTCCTCCTCTAACTTTTTTCTAATAAATGTAGGGACCTACAGTTCATCAGCCTCGGAACACCTTTTTTTGAGGTTTTTCATGTTACAAATATATTTGGAGAGCTTGATATACCCTGCCGAAGGACGGCCACAATTAGAAAAATTTAGTTGTTGCTCGAATCAGGACTCAAACTCAGGTCTTCAGAATGGTAGTATGCAATACTAAATAGTCGGCGGTCGCAATATTTTCTAGATATTTTTTGCTACGTTGGAATTTGAAATTACCATTACTTTTTTTGGATATTTTTTACAACTTAACAACAATTTAGAGCAAACGAATACGTTGTCGACTATGTTCTATAATTTATTTGGTTGTTATAAAATTTTTTAATATCTAATCTAAAATGTAAATAACATTTATTCTTATCACATTTTCCTACCGACTAGCCCGCTAAATAGGCAAGATAAAAACTATTACTAATTTGGAAACATTTTTTGAGATTTTTATTATATTTTTTGAAGCAAATTAATTTTTAAAAATATTTAATAAATTCAATTTGTTAATAAAAATATATGTTTTACATTGAAGAAAAAAATGCACTCAAGTTTTAATACCAGTGTAATAAATATTTTTCCCATTTAAAAAGAAACTTCCGCATCGAGTTCTCGCCTCAAAATTTTTCACAAAATCCATAGCGCAAGAAATTTACAATATTTTCCCAACTAATTCGGTATGTACATACATATCCTTAAGGCATTACAATTTATCTTCATCCCTCATAAATCAACTCTCATTATGACCTATCACATACCAAATTCATTTACTACCTTTCACTACGAAAATTTATCTTCATTTATCTGCCTGCTGGGAAGGTAAGATCAACAACATGATTCACTTAATTAAAATTTTCGTCAACTCCTTTTATAATTCATTTAATACATGCAATCACGCTCAGCTCTTCAACTTTTTTTTTTTCTTTTCGTGCTGCTTTGCGCTTTCTTATACATAATTTCTTTTTTCTTACGTTTGCTTTTAAACTGTCTACAGAAGTAGTTTGAACACACGTAACGACGTTGGCTACAGTGTGTGTGTGTATGTGTGTGTGTGCGTGTTTTCCGCCAACACACAGCTTCCTTGTAATTTAAGGTAAATATTAAGTGTTTTTTTATTTTTATTTTTTTTTTTGAAATGGCAGCTTGTTTCCCTTATTTTTACGGAAGTGTTGATTTGTAATGAATTTCTTTTGGAAGTGATGTTTGTTTAAAACATTTAGCGTACTCCTCTAAGTGGATATAAGGCATGAAACTGTAGTGAATACATGTAATAGTTTATTAAATAAGAAAAAAAAATTAAAACACCACAAACTTTTGCAAGCTCATATAAGAATACTAGCGCCCAAAAATATGCTTTAAAATTTAATTGCCGTGTCTTTTTTCTGCCTAATGTTAGGAACTCCCTCTGACACTACAGTGGGGCTTTTTGGCTTTTATGACTGTACGCAGAATCGGACTAAAATTATAACTTTAAACAAATTTCAAATGTCAAATAGTTTATTTATAATATTTTATTTTAATTTTTTAGCTAGTATTTCTTTTATTACTATTCATAACAAGTTAGTGATATTTATTGGAAAAAACTTTCCAGTTTAAATTTCGCTCATTTAAATAAATTTAAGTTTTCACCTTTTTGTAAACCCCTTTCGCCAACTAACATCTAACTTTCAAAACGAATTTAAAATCACAACTCACATTAGTCCCAAACGGCTTTTCGTCTAACCCCAATTTCATTTATGCATCCGCCAACTGTGTATACGTACACCCGGCAAATGGATGTTAAAAATTTAGTGTGGAAGTTACACTTTGCGCCCTAAAGTATGCCACACGTTTTTTTGAACGCGCTCCCCTCCCTTAATTCTAGCAGCGAAACAAATAATTTTTGTTTTGCAGACTTTTAGGCGCTCACCAACCAAACAAACATCGCACTTTCAATCCCTCGCATCGTGTATGAATGTGTGTGAAAAGTAACGTTAGAAGGGTAAAGGGGGGAAGCATATACACTGAATGAAACCTTGCAGCAACGACAACAACACCTTTGTTGGCACTGGCACTTTTCCCTGCCCAACAACAACAACAACAACTTCTAGCTACAAAACTAAAAAAGGGCACACGCAAAAACACACACACGCACACACACAGCTTGGGCTTAGGCTTCAAACGTTACTGTCTACGAACACCGGCAGCAAATGCTTGCGCCTAAAATCACTGCAGTGTGAAAACAAACGCTCAAATATGTACACACACACACAAAATCACGCACACACACACAGTAGCATCAAACTCTAAACAAATAATTGGCAGGCCATTCCAATTCTACAAATTCACAGTGGGCGCCCGGCAAAGGCTAAATAAAAGTTTTCTCTTTTAGCTAAGTACTTTTGGCATTTTTTTTTTTTTGCTGCTGTTGTTGCACTCACCTTCTGTTGCTGCAGCATTAAATATTACAACTCCATTTCGCTTTTTCGCTGAGTTTGTAGTGGGTTTTTTTTTATTTTTTTTTTTTTTTTTCAAATTGCTCTCTTTCTTGTTTTTCCACTAGTTTTTTGCTATTCACGCCACTTTTTGCCAGCCAGCCTCTGCACTTTTTAGACGCACACACAACAAACACATACACACCTACACTGCTACGCAAATCAGCGCGCGTGAAAAACTTTCAACTACCGGCAACAGCTGCTGCTGTTTCAACGTCAACGATCTTAAGCTGCTCCTCTGCGCGCGGCCACCTATTGCACAAAGAAATGCTGTGTTTTTTTGTTTTTTTTTTTTGTAATTTACTTGCTGTGTACACGTATGTAAGTGGCGGTGTTGTTGCTGGTGTTTTTGTTGTGCTCTAAACC
This sequence comes from Ceratitis rosa, assembly GCA_037013455.1. Classification (NCBI taxonomy): domain Eukaryota; kingdom Metazoa; phylum Arthropoda; class Insecta; order Diptera; family Tephritidae; genus Ceratitis; species Ceratitis rosa. Next base: position 14,184,615 of record JAWMAG010000031.1, read on the forward strand.
ACTCGCCGCACAATGTCTGCCACACAGCGGTTGCCACTCCCGTTTTCCACAGCGCCAAACAAACGCCACAACGCACACACTTTTGCTAATTAAATTGGCACAAAAACTCTATGGACACACTGAGGCGTAATGGTAGGGGTTAGGTTGGGTGGTTAAGCCGACTACACACTTGACAAATAATTATAACAACAACAACAACAGCAACTAATTTGAGTAAATAGAAAAGCGCGAATTTAGAGTAGTTTACTTCCGCATAGACCGGCGTCGGACACTAGAAATGTATTTGTTGTTATTTCAGTAATTATTTCTGGGTTTTGTTGTTAGCTTATCGCTTAGTTCAATTTGTATAATTTTTCGCTGGAAATAACAGTAATTGCTGCCATGCCATTGACATGCCAGAGGCATTATTTTGTGTTAAATTCATTTAATTCTTATTAAATTCTGTACACTATTATGTTTGTACATATGTTTAAGCCTTTAAGCCGCTGAAATTATCAATTTCATATCCTCCTGAAACGCGTTTCTTATTTATTTTATGTTTACTTTACATTTGTTTTCATTAATTTTTTTCTCAACTCAAACTCACATCTACATCGTTTCACACACGTTTCTTTATTTTCACTTTGCACACGCTTACTGTTTGCTTAAACATTTTCACGTTCACACCCTTTGGCAAAATCTCAAATTTTATTGTATTTTTGTTGCTATTGATTGTAACTTTGCGGTGCGAAAGCCGCCGAAAATCCTTAAATTTTCGTTTACTTTTTACTTTTACTCACACAGCACAGCTGTTCGCCTTGAGCATCCACCAGGGAAGTACACACACACATGAAAAATGTGCACGCGAAAATTCCCAAATCGACTATTTTAGGCCGCACAGTAACAATTTGCACACACACTTTCTGTGTATTTTAACACTTTCTTCCACTTGTTTTGACAATTTCATCAAAACAATAAATTTGTCACACTTTCTCATGCATCTATATGCATTTTGCATTATTTCATTTTATTTTAAGTATTTATTTCCTTTAAATTTCCTTTAAAATCTTACAAAAAACGATTTGAAATCAATTTCTCTTGCAGCCTTTTAGGCGCAACACCCAGCAGCACACAGCATCGCGACGTTGTGGCTCGCCGATTTGACATCGCGTACTACCGTTACGTACTATTGACCGTTTCAGTAGTACAAATTGACTTTGGCTGACTGTTTACGGTTACAGCTGCCGTTAGTTGTTACTGTTACTCTGTTGTGCAACTGTTCGCTTTGGTTTGGTTGGCTTTGTTTATCCGAGTTTTGCTTACGAACACTCAGCCAGCGCCTTTTGAACTGACCTGTCACTAGCGTTTGGTGTATTTTAGTCCAAACATTGCTCTGCTCTCGCTTCCTCAATTCACGTGTAACGAATAACAATTTGTCTCGTTAAAATTCATTCGTTTGCGTTCGTGTTTGTGCTGTTGATAAATTTTTGGCATGTGACAATAATTGCAAGCCTATCACACTCTTCAATGTGCTCCAGCGTTCTCTCTCTCTCTCTCTCTCTACCTGCTAACAAGCTAACAGCAAATGGTGTGATAATTTACTAGGGGTCTCTTGTATGTCTACGAATTAGCTCAATTGATGAATGAATTAGTGGAGTTCAGATGCGCAAAATCGCTCTCTTGCGTACTAGTCCTGTACGCTCATACATATCATATGTTCAAAGTAAATTCGCTCTTGGTTGCCATGTAAAGTAAATATCCTAAACAGCTGATTCAGGGAATTTATTTTGAACTTAATAAATTTACTATAGAAAATGAGGAGTGAAATTTCCTTCATTACTCTTTCAATCAGGGTTTATATTTTAAGGTCGAGGTCTGTCTGTAGCGTAGATAAATGCAAGTCTTGTTTGACGAATTAAAAAATGTCACTGAGCAGAGCGCTAGGGGCAGATCAGTAAATAAAATGCTGAAATTGAATATCCTAAATTTAATTCTTGGTATTCAAAGTTATTTTGATTGATATTTTACATCCATAAGCATTATACTCGTACCAGCTAGCGATTAGCTTAGTTGTCGTTAGAGACAACAATCCTGGAGTCAACTGTGCTCTGTACACCAATTTCATGCACGAGGGTTCTCATTATTGGGAAGTCAACTATAGAATTTCCAATGATTCCGCTATGGCCCGCAAACTAACTGAGGCTTTTCAATTGGAACAATCTTTTGGGAGAGAAGGGTCTCGTAAATCACTTGTTAAAAGTCTTATAAATAAAATAAAAAATAGCTTCTTTGATCTTTCTTAGTAACTAGTGAAATCGTTATGAACTATTGTAAATAATGGATTGACTTAATTTTTTAAGACTCCTCTATGGCTTTACTTCAAAATTACTGGGAAATATTTATAATTTTTTTTAGAAAAGTGCCAGTAATGAAATTATGAATTATGGTTATGTAAGTAAATGCATTTATTTTTGATATTTCATATATTATTTTATTGTTTTTATTCTTTTTCCAGTGTTCTGGATTTTTTAGTGGTATTAGAAAAAGGAGAAACTGAAATAATATATAATTTTTCCTATAAAAGTTCAACTTTTTGTACGTTTTTGTTATCTATGTATATATACTCGTAAGTCAGTCCATCAAAGTGGATTTTATTTTTAGTACTGAAGCTGAAGCGGAAGCTTTTGACTGTGCTATAAAATATATAATATTATAGCATGCAAAATTAACAAGCATTATTGACCATAGAAAATTAACAGGAATTTTTGTTATCCTGCCAAGAAAAATAATAATTCTTTATGACGCATTTAGAGCATCAGAAGGTAGCATTTTTTTTAACAAAAACACATCTTTATTTTTCGTAATTTTTTATTAATAAATTTGTAATTTTCTTCTCAATTTTTCTCTAATTTGCTGACATATGATAAGGATTTTAGCTTTATTTTGACAAACATAAAATAATATTCCTTAAACAGATTCCATTCTTCTATTTATTATTATTATTATTATTATTATTATTATTATTATTATTATTATTATTATTATTATTACTATTATTATTATTATTATTATTATTATTATTATTATTATTATTATTGTTATTATTATTATTATTATTATTATTATTATTATTACTATTATTATTATTATTATTATTATTATTATTATTATTGTTATTATTATTATTATTATTATTATTATTATTATTATTATTATTATTATTATTATTATTGTTATTATTATTATTATTATTATTATTATTATTATTATTATTATTATTATTATTATTATTATTGTTATTATTATTATTATATTATTATTATTATTATTATTATTATTATTATTATTATTATTATTATTATTATTATTATTATTATTATTATTATTATTGTTATTATTATTATTATTATTATTATTTTTATTATTATTATTATTATTATTATTATTATTATTATTATTATTATTATTATTATTATTATTATTATTATTTTTCTTCTTCTTAATCAACGTTAATGCGATTATAACCGTATCAACAATAGCAGGCAAATCGGTTCTGGTTTTGGTTTATTGGAGATACCGAGTGCAGTCAGTTCCTTCCCCAGCTTATTTTTTCCCACGAAGAGGGAGGAGGTCTTCATCTGCTTCCGCTGGCAAAAACTGACTCAAATACTCTCCAAGTTGAAATGTCTTCATCCATTCGGATGGCATGACCCAGTTAGTGTAGGTGTAGTCTCGAACGCTGAACTATGTCAAATTCGCCGTCTAACTGCACATCGTTCTATGATCTATGGCGTTCGTCGATGCTAATGCTTAAGAGGTGATAAATTTTCCACAAAACCTTTTTCTTGAAGATTCTCAAAGTCGATTCATCAGATATTATCATCCACACCCCTGCACTTTATAGAAAGACGGGAACGATGAGTGACTTGAATAGTTTGGTCTCTGTACATCGAGAGAGTACGTCACTTTTGCTCTCTTGCCTACCCAGTCCAAAGTAGCACCTGTTGGAAAGAGTGTTTCTGTGTTGGCTTTCAAGACTGTTAATATTATCGGTGTTAATATTGAAGTAATCGTCGATCTGGTAGCAGTAGCATTTGTAAAATGGTGTACTTGTTTATTTAGCTCTGCAGGTCTTCTTATTTTCCGCATCATCTAATAAATAAAAAAATAAAAAAATTACGTTAAAAATTCACTCCATTTGAAACTTCCTCTGGTACCGAATCAGTAAAACCCAAAGCGTTACTAAGTAGATTCCAATAGAACAATACCCAGTCAGAGTCCTCAATACATGAAAGTTTTGAAAAAAAAACTTTCCTGACCTTCAGCGGATCACGTTGAGCCAGAAGAATCTCGAAATCATACATACGTGTATTGTAGTGCTATTCGAGCGCTTGTAGAGTTGGTTCCCAGGATTACTTATCTAGAAGGCATCAAGAGATAGTACTTATATGTATCACTAATTCTACTGTGATCCTGTACCCATTTGAACTTAATTTTGAAATATATCAATATTATGCACATTTTGGAGTTTACAATTACTGAGCTTTAGTCTGTAATGGTCGGTTGACTACCTGAGTAAATGTAGGAATATCTCAAAGAAACACCTCTCCGAAGCAGTATAACCACCATTTTATTGGTGTGAAAAACACTGCAATGATCTGGAAGTCTGAATCAAATATACATTGTATATATATCCTCGACCGCATACTGAATTTGTCACCTAGATTCCTCTCCTTGTTTCCTTAGTGAGATTAGGGACGTGGTCGGTCCATATTCCCGCCACACAGAGTGCCTCAAATCGAAGTAGGGCAGACGAAAAGGTATTGTTTCCGTTCCGCTCTGCTTAGCTGCGCATCTCATTCATATATTTTCTTTAAAAGGTAAAGTAAAAGTTTCGTTCGGTTTTTATCTAAGAGATGGCGTTATTGTCCATAGTACTAGTGTTGCGTGTCGCATGTCATACTATACGGCGCTGAAAACGTGTTTATTCGCTAAAAGTTTGTCTTTGACAGTTTTTCGATTGATTGACTCAGTACGTTGTGAGCGCTCGTCAAAGATGGACACCAGCAAAGAGAAAATTCGCTAAATTTTACAATTTTTCTTCGATTAAGGCGAAAAAGCAGCCAGAGCGGCTGTTTAGTTTATGGGCCCGATACTGTAAGCGAATTTGTAGCACAAAAGTGGTTTGCTAGGTTTCGTTCCGGTAATTTCGATGTCAATGGTGCACCACGCGTCGGGAGGCCTGTCGTCGAAAATTGCGATAAAATCATGGAAATAGTGGAAACAGACCGTCACGTGAGCACTTATTTAATTGCTGAGGAACTAAAGATAAGACAGAAAACCGTTTGGAATCATATGCATAACCTTGGATTCAAAAAGCAGCTCGATATTTGGGTGCCACACGAACTAACGCCAAAAAACGTGATGGTCCGAATTTCCATCTGCGAATCGCTGCTGAATCGCAACAAAATCGACCCATTTCTGAAGCGTTTGATTGGCGATGAAAAGTGGATCACTTACGACAACGTCAAGGGAAATCGATCGTGGCCGAAACGCGGTAACCAAGCCAGTATTGACGGCCAGGAAGGTTTTGCTTTGTGTTTGGTGGGAATGGCAAGGAATCATCTACTCCGAGCTGTTCCCCTATGTCCAAACGCTCAATTCGGTCCTCTACTGCCAACAACTGGACCGCTTGAAGGCAGCATTCATCCAGAAGAGGCCATCTTTGAACAACAGAGGTCGAATTTTATTCCATCAGGACAACGCCAGCCCACACACGTCTTTGGTGACGCGCCAGAACCTCCAGGAGCTCGGATGGGAGGTCGTAATGCACCCACCTTATAGTCCGGACCTGGCACCAAGTGATTACCATCTTTTCCTGTCCATGGCCAACGCGCTTAATGGTGAGAAGTTGCCCTCAAGAGAGGCCTGTGAAAATTGGCTTTCCGAATTTTTTGCCAATAGAGACGCAGCCTTCTAGGGGTATAATGAAGTTGGCATCTCTTTGGCAACAAGTTTACGAACAAAAATTTTCAAATCTGAAAAAATCACTTAAATTACTCAATTAATAAGTAATAATGCGTTTTTTCTGTATAGATAAAAAAATATTTTCCATATTTTTTGCTTTCATTTTATTTAATTTTTTAATTTATATACAATTTCGTAATATTGAATTTATTGATATTGTCAAATTAAAGGCAAAATCAAAAATTTTGTACCACTTTAATCCATTAAAAAGCACACTCCAGCATTCAGGTGCGCATACTCGTTACTACTAACCCATTGAAACCTACAAATAAGAGAAATAAAAATACATATAAATAAGAGTATATAGACAACTTCGTAAAAGTTTGCTAAGATTATAAGAAAATTTAATACAATTAACTTTCTTCGCAAACTTTTCAGCTTAATTTAACATGAGACAAATATTATACATATATTCTCTTTAAACACCTTTCTTCTACTTTTCAAAAAAAAAAAAAACACCAAAAAACCAAGGGCAATGGCACATGTAATCCACGCAACCATTCAAATCATTAACTGACGACAAAACGCGTGTATTCACTTAACTGTCACTCACTTGCAGTGCGCATAAGTGACTGGAACAGCTACAGCAACAAAACAAAAAGTTGAACAAACTTTCGCCGTTGACTGGTAATTGTAACTTTTCACATTCAAAAAACAAAAAAAAACGGAAACATTTTTCGTCTAGCTTTGTGAGTTATCAAAACAAATTTGAATTTGATGTTATAAATAATATACCGTAATATGTTGGCTACCTCACGCTGTACTCGTTATTTTTTATTATTTTTTTTTGTTTATTTATAAATTCATGTGCAGCGTGTTACCTAGCATCCATACAAGTATCTACATACGTTGCTCATAACTTTCACTACGTATTTCACGTTTAAGTAGCCTAGCGCTCATAGCTCATATGCGTTTGGGCAATTCTTTGCACCAGGACCACAGTTGTAGGGTGGTGTGTAGTACGTACTAGCAGCATCTTGAGTTCGAATTCTGGCCAAATCAATATACAATTATAGAAAATTTTTTTTTTCGAATTACGGTTACTGCCCTGCAGAGAATTTCAAGCTCTCCAAGTGTATTTCTGACACCATCAGATATATTGGAATAAACTGAAGGTTCTTCCATTTGTTGGAAAAATATCGAGTCGCACGCCATAAATATTTTATATTAAATTTTGCATTAGGAAGAAAACTTTCTATTCTAAAAAAAAACTTCGAAAACTAGGTCCGCACTTTTCTGCATAATTTTTGATTTTATTTTCTGTATCTACATACACTACACATTATATTATCTTTGAAAGTTATTACTTATTCAAAATAGGTTCCATTTGACTCAACACAACGTTTGGAACGATCAACCAGCGCATGCATAGATTTTTTTATGTCTTTTATAGAAATGTTCTTCAGTACCTCGGTTACGGCTGCTTCATTTTTTTCAATTTTTTTTAATTTTTTAAACTTCAATTTCAATTTTTTTCAAGTTTGACACAAAATTTTATATTTGCTCTTTGTTCCATTTTTTTTTTTTTGGAACCATTAGCACACTTTTGGTTTTATTGAAATGGCTGTCACTTTTACATCTGTCATCCGACTTACATGAAGTCAGGTGCGTTTGAAAGAGGATGAATGTATCTTTTTAATGTTGCAAATTTTCAATAGATGGCGCTGTATGTTGTATGATTTAAATATAAAGTTCGGTTATTTTTGGGACACACCGTGTATATTTAAGAATACACACAAGAAATTTCAAATCGATCCGGCAAATATTTTCGAAGTTACACGTACATTTGTAAAGACGTTTCGGATCGCTTGGAAGTATAAGTATAACTTTAAACGCGTTTTTCTCGGAATGGTGTTTTCAAAGTCGGTGACCACTATAACTCGAAAACGGCTGAACCGATTTGTCTAAAATTTTAACACATGCTTCTTGAATATATTTTTCAGTGACTAATCTAAGGTTTTATTTTTCCGATAAACACTTTTTTTATAAACAATTTAAAATCGAAATTTCGCTGACTTTTTTCTTTGAGAAGGCGACATTTTGACAAAAAATTTTTTTTTGCTTATTCCTTCGTGATTAATCACTAGATTTAACATTACTTTAATGAAATCTGTTTGGTTTTTTTAATTTCAGATGATCCACCTCAGAGATAGAGTGGTCACCGCAAGACGTCTTTTTTCAGAGGACCTCCTGGAGATCAGTTGTAGCTCTTCTCCAGAGAAACATTTTTACTAGTTATAAGGATTAAATTATTGTTGAATAATACCATAATAAGTATGTAAACTTTTTGAATCAATAAATTCTAAAGACTTCTCAAAAAAAATTCATAAAAATTCGCTTTTTTTTGGCCCATTAACTGTATATAACCCCTTAATAGTAAAGGCCTAAACTGCCTAGATGCACAAGTTGGAACATTAAAGTTTACCTCAGATAAGAGCCATGAACTACAAATTGATCCGTTGAGAAGTTTCACTACGAACAATGCGCCTAACAATTCTCAACGACTTGCGTGAGTATGTAGATTTAGCAGCTTTAAACGGTTGGTATAGGGAGGTAGAGTTCCATCGGAAATATCTCAATGCAAAAAGTAAAAATTTACGTAGTGAACTTGATAATTGGGGTTCCATATCAGGGAACAATATTCAAAAAAAGTACTTTAGTTACAGAAAGGTCTTGAAATTCTTTTGACCAAGGCAAAAGCATTTTTAGCTTAGGGTTCATCCCAACCCCGAAATCAACAAAGTTGTACACTTGTTCTAGACTATAGTTGTTAATTGTATAAGGAAAAGGTTAAACAAGTCTTTGCGAAAAGCACATGGTCTTACACTTCTGAAAGTTCAAAGGCATCTAATTGTTATCACACCAAATAGCTAAACTGTCTAGATCGTTTTGTAACAATCGTCTTTCGTCGAATTAGGTAAATGACATACAAAATTTTACATCATCGGCATATAACAAGATATTTGAATGTTTTATTATGGAATTATGATTTATAAATAGGAGAAACAGAATCGGGTCGAAATGGCTACATTGAGTAACCTTTGATGAGACATTAATTAATTGAGATAAAATGTCTTTAAATGTCCCTATCGAAATCGTTGCAGATAACGTCAGTTTGCTTATTATTTCTAAAGGCTTTAGGAATTGAATAGTAGTGAGAAAAAGAAATGATGGGACGAAAACGAACGAACGATAAAACACGATTTTTCATTTCTAATGATAGATAGATATCGTTTCCCCTGCGCAGGTGCAGCTTAAATATTGGTTCACGTTTTACTTACGACGATTGAAGACTTCTGATTTTATGAATTTAAAATAATATACAGCCTTGGCCAAAAGTATTAGGCACCCCACTAAAATACAAGTATTCTCAAATGTGGCTATCAAAGTTACCACTTCTTTTTGTAAATGTCTTACATGGGTGTTTAACTGTTGATTAAACGAATAAATTATGTAATATTAAAAGTCATAGCACTCTGGGTAAGCTAAACCTAAAAATTGTAATTTTTAAGAAATTCATAAAATATTTTCGCATTTAAAATTTGAAAGTAAAAGTATAAATTACATTTAGTGAAAAGTTACCAATCTAATAAAAATAGTTCATATTTACCGAAATGCCTAAAAAAAGTGAAATTAGTTACGCTGATAGAGTTAGAATTCAAGTTCTAAGTGAAGTCTCAGGTTGAGATTGCCAATTTGGTGGGATGTTCGCGGTGCGCGGTCTAATGTGCTATCAGGCGATATGTGGAGACGAAATCCCACAATAATAAATACTACTAACCTACTAAGTATTAATGTTATTATCACTAATACATTGTATTTTCACTGTTTTACTAATAAAACTTCATTACTTCACTTGTTAAAACAAAAAATTCAGTAATTAGTGGGATGCCTAATACTATATGATTTGAAAACAAATTCTGTAAACCTAATCTAAGAGAATGATTCTTCATTCCTGCATAGTATCATCTAGAGCAGAATCTGCTGTTCGTCTCTCTCCCCTGCCTGTACGTTAAATAACTTTACTTTTACCTTCCGACTTGAACTTCGAAAAACTTTCCTGGCACGTCGTTATGCTCTGTTAGAGATGAATATCCGACTAACTGTCTTCCGACGAGATACGACGCTCTGCAACTACTATGCTATGCTTTTTGATGTGTTTCCAACAGATGAAGAAAACCTACAGTTTATTCCAAGCCACCTCCGAGTCACCGAAGAACTTTTAGGAGAAGCTTTTTATTTCTTGTCAGAACTTCACTCGTAGGGGTTGGCCTTAACTTTGGATATTGGTCGAACCAGAACTAGGACCCTGGCCTTCGCAATGCCAACTACTCCGTTATTGCGGTGGTTTTATTTGAAAGATCTACTTTTCCCCCTAGAAGTGTTTTACTCTGAACATTTGAAAACCTGACACAGCAATCACTTATGTTAAAGATTCAAATCCTTTAACATATTTTTTTCTTTTTTTAAAGAATTACTCACACATTTCAAAAACATATGTATGCAAATATATTTTCAGTGCTTAAAAAGTTTCAACAGCTAAATAATTATTACAGACTTACTTAAGCTTTGAAATCGTTGTATGTTTGTATGCATTTACATTTGCTTTTGTATACTCGTATATATATATATATATATAAATATAAGTGCATCAATAACAGCAATAAAGTCAAAAATTGAGCAGTATCCTGCTAGCAATCAAACACCGCAGCATACATACTACTTTAATAAGAACAAATGTAAATATGTTTGTGTATGTACATACATATGTAATATAAATTTTTTGTGTAAACACACGATTGCATGCATGTCCTTATCATCTTTTCCGCTGTCAACAAACTTCCAACTGTTCAGCGCGCACGCACACACCCAACACACACACACACACACACATATATATATACACACTGACAACAGAATCATTGAACTTTTCTGCGCCAACAACTCAAAAATTTTCAACACCTTCCACTTCGAGAGTTAGAGAGTGACAGAGTAAGAGAGCGAGAGCGAGAGGGAGATATGTCGTAACTGTCGACTGTCTGCTGCTCCTCACTAACTTTAGCTGCCAGGCGTTTGATAGAATTACTGCTGCTGGCATACACACACACACACACCTATGTATTTACTTGGCATGCTGTTGACATTATAGCTGCTGTGGGTGTTTGTTTGTGTTATTGTTGTATACTAATGTTTTAGGCACGGCTGCATTTGACGTATTATGTCGCCATATTGCCTTGACACATTCAGCGACTTTGGAATAACGTAGACATACTTACTGACATACATACACGTACATACAGCGACATATTACATGTGCGAACAGACTCAGTCGTGTAAGTAAATAAAAATATAAGTACGTATGTATGTTTGTAGGCATAAACTCATTTTAGTCGACATTCATATCGTATGAGTTGATGACAGCAACAGCTTTCAAGTATATAATTACATACACACATACGCGTACATACATACGTACGCATAATATCTATCCCTATAACCTTTGTTGAGTGATTACATTTCGTCATTTCAATCCCTGATCCTCCTCTCCACACGCCAAAGCATATGAATATGGAAATCTTTTACCAACCCCACTGCCTAGCAACTGTTTTGCTTGCACTTCAATCATACTTCAAGGCTAAAGCTTTCACACTCCTCTACGGCACTCGTTTCACACCACGACTCCGTTGCATTCTAAGAATTTTACTTGCATTTGCATTTCAAAAACTGTTGAGTTGAGGAAATGAAGAAGCCGATACGAGTATTGTTAGGCCGCCCGCTCCCTCGCACTCAAGCGCCTTCTTCTGTTCACGTCATTTACCGCCTGGTTTTTGCTGCATTGAATGTTTCGCAGTTTGAGCAGAGGTTCGAGCACTTGATTGCACTGTTGCAAATAACGTTGGAGTGTTGATCAAAGTGCTGCACTAATATGGGGCATCAAAAATTAATGACTCTTGACTCTTAAAGGTGTATTCTTAAGACTAGCGGATGGGTTGCAGATATTTACGTAATTGATGCTTTTAATAGGTTACTACATAATAGACGAAGAAGAAGTTGATATTTTTGTTGTTTGAAGGTCGAAAGTTGAAAGTTTCATACTTTAAATTTCGTTACAAATTAGTTTTGCGAGAAATTGAAATTAGTTGTAGTCAAAAAAAAATAAATAAATAAAAAATGTGTTAAATAGCAGCTCGGAGAGCAAATACATTTTTTGCAAGATAAAGCTCTAAATGGCGCATTATTATTGGAAAATTTCGAATTGTTAATGGCCATCACTGAAAGGCCGCGAAACTGAAGATTCCGAAATCTTTCATATTTATTTATATACGAAGGCTGCTATATATTTATTATATATTTCTGGCCTAGGCAATACAAAGTATTGCCAGGTGCAATCTGACATTTCCATTGGAAACTTTGACATTTTTTAGCATAAAATCACTCAGAACGTTTTGTCATTTAATCGCGAATTAAAAAATTCATTTCGGCCAAAAAATGGAATTAACTCGTGAACATTTTCGTGCGATCATTTTTCACAACTTTTGACGTGGATTATCACGACAAGAGTGCATCGATGAACTAAAATCTTTGTATGGCTATGAAGCACCATCCTATAGCACTGTGAAAAACTGGTACAACGAATTCAATCGTGGCCGACGCTTGCTCAAAGACGAATCCCGTGAAGGTCGTCCAAAAACAGCCGTTGTGCCAGTAAACATCGATGCCGTACGTGAACTGATAATGCAAGACCGTCATGTAACATACCTTCAGATAGAGGCATGCCTATGCATTTCTCCCACCAGCATACATTCGATATTGCATGAATACCTGGCCGTAAAAAAGGTTTGTTCTCGTTGGATCCCGCACAATTTGACAATCGCTCAAAAAAAAAGGCTCGTGTGGATTGGTGTAAAGAAATGCTGAAAAAATACGATCGCGGTGCTTCACAAGACGTTTATAAGATCGTCACAGGTGACGAATCATGGATCTATACGTATGAGCCCGAAACAAAACAGCAATCGACCGTGTGGGTCTTCCAAGACGAACCAAATCCAACGAAAGTTGTTCGTGGAAGAAGCACTTCGAAGCAAATGGTCGCCTGTTTCTTCGGCAAAACTGGTTATGTGGCGATCAATTGTTTGCCTGAAGTCTTCGGAGAAATTCGAAAAACGAACAAGAGAAAACGAATCATTGTGCACCATGACAATGCGAGCTCTCACACATCGGCTCAAACCAGCGGCTTTTTGACCGGCCAAAACGTCGAATTGATGGGTCATCCGCCGTACAGCCCTGACTTGGCACCCAATGACTTCTTTTTATTCCCACACATTAAGAGTGCGTGGTCAACGATTTTCGTCGCCAGAAGATGCTGTTGAAGCATTCAAAAACCATGTTTTGGAGGTGTCTCAATCGGAGTGGAAAAAGTGCTTCGAAAATTGGTTTGAGCGCATACAAAAAGACCATCACATCCTGCCGAGAGGCCCGATTTCCGACCATTTTTTGCAGCAACAACATGCCGAATATTCTCTCCCAATCATCTCTGCCTTAATTGCCTTGACAAGAGACCGCACACTATCTTGTTACCGCCGACACAAGCGAGATAATCCGCTCATCAAAAGTTTCCATCAATAAATTAATTGTTTCGTTGGCTTTATGGCATGTACCGCCATCTTATTGGAACATTCGTATACATTAACATCATCCTATTCAAGCACGTAACAGTCATTTTTTGGAAGATATGTAAGCCGATGATTCCCTCTGCCATAGTACACACTAAGCAGTGACCTTTCGAAGATCTACCAGTGTCTCAACTATGGCTAGTGAATTATTTTCAATCTAAATGCGACAATTTTGTTCAACCGTCCGACCAAAACTCAGCCTCATCGTTGAACAAAATTTTCTTGTGAAAATCGCGACCGGTGACCATCTCGTTTCGGGCCCATTCACCGAACGAGCAACGAGCTTGACGTTCGTTCAGATTCAATTCTAACAAATTGTAAACCAAATTGAGTATAAATCAAGTGGCAGTTGTCAAAAAGAATAACTATGAAAAAAGGATGACCTCATTGCAAACCCCACGACCAGAAATGCACCCTATATTTTTTTATTAAATTATGATTCTCGAGAGATTAAGACCTTATTAAGTCTGACCTTGACCTGAGCTTTGCGGTTCCAGATTAAGTTTTTTTATTTATATTTGTTTAAATTTTTCAATATACACGGTGTGTTCCAAAAATAACCGAACTTTTTGGATATGAAATAGTAAAATACACATTATATTATCTTTAAAAGTTATTATTTATTCAAAATAGGTTCCATTTGACTCAACACAACGTTTGGAACGATCAACCAGCGCATGCATAGATTTTTTTATGTCATTTATAGAAATGTTCTTCAGTACCTCGGTTACGGCTGCTTCATTTTTTTCCATTTTTTTTTTAATTTTTTAAACTTCAATTTCAATTTTTTTTCAAGTTTGACACAAAATTTTATATTTGCTCTTTGTTCCATTTTTTTTTTTGGAACCATTAGCACACTTTTGGTTTTATTGAAATGGCTGTCACTTTTACATCTGTCATCCGACTTACATGAAGTTAGGTGCGTTTGAAAGAGGATGAATGTATCTTTTTAATGTTGCAAATTTTCAATACATGGCACTGTATGTTTTATGATTTAAATATAAAGTTCGGTTATTTTTGGGACACACCGTGTATCTATATATATTGAACTCTCATATATGAACTAATATTTAACTAGTACGAAGCTGATGCATAAGTTGCCATTCAAATTCGCGCCGCCTTTTCTAAGCTGCTGCCAAACGGTTGATAAATTTTTGTGAGAAACTTTTTATTTCATCCCAGAAGTGACGGTAATTAAAATTTTTTCTATAGCCCTGCTTCAAGCTTAGCAAATCTGAAATTCATTAAGTGCTACGACTTTGAAGGCATCCGTGAGAAAATTATCGGCACCTCTTCGTCGTCTCTATGCTGCTTCGTCAGAATTTAGTGACTCCTCGAAACTGTACGAATTGACACCGAAAGCTTCGTCAACGAGATTTCAAACGCGGTGATTATTTTTCGTGTGATTTCTTTAATATATTGCTAGCGAGAATAATAGGAGCTGAAAGAGAACTGTCCTCTCCTGATGAACAAATAATAAACTATAAAGATGCTCATGTTGTTGTTGTTGTAACCGCAAAATATTGCTGTTATTTTCCTTGGCTGGATAAAAATTCGAGTTGCTCCGGCATAAAGACCCGACTGTAGCGGGAATTATTGGATTTTAATCGCCTCTACGATAGGTATACCTTATCACGCTCCTATTTCCCGTCGGTGGCAAGGAGGATGACAACATCTCAAGAGTCAACGTTAAGAGATTTCGAGAGCAAGGCTACGTTTAAGATGTATGACAATTTTTATTTTGACATACTTGAGGCTCTACAACCGCCTCCGAGCCGCAGATAGATTTTTATGACGAGCTTTTTATTAAATTTAAATGTTGGTCGAGCCAGAATGTCAACCCTGGCCTTCCGAATGGCAATACAGAATGCTAACCACTCGGCTGTTGCGGCCGCTGACATATATATACTCGTAGTCTCGGCATAAAGAGACAGTGGCTATGCAAACTAGGTTATGTTGTCCAAATGGATGAGAACACTATAGTTTTGAAAGTATTCGATGCAGTAACTGTCTGGGGAGGGAGGAGAAGAGGAAGGCCCACACACCATTGGAAAGATCAAATGGAAGTGGGCATATCTTTGGTCCTTTGGAACGCTGTAGTTACCTCAACTAATACCGCGTAAGCGCCGCCAACACAAATAAAGAAGAAAAATACGCGAGCTGTGATTCTCTCCTAACAGACCGTAGGTGAACACGCTTCTTGGAATTTGCTTTATGAATTTTAGCTCGAGGAAAAGATAAGTGCGAGAATTTTCTAATCTCAGATATTCTTTGATTTCACACTAAGCAGACCTTTCCGGTAAATTACATTATCTGTAAGTTTGGCTGAGTTATCATTACCGTTGACTTTTCGAGTATTCCTCGCCCTTTGTTCTTAAAAAAAAATTTATTGAACTATAAAATAGCACTTTTTAAGTATTTTTTCATAACCGTTATATTCAGATTCCGCTTTATTCGCCTGTAGGATTTTGAATTTACTCCTCACTACTATTTTTATTGGAAAAAAAGCGAATTAAATATATGTACATATAAACTTCAACAAATTATTGACTCATTTAATAGTCAAGCGATTTTCACTTATTTTATTTCTTTTAAATTCTTCTAATTAAGTATCATATCTTTAGTTTGAAAACCAATAGTTTGTAAGCCAAAACCGCAATTGTGAATAACTTTGTATATTTACATACCATATGTGCCCAACACATCTGCATATTATTTTAATTGAGAGAACTTAATAACTTTACTTTAAACTTATCGCCCACAAGAGCAAATTTTACTTTCCAAAACTTGCCCACAAACATATGCATACATATGTATTTATAATATGTATGTAGTTGATTATGCCCGGCAGCATGATATCCCGGAAAACATGCTAAAGTATATACACATATAAACAAGAAACTATCGATTTCTACAAACTTTTTCTAAAACTTACTTCCTTACACCAACAAAAAATAAAAATAAAAAATGAAAGAGTTTGCGAGCTACTACTACTGTACTAAACATATCAAGAGCAAAGTAAACTAGAAAGTGCTACAGTAAATCGATTCAGCTTAATTTGAAAGCTTCTTGCAAAATATTAAGTCAAGTAAAAAGTAATCCATATCAAAGATGTTCTACAATGTATCTCAAGGACCGAAGTTCCATCTGCGAATCACTGCTGAAGCGTAATAAAATCATTCCATTTTTCAGGGGTAGGGTGACTAGTGCTGAAAAATGGATTACTTACAGCAACGTCATATGAAAATGATCGTGGTCGAAGGGCTGTGTCCTGCCACAAACGGTCTCCAAGCAAAGATTGACGGCCAGGCAGGTTTTGTGCGGTGTCATCTACTATGAGCTTCCTCCTTACGCCCAAAGTTTTTATTCGGACCTGTATTGTAATCAATTTGGACCGTTTGCAGGAAAAAATCGCCCTGAAACACCAAGCGGTGGCCAAACAGTAGGAGACCTGTGTTTCATCAGGACCATGCCAGACCAAAATTAACGATAATGATTCACCAGAAGCTCCGAGAGCTTGGTTGGGCGGTTCTTATGCATTCATCTTATAGTCCAGACCTCACACCAAGTGATTGATTGTTTTCGCTAGTGAGGAATTGGCTTCAAGAGCAACTTGAAAAAATCGATTGTCCCGATTTTTAGCCACAAGAGATAAGGGTTTCTATGAGAGAAGCTTAGTGATATTACCCAGAAAATGACAAAAAGTTATAGAGCAAAAAGTTACATACTTGACATAAATTGGATAATTCTAAATTTGTTAAATAAAGTATTCAATTTAATTAAAAAATAATGGATTACTTTTTACTATACCTAATTTATACGAGTGTTAGTATTTATATCTACATATGTACACTTAAACTCACACCCAAAATTGTTTGTATACCATACACAAATCAAAAAGTTGCAATAAATAAAAAGAAACTTCTCTCGACCGTCCAACCGCAACTCATTCGGTCATACCACCGCCTCCTCCTTAGACTCCAAGAGGCATAAATAATTGTAGGCGGCAATTTATGTGAGAGTCGAAATATCAACATTTGAGAAATTGACAGTAATTGCTCAATAAATATTGAAAATTGCAAAAAAGAATTGTTTCAAATAAAAAAAGTGAATAAATAAAGTTAAGCGCTCTTTGGAGAAACCCAACACAAATAAGCAAAAGTAAATAAAATGAAATCCTTGCAAACATTTTATTACCCACAGGATTACCTTTTGATGATATTCATTGAATTGGTATTTTTATTTTTTTTCATTTTTAAAGCGCTCTTGAAAAAAAGAAAGAAAATATTTCAGGAAGATTTTATTTCATTGCAATTTTTTCGACACACTTACCTATATGGAACAGACAGCGTCTGTTAATACAATTTCCGGAATAGCTTTTGTTGTCAAATCATTGCGGTTGAAGGCTTCACGCGCCAGCAATACATATGCATAATACATACATATTTACTTTTAGCTAGCAATTTAAGAGTTCATTTAAAGCAAAGACGTGTAGGTTGTAAGATTCCGTCGGGACGATTTGAGAAACTTATATTTTTGCTACTTACTTTAATGGTCCGCTTTAACTATGTGCCACTGGTTCCCAGGAGGCAAGAAGGGACAAAGACGATTCAAAACTTAATGGTAGAGTGGAAGGAGGTATGTTCCCACACAATCTTTTATTAGAACTCTCATTCAAGCTATGCGATCTCTGGGCCGAAACACATTGGAAATCAAAACTCAGAAAGAAATATCTTCGTCTTCGATAACAGGCAACTCTAGGTTCGGTCATGTCAAGCTCTATAATACAAAAGTTCTGGACTATCTCAGATCTTTTAAGTAGATTACTGTACAGAACATACTATTCCACGTTTGGGTCGCTGGTGTAGCAGAGATATACTCGTAAATAGTAACTGTAGGGCAGATGAACTTGCTGAGCAAGGTTCGTCCAAGGGCAGGCTACTTTAATATTGGAAACTAAACTTGATCCATGGCAAGAAGAATCGGTTTTTTTAACCTTGCTATGTGGCAGAAACTAAAGTAAGCGACATAATAAAATTCATATGGAAATCTATATATATAGATTCTATATCAAAGACGGGCGGGCAATTAAGAATAATGAGTATGGTAAGAATGACGAAGAAGTTGCCTGTTTCGAAACTGCTAGGCAAATTGATAACAGAGAGAATGGAATGAAAAGAAGGCGAAGACCGACTTTGCCTCGTAGCTAAACTGCTAATTAAGAACAGAAAAAGTGCTATAAATGGCAACGGAGAAGGGGTGGAGAACATGAAGAACACCGATTCTCCCCCAAAAATTTATAGCAGAGACAGGAACATAAATTCTGAGAAGGGCGATCTCAACTCTGCCTCTTTAGAAGCCTCAAGACTAATTGAGAGCAAAGAAGGTGGAAGAAAGGTACGGAAACTACCTCAGTTCGTATTATTTTCCCCAGCAATAGGTTTAAAAAGTCACACGATAAAGAGTCACCTTATCTGAAACCTCGTTTGGTATCGCTCGGAGAGGTCCTTCCTGATCCTGACGGAGCTTTCAGTGCTGCTTAAGGTCAGTTTACACAGCCGTATAAGTTTTGCAGGAATAAAAAATCCAGACATAGCGGCATAGAGGCAGCTTCTTTTCGTGCTGTCGAAGCCTGCCTTAAAATCTATGTAAAGGTGATGTGTATCTATTCTTTTCTCACGAGTCTTTTCCAGGATTTGGTCATGGTCAATATCTAGTCAATGGTTGATTTACCAGGTCTGAAGCCACACTGATAAGGTCCAATCGGTTTGTTGGCGGTAGGCTTTAGTCTTTCTTACAATACGTTCGGCAGAACCTTATAGGCGATATTAAGGAGGCTTATCCCACGGTAATTGACGCTGACTGTGGTGTCCCCCTTTTTATGAATTGGGCAGAATACATTTAAATTCCAATCGATGGGTAAGTTTCAGCTCCACCAGTAGAGCTGAACAGTGTGGAAAAAATTTACACTACCTATTCTCCAGAGAAGAACGAAGAAAAAGATCTCATTTAATCGAACAAGCTGAATTAAATGACATAGTAAGAGACCTTCACTTGTCCAAGGGCCATGTTGATCTATGGGGTTCAAAACTACAATAGTGGAATCAAGGCCGACATGAGGAACGAAAGTAACGATTTTTTAACAACTTTTTGAACTCAGAATCCACTTCCGAATACCCCCACAGACTTCTTATCACATATATATATTATATATAGTCCTCAGCCTAATCCAGCGATCGTAGAGATCTAAAACTAAAACTGGCATCCGATAAGAAGGGATATTCGGGGAAGTCAACATGTGGTCCATAAGCAAATTTTGAAATTATTTTTAGTTCAATGGATTTACATATATGTATGAAGTTTGGTGCGTAGAGAATTCTACGCCTAAATTGACATAGAGAATAATTTTTTCCGGAGAGTGGGCTCGAGTTCAACCTATTTGAAAAATGTATACTTATCGTTTGGTTTACATCAAAATTGGTGCACACATATGTAGGTAGGTTTTTGCCTAATTTACCACTGGGAAAGCTTTTTCTTTCTTGCAATGGACTCTGTAACGAGCGGGGAGAAGTTTTCTTTCTAAGACCGATCTGTCTGAAAGCGTAATATTTACGGTTCCATTTGCTTGAAATTTGGAATATAATAGCTCTTTGCCATGGATAGTTTGTGGAAAAATAGACTACATAAAGAATCGTAATTTTGTTGAGCCCATTCAATCCACTTTTGGAACTAATTCGCTCAATTTCCCCCTCCCCTATCTTCATATATGGACTGTTGCCTCAAAATGAATTCCTCGCTCTTCACGTATAGCCACCCCAAAACACTTTTAATTCAACACTCAAAACAAATATTCAAGTAATTAATAAGTCCATTTCATTTTTCTTTAACGTGAAATAAAAACAAAAATAAAGCAAGTATTGATAATTACAAAAGAATTGGTAATTCAGAGTTATCTAACTGCCACAACACTCCTTACTCCTTTACTGCATTTGAAAATATTTTCAATTTTAATTTTCTACCAACTTTTAAGCTATCAACTTTCCTCCTTTACAACTTAAATGCACTAACAACAAGCCAAAAGGCAGCTGCATACATTTGCACATTTATTTTCATTCACATATTTATACTTAAAGCTCGCCGGCATGGCTGATACTACAAACTGTTGCTGCTGCTGCTGTTATTTGTGTTGTTGCTTTCGGCGCTGAACGGGTTTTATTGTTTTCCAATTACGAAATGCCAATATACTTTGGCAATGAAATGGCGTTTGGTACACAAATGCGACAGGACTTTGTACGTATGTACACTCGGTATACCATATACTCGTACATATATGTATTTGTACATATGTATGTGGCATAGAACAACGTGACTGCTGTAACATAAAAGCACGGTAACATATGTATGTATGTAAGTACAAATAGAATAAGCTGCTTCATTGAAAGCATCTGCTGAGGCGTATAATGCACACTACACACGCTTGTTATGCATATGTATGTACGAGTATGTACATATGTATGTACAATGAAAGCTGACTAAAGTGATTATGTTGATGGTGATTCAAACGGTAAATGTATGTACATACTTACGTTCACATCTTCGCTGTAGTCAAGGGAACTAGTAAGAACTAGTTTTAAGCTAGTATACATAGGTATAAATCAAACACGCACTGGACTGTCCTTGCGCTAGTTGGAAAAATATTATTACTGTTATAGATAAGGAAACAGCAGATTATTTGCTTATTTTGATTCTTTTCATTATTTATTAGTTTGTTTCAAAACTGCATTGGTTTGTTTTGGTCCCTTTTGGACTAGTATAAAACTGGTATATTTCTGGTAGAAAACTGTCAATTGTCATTACATTGTAAATTTAAATGTAAAAATACGAATAATAAAAAATATCAGTTGCTTGCTTAGAAAACTAGTTGTAATTGTTTAGCACACTAGTTTCGAAGTAATATTTAACTAGTTCATTTGATTGATTGGTACTTCTAACACATATTTACATATCTTATATTAACGTGTGTAAATAGTGGGATTTTTCAACATATTAGTTCTATCTTAAGGTGTGTCAATTTTTTTTTTTTACTTTTTTAGGTTAATTGAAGCTTTCCATCAGTAAACATATTTATATAAAAAAATTTAGTATATTCAGTGAGGAACATTTTCCAGTTAAATTCTTTTTGTACATCCTTTACAGCAACTTGGTTTTGGCTGGTGATTATTTCTGAAAAATAAAAATAAAAAAGTCCTTTAATAAAGTTATATAATAAATATATTAATAGAAATATTTATAAAATTGATAAATTATCAGATAACCTGGAGGTGGTTTCTAAGAAAAATATATTAGTTATCTCTCCTTTATATTCTGGAACCTAATAGTACACCGGCTATTAGCGCGAACAAATCCTTTGCCTACGCTAAGGATATAGCCATAGCATACAGAGGCAAGTTCCCACAAACACTTTTTGACTAGTTGCAGGGAACTCTTAGGGAGATATCGTCCTGGAAAACCAGTTGTGTTGGCTAACAAAAAGTGAAGCTAGCCCTATTTATAAGGAAGGCCTGGTAACGAAGGCCGATTTTCTTGGAGTTACTTTGGATAAGAAACTAAACTTTAGAGAAATCATTGATACGAAAAGGAGGCTTCTTTACACAAAAAAAAATAAACAAGAGATGCACCCTTAGTCACAGGATCTGGCGCCAGATCTACGTATCAGTGATAAGAATGTACTTACGGAATGTTTATGCGGTGGCCAGCCATAAATAACGCTTTAAATGCTAGTTTTTTTAGATGGGATTTAAAAATCCAATAACATTTTCTTTCCCAGCAGGGAAGAATGGAGAGATAATCACTACACTTCGGGCGGCTGCCTGGAAATATACATACACGGATGGATCAAAACTTGAGGAGAGAGTCAGCAACCTCCTATACAACTCTCTTTCGGACTACCGGGCAATTGTAGTGTCTTTCAGATGGTTATATCTGCTATTATGGAGGCAGCACAACAAGATAACTTCACTCTCAAAGTTGTGCTGGAGTGTTGCCAAGCCCTACCAGATGTAGTCAAACGGGGAACATGTCGCGTCATGAAACTAAAATCTGCCGCAAATCTAGGCAAATCTGACCAAAGTGGTATAATAAAAGATCACGAGATATGTGTATTTCTTAAAAAATGTGTACATGTTCAAAGTAATAGGGATCCTGACAGATCACTGTCTGACAGAACGGCATGTAGCGCAACTAGGGGCTACCTACAGTAGCAGCAAGGATGATGAGGAGGTGAAAACGATCGTCCATCTTTTATGTGCCTGTGCTGTCTTGGGCATGGCTAGGTTTCGAAATTATGGCAGCCTAGTGCTGGATAGTCTATCGAGCAAGAATCGAAATGGTTGGTTAGCGAAACCTAATGGTTTTTATACATCACAATTTTTTGGGGCATCTATTTGATAAACCGGTAGACATCATAACTTCATCTAATCCAACCTTCCTTCCCTATTATTGTATATGACTTTAGCGGTCTCCCATGCCTTCCAACTTCCATTGATCCGGCATCCAGTTTTCTGATGGAATTTTTATTGTGTAGAGTCTTTAGCAACATTCGTCTTTCATATACTACAAATAATTCGGTCGCCAGTCGAATAAAACTTTTGACAATCTCATCATCTGCTTCGATCGTCGCAATGCCCTAGGGCTGTGGAACCTTATACACCGTCTTCCTGCTTCTAAGGACATTTTCTGACGTGACACAATATGAGATAGATTTCAGCACCCACTGACAGCAACGCATGGTCTTGCACCATCCCCACTTAAAGTGTGAAGTTATGTGATCCATTTTGTCCACCATGCCATAACTATTACCATATATACAGAAGCGGCGATAGTAAATCCCACCGAAGAGTCCTCTTATATACTAGTCTCTCTCTCTCGCTCTCCCTCATACTTTTTTTGTCACACACCAATGTTCAATGTGCATTAATGCCTAACCAATGGCGCTCAACCAAGGGCAACGGTGGCCACATATAACGGTTATTAAGATGCTTGACAGAATTAAAAGCTGCAAAATCGCAACTCGCCTGCAAATGAGCAGATATGTAATACAGATGTAACTATGGGCAAGCACACACACCCACATAATGTGCACACAAATACAAGTATTATACAAACCAACACCATAAATGCCACAATTGATGATTGACATTCTCCAGCCAACATGCACCTACATACATATATGTATGTGTGTGTACCTGGTTACATACATGTGGACATATTTGCATAGGTAGAAGAAACCACGAGCTATGTACATATGGTACATACCATATAATATGTATGCCGTTCCTATATCTTCACAACAACACTGCTCATAGTGAGGCAGTGTTCCATTGAGTCTTACCGTCTCCGCAACGATGCACTTAATGTGCACAATTGGACATACATATTACTTTAATTATGCATAAACTGTCCACCTGCTGTGAGGATCAATTAAACGTGCTATAAGGAAGATTGCCAAATGCATGCTCGATATTGGCAGTTGACGATGATTGGTGGGGGAAGAGAAAGTTGAAGGAATACCTGGAACTTACAAATGCACATATGTGTATGTGTGTTAGTGTAATTGCATTTGGACAGGCATAAGTACTGGTATATATACAAATTTATACAGGTTTTAGTAACAAGGGAAATCACGTAAATTTAATTGAGAATTGAATTCATTTTCCAATTGGCACACTGAATTTGTTGTATTTGATGTGACTAAAATTCTGAAATTGAGTACATTAATGTTACATAATTTTCATTTATTGTTTTGTCATTGATTGGAAAATGTTCAATAATCCACATAATGTCTGCTACCTGTGGATAAAATGAGCAATTCTGTTCGGTTAAGAAAATTAAAATTTCTAAATTTGAAAAATTTTTGTTAAGAGAAAATGTTTGAAAATTATATAGATAAGAAAGAAGAGCTATTACCATATCAGATTTATGGTAATTCGTTATTATAAGATTATCCATTTCATGGATTCGTACTTTAAAGAGGAGATTATGGTGCACCTAATCGCCCATTGTGTTGCCCGTTCCATCTCAAACATCGCTACGGTAAGTGAAAGTTTAGTTGAAGGCTCCAAAAATCTAAAACTCTACGTTATCAATAGCTGTAACTATCTTGCAGCTCATTTTTCACTTGGACTTACACCAACATTCATATAAATTTCATATAAAGTAACAATATGGTGAGCACTTGAAAACCAATGTTCATCAAATGCACTAAAAATTGGTCGAAAATTACCCCAGAGGATCAAAGTTTGCAAAACTTCCCGAGGCGGTCTTTTAAATGATATGGTGTTGCACATATATTGCCAAAGTTCAAACTTTATAATGAAAAAGGAGCACAGAAGCGATTTTTGCTCCAATCAGTGGGTCTTGATGATTTTCCGACAAATGAGACAATTTATTCTAAATAACCCGCTTCCGAACGGCTTTCTATGAGGAACTTTGATTTTCATGTAAGAAATACAGACGGAGGGCTTGACATTCCCAACAGAGGGGCGACCACAATTAGAAGAACTTATTTTCCATTATCTTAGATGTTGGTCGAACAGGGACTCGAACCATGGTCTTCTAAATATTAGTACGCAATGATAGTCACTTGGTTATTGCGGCCACCATTTTATTTAGGGTGAGATATTAAACCTTATATCTGAAAAATTGCCTTGCATGGGAGCTATATGATATAGTCCTCCGCTTTCCAAGATTTTCGGTGACAATTTTTCCCTTTGTGATCTGAAAAAAATCGGTGTATGGTTGCTATATAATTATAGACCTTCGATTTCTATAATTTTCACCACCAACGTGTAATTTCTTAAACCTGAAAAATCGGTCGAATTTCTGCTATAGTGATCCGATCTGGCCGACTGAGGGACTAGTTTGCATACAAACAGACGGACAGAGGGACATGGCTAAAACAACTTAGTTCGAAATATCTTTAGTTAAGGCTAGTTACTAGGCAAAAGTGTTCCATAATTGAGATAATTTAATACCGTGCCAATCAGGACTAGATACGCCATTTTTTGCAGAAGTCGATTGGTAACTTCAATGAAACCACATACTACCGATAAGTCGCGGGGGGAAACCAGTTAGGGCTTGGTACCAAATGGTATTCTAGTGGAATTCGTAAGAGATCTGAACCTCAAAAAGATTATGCACAAATGCTTCCTTATTCCCTTCAAGTCGCAGCTGCGGCAACAGGTAATCTAGAGCCACTGACCCGTTAATGTGCGCTATCTACCATGCCATTCAGAGATTCTGGTTAGCACCGATCAAGAATTATCTCCCACTATTCCAAAGGGCAACGCGAACCGTACTCTACTTTGGCCTCTGCGTCTTACGGAATAGATAAAAAGAAGAGCACAAAACAAAAGCGCTGAATAGAAGAAGAAGAATGTCACATAGGTATGTATAGTCAGCAAAGTACTTATTAAATTTTATTCCTTAATAAAAAAAATTAAATCTCATTAGTTTGACACTGAAAGGACATGAATCTTACGACTCTCCAAGGATCTATCGCGACTGATATCTAAAAAAAACAGATAACATAACCAACTTTTATGTAACCAACTTTTCATATCGACAGCTGTATATTTTCTGCTCTAAATCTGTACTGCTATCAATGCATCAAGTCGTGTGCGTGTACCACCTGCCGACATTCATCAACACTTTGTCAAACCAGAAAATAAACCGCGCGCATATTTTACTTTGCAAATGAATTGCAAATTCACATAACAATTCCAAAAATTTCTAAATGAAAAATATTTTTAGTCAATAGCAAAAACACATACACACACACACATACGAAAACTACTAACAGAACGCAAACGCATACGCTGGGCGAGAGTATGCTGGAAAAGCCTAAAAGAAGGCGGTGAAAAAGCGAAGAGATATTACGTACTATGTGTGAAAACGTAAAAGGAGAATTGCGAATTGCACAGACCAACTGTCACCATGTGGTTATTTGTATATACGTGTATGTGAATTTCGAATTTAAAACATACACGTATTTAGTGTGTGTGTGTGTGTTTATGCGAAAAACGTATTCAATGTTATCTAATACATCAGTTTTCTGCGGCTTTATTTCTGTGTTTCATATACCTACACATGCATACATTAGGGTGTCTGTTTAGGAATATTTTATACTTTTTTCAAAATAAATATAATATTATTTGCTACACTGCGTATACGTAACCAACTAAGTTCAGCTCTAGAAAAGAGGAAAAATTTCTTTAAAAAATCGAACAAAGTAATTTAAAAGCATATTGAAATGTTAAAAAATTAAAACATATGATAATTATAAGTCCCACTCTAATATGTGACACATTTCATATTTTTACATATATTTGAAAATTCACAGATCTAGGATTGCTTAGTAAAAACAAGTATCACCGACACATGCAAATTGATTTAAGATTCCAAGCGTAACTGGTAAATAGATAGGCGAAATACATCTACCCACAAACATACATACACTCATACGAGCCTAAGTAAATGTGCACATATCGTTGTGACAGGTAGAGGCGGCCGAGTGGTAGGGTTTTTGAGCGTTGTGCGCTAACGAAACATGCAAATGCTTTTACTGATAATTGTTGCTAGTACAATCTACATTTATATATATATATATATATGTGTGTGTGTGTGTGTGTGTGTGTGTGTAATCATTTTTATTTTTTGCTGTTTTGTAATAAAAGGGTTTCTATTTTTCCTTACCACCAAGCCACTTTAAGCAGTCGTAAACATTACTTAAAGCTTACTTGAAATTATTGTTTCTCGATAATGCAATTTTCAGCAAAAATTGAAAATTGAGACTGTAAATGGATATTCTAAAAACAAAATTCAAATAAATTTAATCAATTTTTAGTTACATTTATTCGAGGTGACATCATTTTAAAACAAAAACCTGAGAAAAGCAATCAAATCAAGTAAAGTCAAAGAAACCAATATAAAAAAAATAAAATATAACGAAATAAGTTGAAACAAACTAAATAAAAAAATAACATAATATAAAAAACATAAAATAAAATAACATAAAATAAAATTAAATCAAGTTAAAATAAAATAAAATGAAAAATAAAAATTAAAATAATATGAAATAGTATACAATAAAATTAAAATAAATAATGAGAAATAAAAATTAAAATTAAATAAAATGACATAAAATGAAATAAATTATAAATAAAATAAGATAAAATATCATGAAATTATTTAAAAAAATTATCATAATATAAAATATATTTAACCGACCGCGATAGCCAAGTGGTTAGCATTGCGTACTGACATTCGGAAGGCTCGGGTTCATATCCCAGTGCCAGCAACATCCAAGAGGTAAGGAAAATTAATTTAAATAAAAAATTAAGTTAAATTTTCTAATTGCGGTCGCCCCTCGGCAGGGAATGTCCACCCCTCCGAGTGTATTTCGGACATGAAATAAAAGGCTCCTCGTAAAAAACCGTCAGCCGTTCGGAGGCGGCTTAGTATAAACTGTAGGTCCCTCCATTTGTTGGAAAAACATCAAGACGCAAAACCACAAATTGGAGGAGGATCTCGGATCGCTTCAGCGGTTACAAAGCGCCAATTATATATATAATTCAAATAATTAAAATATATAAGATAATAAAACATAAAATAAAATAAGGTAAATGAAATAAAATAAAATGAAATAAATTTTAGCATACTAAATAAAAAAATAAAATTATATAAAAAATATAAAATAAAATACAATAAACTTAAAATAAATAAAATTAAATAACATAAAATAATATAAATTATAAATAAAATGGGATAAAATAAAACGAAACGAAAATAAAATAGATTTAACTGATATTATTCAAATAATTAAAATAAATAAATTAATCAAATATAAAATAAAATAATACAACATAATATAAAATAAATAAAATAAAGCAAAATGAAAAAAATGAAAAAAATTACACGAAATCATCAAATCAAATAAAATAAAATTAACTTAAATTAATTCAAATAAATAAATATTACAAAAAATAAATAAAATAAAACAAATTTCTAAAAGAATGGATTACTTTAAGTAAAATAAAGTAAAATAAGATAAGTAATAACTTAAATCAGTTCAAAATAAATAATTAAATATTATATAAAATAAATTGAAATGAAATAAATAAATTTAAATTAATCAAATTAAATAAGATAAAAAAATAAAGTAAACTAAAAAAAACAAAAAACTGGATAAAAAAAATAATTGAATTCCATAAATTAAATTTAATTAGAATTAAATAGTTTAAAATAATGTGAAGTAAGCTAAAATAAATTAAGGATATTAAAAAAAGTATTTACATGCCATAAATATTTCAAATTATTTTAAATTAGCTAAAATGAAATTAAGCAAAATTAAATCATATTAAATAAAATTGTGATAAATTAAATACATAAAGCTAAACTAAAAATAATTTAAAATTATAATTCTCTAATAGAACATAAATCCAAAACACTTGACTTTCAAGAAAGAAAGAGATATCAGTAGCTTTTAGGCAACCAACTTAAATCATTTCCATTTTGGCCATAATAGTTTGATTTTAATAATTTTTAAAAACATCTGTTGTTTTTGTGTACTATACTTTTACAAAGTTATTAATAGATCTTAAGTTGAAAGTCAATTTTTTTCATAATTTTTTTGTTTATAAAAGTATTAAATCCATCTTCAAATCTATGCGCGTGCATACATTTATAAGTAACGGATATTTAACGGATTTTCGACAACAATTTGCCCTGATGTGATTCTACTCAAAACTAATTTCGCATACGAATTTTCAATAATTTTGCTTTTTTCACTATCATTCAACGTTTTTGCCATTTGCCAGTATCTCTTCCGCTTGATTGCAATGATAAATGACTTTTTTCTGCTATTTCTGTTCTCTCAAATGAACACTAACGGAATAAACATACCTACACGTGAGAGTAAGCACGTGCAACTAAAAAAAAAATTAGGTAAAAAATATATGTAAAGGCTTGCATACATACATACATATACAAACAAAATTTGCATAATTTTGGATATCAGCCAACTAAACGAAGCTGTTACCGCTTAGAGGAGGCTTGTCAGTTACTATAATGTCATATACACACACAAACATACTTATATGTATGTTTATGTATGTGTACCTATAAATAGATATCGGCGAAATTATACAAATTGTTTCACTCACAGTTGAGTAATTACAATTTTTCTATAGTAAAGATGGTGGAAACCGGTAGTAGTGTGCTAGTATGTTTATGCACTTGTGTGCATGCTTGTGTTTAGGTAAGCAAATTGATTTAACAGTCGACAGCCGGTTGATGCAACTATGGTAACAAGAGCCACTTGCATAAATGGTTGTGTGTAGAGGGGGTGTGTGTGTGTGTGAAGGAAATGGGAAAGAGGCAATAATAATATCAACTGACAAGAAAATTTTCTGCAAGGGAACTTTCTACTTTATTTAAGTGAAATTGAAGCGCAAGTGGAATCCCATTTCATAGAGTAATGTTAAAAAAAATATTATAAATATTAGATAGAAGTTCACTTACGCAGGATAAAACGGAATCACTGTTCTCATTACCTCGCTGCTTTCAATCAAGTACTACATTCCTCATAAACACTACACATTTGATATCCTTTTTAACATATATATGTAAATAAGCTTTATTTTTTGATTAAATTCTAAATGGATTTATTTAAGTTTTCCTTTAAATTTATCCATAGCAAAAGTTATTCAAGTAAATCAAAACATCTTACTTGACATAGGAATCTTTATGTTTATTTTATTTATGCCGTGGCTTAACTTTTCGCATTTTGCTTTGTTTATTTTTTTGTATTTTCGATTTATTTGCATTGCCTTTGTTTGTTGTCTCATGCAATATTGTGTAAATACCAAGCATATTTTCGGCGCAAAAATAAATAAATAAAACATGTAAACAAAAAATTTGGCGAAAGGTTCGATAAAGTTGTCTGCTAACCTTCATTTGTGAAAAGTTTGCAATTTTTTCTTACTCACATTATGTAAACATGCTTGAAAGCATGATTGTTTGGGTTGTAAGAAATGGAAACAAGAAAAAAGAGGGGAGGTACATTTTACATATTCCCTGTTTTCGCTCGAATAAAAGTGCTAAATTTTTGAGGAGACTATGTATTTGAAAGTATTTGAAGGTCGATGGCAAAGAACTTTTTTCTGAGAAATATAGTTTTAAATAAATTTTAATACTCTAGAAAATCAACTTAATACAACTTTTTTTATTATAATACTTTTCTATAAATATTAAAATTTTTTGATTATGTTTACTTTAATCAAAAAAAAAATCATCCAATAATAGGTCTCCAAAATTTCAGTGGCCAATTCGACATATTTTAGAAGCTAGAACAGTTTTGGTGGCCGAACGTCAAGCAGGTTCGAATGCACGAGCAACCTTTGAAGCGCGTTTTCCCGAGTTATCATTTTTACAAGTCTTAGAAAAGGGTGCCGGTGATAGCAAAAAGAATATATGTACGATCGAAAAAATCAATTCGGAGACAACCAACTAGCTTGATGAATTTTCTCGTTGCTGAAATATAGTACTACAAAGAACATATTTCCTTTAAACTATTATTTTTTGCAAATTGAAGGAAATTTTCTTTTCAAAATTTGAAAAAATATGGAGTTTCCAACTTCTTCGGTATTTTTTAATTCATATGAAAGAGACGCTCATAAAAAAAAACAAAAAGTTGGTTCGATTGTTTCAAATGGATCGCACGACCTCCATTACCGGCACCGTTTTACGAGTTCAGACTGGAAAATTTTAATATTTTTTGGTACGTCAGTCAGCCGAAAATCGTCGATTTCGTTCCGGTAATTTGATGTAAAAGATGTTCGACGCACGCTGGGGAAGGCCAATTGTCGAAAATGTCGATAAAATAATAAAAATCATTGAGTCTGACCGTCATACAAGCACTGTTTCGATTTCCCAGGAGCTAAACACAGCATAAAAAATAGTTTGGAACCATTTGGCTGGTTACACAAAGAAGCTCGATGTATGGGTGACATATGAATTAAGGAATGGTAACTTAGGATGAAAAGTAGATCACTTACAACAACGTCACACGAAGGTGATCGAAGGGCAGTGAGCCCGCACAAACGGTAAACAAGTCAGGATTGACGGCACTGAAGGTTTTGTTGTGTGTTTATTGAGTTTCACCATGAACTGTTCCCCTAAGACCAAACTTTTAATTCGGGCCTGTACTGATCAGCATTTGAACCGTCTGAAGAAAACAGTCACCCAGAAGCGCCCAACTTTGGCGTAATGACATTACATTATATTAAAAATGGCAACAAGTTGACGAAAAAAACCTCGTTAATGGCTAAAAGAGAAGGCAACTCCGATACATGCGTTTTAAGGCTTCGGTGCAATCTAATTGCAGCGTGTGTTCACAAGAGGTGCTACTGCGAGCGAGCATCGGTCTTTAAACTAGTAGCTCGTTATATAAATGTTTGCAAAATTTAAGCCTCCTTGTCTGGGGAGGTTATAAAAAGCTCCAGTGAAAAAGTTAGCAATGCCTAGGATTAGAGGCCACATTTTTGATAACAACCGCTTCAAACATATTAGGTACTATGAAGAGGGTATCTTTGGCACAAGAGTCCGTAAACAACTCACTAAATAGTCGCATGACAAAATTTCACTAAAAGCCCTGGACTTCATCGGCCTCGGTGAGGCCCGAATACTCATTAAGCTAATAGCTTGTCTCCGGATCAAAACCTCGCAACGAGATTCATCGTGTTGTAATAAACGGAATATGTGTACAGGGTGCGCTCCAAGAACATAACATCGACTCGGACTACTAACTAGTAGCAATGAAGATACGCAGCCATTTTTAAACAGCAAGAAACCTTCATCGACAAAGAAAATGACGGTGTGACGTCGAAAACCTGTAATTACAGTCGAAAAGTTTTCTACTCGACTTGCACATCTGCTAGCTGAGGGCACTCGATATGAGGGAACTTTGGACGGCATTTCAAGCACCCTAGCCACTTTAGGCAAGGCCGAAAGAAGAGCTGTCCCACCGCAGTGGAGAAAGAAAGAAAATACTGTCAGCTCGTGCTGTGTGAGAAAGATACCGCGGGTTGAAAATGAAAGTGAGGTGTAGACGGAATATAACTATGAGGCCGATATAAGTGAATATGTAGTGGCTAAGTGGCTCGAAATTTCTATAGAGAAATGGATTTTCAAAAGGTTTCATGACCGGAGTACGAGGGGATTAACAAAAGTTCAGTCAGTTGGGGACGTTCAATTTGTTTTCACCTTTCTTTCAAATTTAGAATGATCGGGTAAAATGGAGAGGCTCGAGTGCATTTCGCTTAATTTTTCCTAAACAAATTCGAAAATGGTCAGTATAGCAATTTTAGTAAAGTCGCCAAAGGTGACGACTCTTGGTTCTATAAGTACGATACGGAAAACAAACAACAGTCCTTGGTATGAAGCCCAACAGGAGCAAACTCACCTGTAAACTCTAAGCAACTAAAATCAGCAGCAAAAGTTATGATGTCAGTTTACTTCTCACGATCTAAAATCGAAGCTGCTATTCCACTGGAAAAGGATCAGACGAAAACTGTAAAATACTACACCGAAGAGAGCTTACCAAAAGTTTCTAAAAATTTGTTGGAAAACAGAAAGAAAGAGGATTTGTGGCGTTATAACGAGTAATTTATATGCTAAAATTTAGTTAAATAAATAAAATAATATAAAAAATTTAAGATTTTGAAGTAAAAAGAAAGTATTGAATTTTTCATGTACAATAATAAAATTTTGGCATTCTTTTTCTATAATACGTTTTGTTCACCACTTTTTTCCGCATTAAATATTGCTCCATAAAATACTTTCTAGCATAATATATCACAATCATATCGATATTTACGTATTTTAGAAAATATCGTATCCAATATATTTTAAAAATGGAAAGCAGTCCGTGCAAAAATCAAACACTTTTGGAAAGGAGTGAATGCCTTGCCAATTTTCAAAGCAATAGCTATGCAAATGAGTTTATTAAAATACGCTATCATTCAACAATATGCCAATCAAGTGCTGTCAAATGCGATTTTTTTTCTTTTTTTTTGATATTCTTCCTTGAAGTGATTCTCCACCGCCGACACTGAGAAATGTATAGAGCAAATTTCGTTGAAATTTTTATGTTTTTTTTTTTTGGGATTTTATAAAATCGCGTAACATTTTTTATACTTTACACATACACATATGCACACATACAAGTACATACTTAGATGTGTATGTAGATGGTTTTGAGTGTGTGGCTTCAATTTTATTCGTTCAATTTTTTCCACCTCAACTCAGTCGCTACAAATGTTTGCCATATTTCAGCGATTGAGTGACAAACTTTGCCTCGACTATTGCTCTAGCCCATTGCAGAATAGACAAAGTACATATGTGTATGTATGAGTACATGTAGTATAGCGCAAGCAAACAATAAGTATTCGATAGATAGTTCAAACGTTAAAGCAATATTTCATAGTAAATACCTTGTTGAAGCAAATAGCAAGAAGCGCACATACATACATATAAACAGGTATAAATAGGTTAGGAAATGTGCAGTGTAGAGATTGAAGAGGACACAAAAGCGACAGTAATCTCTTTTATAGCAAATACCTTGGCCGCGGCAGAAGCCACAGGTACAAGCAGAGTGTGTGCATATGTTTCTGGGAATGTTTGTAATGTACACATATCAAAGAAAGTCTATCAAACAAAGCATAGCATCATATGGTATTATTGAAGTTTTTGTTCCTCTTTATTTTCGCTTTATATCCAAAATAAATCTCTTCGCTTTCTTTGCTAGCAAATATTTCATAACGTGCAACCTTTAAAGCTGCCAGCGTTTCAGGAAGCATATTTTATTTAGACGGTATTTCTGAGTTTTCATACCATTTACAGAGTACAGGGTTGCATTTTGACATCTGTAAAACTTAACTGTCAAACCAAACATGTTTTGTTTTAATTAAAAGTCAGACACTTATGCAAATGGTAAAATTTTAATTTCAATTTGGAGGGACTGAATCTTTTACAGATATTGTAAGGCCTGTGGGTCAACGTTTTGCTCGCTACTGTAAGTGAAAAACTCAAAGCGTTACAGTCGTATGATATCCGATTTTTTTGACCCGCAACTAAAGAACATTACTTGGACACTATGTGGTTCCAACAAAATGTGCCATGTGACACACAACTGGATTCGCTCCATGGATTTATTGCGAGAGAAATTTCCTAGTCGCGTAATCTCCCATCTTGGTGATGTCAATTGGTCACCGAGATCATGATTTTTCTTTATTTCTACATAAATATATAAAAGCCTTTGTCCTGATTGACTGTTGGATCAACCCACTACCTAAACCATTGATCATACAGACCTCAAGCTAGGAGGTTTTCTGCCTTTGACGGGACCGGGGACGGAAAATTCCATTTGAATTTCAAATCATTTAATCTAAACGAAATTTGGTTCAGAGGTAAAGAGCTATCTCCTAGATTCACATAGGGAACACCTTTTCTTCCGAAAAATCGACTTGAGATCGATCTGTTCAGACAAATCATATTGATGATTCGAGTTGCTTAATATTTAGAACATTAATAATAAAAGGTTTACTGGGTTAATAGGTGGAAACTATATTTTCGAGATGTGTATTGAAAAAATCGGCGTTTTGTTTCGAGCAAACCCAACAAAAAAATCTTACTAGAACGATCTTTAAATTCCATGCCATGACAAAGTCACTATCGAACTCTAGTACTAAATAAAATACAGAAATCTCAATTTTTTACTTTTCTGAAATTTATTTTTTTTGCAAAAAGAATAGAAATTTGTGGTAACACGAAAGAGACGAAACACGTCAAATATGTCAAATAGCTATGAAGCCGTCTACGAAGAGAGAAAGAAGTACCTTCAAATTATTGTGGCATGGATTTTTTAAATATGAAATTCTTTCGAAGTTCTCTAAATCTCAAAGAGGATGAATTATGTACACGTATGTACTCGTATGAATGATTATTTATGCACCAAAATGCAGAAAATTTCTAAAACCAAAATACAGTTCATGAAGGGTATATAAACCGTATTTATTTTTTGCGTTTTTATTTTTCAATTTTAAATTGCAAAATAAAAGTGCCACAATTTGTTGCATGCCACAAAATGAATGAATTGAAAATTTCCTGAATGGTGTTAAAATTGTAAATCGCACATTTGTGCCTATTATCAGCAATGAAGAAAAGAATGCACATACAAAAAGAAAATAAAAAAGCCTGACACATATACACGCATATAATAGATGAAATTCCGTTTACCATGAATATATACATATATATGTATATTTATATTTTTTATAAATTTTTATTTTCCACTCAATGCGCCCACACCAACCTCCCATGTGTGTGTCGCTGCGCCTAAATGTATGCAAATTTCGCCAAGCATGCGTTGCGCCGTTGGCAGGCTGCCGATGATAATTTCGCATAGTTATTTTTCCCTTTAAGCTTTCTTTAAAACTTCATACACTTCACAATCATGCACGCATTGTACGACGTGTTTTTTTTTATTTTTTGCTTATTTTTGTACTTTTTCGTCTGCGAATTTATGCAATCGTTACGTTAAGTATGAGCATAAATACGAAATTTCCCTAAGGCGCATATCAGTCAGTGGTGCAGATCAAATCAACGCGCTTATAAATTGAACTCGCTGAGATTAAATTGAATGCTTGATGTGCATAAAAAAAATTGCAAAAAAAAACAAGTTAAAGAAAATTTTTTTGCTGCACATATATATTTTTAAAAGGAGAAAATGTATTATTTACTCGTAGTGTTGTATAAATATTTGTGTGTGGCTGTGAATGCTTCCAAAGCTAAATTTATGCACATAAAATTTTAAATAAGAAATCAATAAATAAATAACAAGAATTTAATTGAAAATCGTTGCTTATTTTTACGCATGCGAATTTCCAATCGACTGAGTGCAAGCCATCAAAGAATATTTAATTATTTATGAATTTATTATTCTATAGTGTATTCTTAATTATTTTTTATATTTCTTTTCGTGTCATGTTGGCGACACGTTTATTCTGAGCGGTTTTATATTTTGTTTAATTGCCGCCTAATGCACACAGTCTTTCATGTGATTGCAATTGAAGTGAATTGAATGTGTTTCATGATTAAAATATACTAATTCAAGGATGAGTTCATTGAGACATTCAGTTAGAGGGCAAGTTGGATTACAAGTTCCTAATATCAGCTTATATAACCGTATCGGACTTTTCGTCTGGCGACAAATATTAGAAATAACCCAATTTACTTACTTGCATCGTCCTTAGGGCATTGCAAATTAATAAGTTTCAAATATTTCAAATATAGCAGGTTAGAGGTTTCCTACTTTTTTAAATAAAAAACACAGAAAATTCAAATTTATTGGGGATTGTTTATTATCATTGGAACGAACATTTTTTGGCATTTAGTTTTTAAAGATTATTTCTTTCGAATGTTGGCCGCGATTATACGTCTCAGTTGGTCCATCGGTTGAGTCCAATTTTTGATGACTCATTCGAATATTTTGGCGGGTAACTGGTAACTGACACGCGTGGTGTTTTGCTCCTGAATTGAGACTTTAGACTTTACATATTCCTACAGAAAAAAGTCTAACGGTACGATATCACAAGACCTTGGTAGCCGAATGACCGCCCCAAAATCGGAAATTATCTGCTTACCGAAGTGTTCTCTCAATAAATCCATTGATTGATGAGTTGTGTGGGAAGTGGCGCCATCTTGTTGAAACAAAATGTCGCCGAAAACACGAGCTTAAATTTCAGGTATCAAGTAGTTGGTTACCATGGCGCGTTAACAGTCGCCATTGACGGTTACCTTCTCACCAGCATCATTTTTGAAGAAATATGAACCGATGATTCCACCGACTCCCAAACTATACCAAACCGCTGTTTTTTCTGGTTAAAATGTCAGCTCTTAAATCTCTTCAGCTTGCTCTTCATCCCAAATGTGGCAATTTTGCTTGTTGACATACCCATTGAGCCAAAAATGACCTCATCGCTGAACAAAATTTGGCTCGAAAACGTTGGATCTTCTTGGAACTTATCAAGAGTCCATAGAGCGAAGCGATGTTGTTTGGAAAGGTCGAGCGGCTTCGAGTTGCTACGAACGGCGCCGAACCGACTCTCCACGGTCTTCGTGTGCACTCTCAGTTACGGCCGATATATTTTCTGCATTAATATTATCCAATAATGCATACTGGGTCTCAATATGGGCGATGGTGTTGCAAATAGTATGCTCAGTATAGGCCGATTGTGTTAATCATGAGTTGAGTGAAGCGCACGAAACACATTCTTTACAAAACGTTATACTCCAGGTCATACTCCTTTCGTCGAAAGATAGTTGTGCGGGTCTGCTCATTAACTTTAAGACCCATACGAAAAGGGATATAAAACGAGCATTTCAATTTTTGTAAGAGACCCTGACAGCTAGTGGGGTAACCTCAACGACAACCCGGTGATCGTCATAGAGTTAATACTTTTCAAACCTCAGGGATAATATTGAATCTAATCTAAATTACGAAAGAGTGTGTCCGGCATATGACGTAAGCACCCGATAAGATTTAATTTTCCGGGAGGTGGACCTAAGAAAGATCCATTCGAAAAAATTTAGCATATTTTTAATTCGTTTGATTTGCATGAAATTTGGTACACAGATATGGCATGGGGAATGTCTTTTGCTTAATTGTTGAAAATGTTGTTGTTAATATGTTGAAAATATGGCTTGGCTTTTTGCCAAGGTATTTGTAGTATTTTAGTATTTTTGAAAATTTATGGAAAAGCAAAAAAAGTAAAATGAAAAATTAGTGTAATTAAACTTTTTTTTTTTTAATTTTACACATTTTCCCCGCTTCATATCAACGAATTAAGCGCAATAAAAATTAATTTAAAGGCTTATAAATAATCACTTGGATTAAGTTCACACACATATACATACATACATATGTACGCTTACACCTATTTAAGTCAAAATAATAAAAATGTGCGCCACACTCGCGCCGACTCAATAAAAGAGAATTGAAATTCACCAAACTTTCATTTGTTTAATTGCTCACTTACATACACACACACACACACTTACATTCACATATACTTAGAAATATACATTTAATATTCATTTTTACGCCACAGACTTTTACAATTACCTTCGCGCCTACATTACTTGGTAAAGTGTTAATGATTCTTTTTGTGTAAATGAGAATAAAATAAAATTAATGAAAAATCGCTGGCGACACGAACTAATAAAAACACAATATCACGCAAATGCTTTGCGGCTCAAGGTTAAATGCCTAAGATTAAAGCGCGCCTTTACCCTGTGGGATTATAATTAAACACATCAACAACAAAAGACAAAACGTTTAACAGTAACAGTTGAATTACTTAAGGTCTGTCGATTAGATGTTCAGTGTCGAATTTGAAAAAAGGTAAATGTAATAATCCACAAAACGAGCCGCAATAAAACACTCCCCACACACAGTGCGACCCCTACACATAATGAAAAAGTGCGCAGAAAGACACAGGTAAATAAAAATGTAAGAAAATTGAAAATGAAATGGAATTCGTTAAAAGCGTAAATTGTATTTTCTCAAATGAGTGTGAGTGTGAGTTATGTACGTAACATTTTGAGTCTAAATAAAACACATTTTTTATGACTACTCCACTCAAACGTGAATAAATATACATACCTATATATTTATTTCTATCTAAAAGAAAAAATATCGAAACAAAAATAAAAAACATTACTGTTTGAGGTGTTTTGCTGATTGATAAATTCGTTAAAACAATTTACTTTAATTTCACGTTCTAGGTCTGAGGTCACAAGTAAATCGTTGTCTTCTGCCCATTGGTCTGTAAGGGCATGTCTACTGGTACATGCTGCTTGTGATGAGTTTGTAGGTGTGATGAGCATTAAATTTATTTTATTTTATTTTTTTTTGGTCCGCTCGTTAACATCAGCAAATCGACTTTTCAAATTAGTGTAGATAGAAAAAAAATATATATATATGAATATTGTTTTAAAAGAAATGGGGAAAAAAATTAAATAACAAGAACTCTTCCAGAAATTTTATTTTATTTCATTATTTTTCTTATTTCGTGCTAAGCAATAGCTTCCTAAAACGATTAGCAAAAAATAACTTCATGAAGAGTGTGGAAAAGATGACAAAACAGACTCAAGGTAAATAAAGCTATGAAGAATTTCTTCAAATAAATTGTTTTTAAATCTATATATATACGAGGGGATTAACAAAAGTTCGTTAAGGTAACCAGAAAAAATCTAAAAACATTATTTTTGTACTCATTCGTAATCTTTGTTGCTTCTCCTGTTGGGCTCCATACCATGGAATGCTGTTTGGTTTCCGGATCGTACTTATAGAACCAAAATTCATCACCAGTAGCGACTTTCCTAAAATTGCTAGACTGACCAGTTTTGAATTTGTTTAGGAAAAACTGAGCAAAATGTTCTCGAGCTTCTTTTTGGGCCTTATTTAAAATTCGTGACACCCATCGAGCAGATTTCTTCTAGTATTCCAGCCCAATTTATTAGCAATCATTTCGCGTGTCAATCGTGGGTCTTCATCAATTTTGGACTCCACCAGAGCTACAGTGACGTCATTAGAAGAGGATTTTGGTTGACCTTCTCGGTCCGGAATCAGATCTGGAACCTTCGGAACCACTTAGAAATAGTCTTTAAGGACGGTGCAATCGTTTCATAAGCAATTTGGCATTCACTGATTATTTATATTGACTGTAAATTACGCCG
Source organism: Ceratitis rosa (assembly GCA_037013455.1). Classification (NCBI taxonomy): domain Eukaryota; kingdom Metazoa; phylum Arthropoda; class Insecta; order Diptera; family Tephritidae; genus Ceratitis; species Ceratitis rosa. Next base: position 14,225,150 of record JAWMAG010000031.1, read on the forward strand.
AAACCCGAACAGAATCACATGGCGAATTTCTGTTTACGTTGGTAGTCGAATTTCGTCGGACCTATTTTCAGCTATCTTACGGTTTCTCGTCTAAATTTTAGCCGATCGTTCGAAAATTTGAAAGGAAAACTAATAAGGTAATTGCAACGGATTTGGTATTTTTAGATTTAACAAAAATAAATTGAAAGTCATCAACTGACCGAACTTTTGTTAATCCACTCTTTTATATAAATCTCATATACGTTTGTAAAGGGCCGCAGAAATCCAAATGTTACCGACCAATTAATTATTATTGTTTCCCATGTTCCTGGGAAGGTTTTGTTCAAATTATAACTACATACATACACGGTGTGTCCCAAAAATAACCGAACTTTTTGGATATAAAATAGTAAAATACACATTATATTATCTTTGAAAGTTATTATTTATTCAAAATAGGTTCCATTTGACTCAACACAACGTTTGGAACGATCAACCAGCGCATGCATAGATTTTTTTATGTCATTTATCGAAATGCTCTTCAATACCTCGGTTACGGCTGCTTCATTTTTTTCAATTTTTTTTTAATTTTTTAAACTTTAATTTCAATTTTTTTTCAAGTTTGACACAAAATTTTATATTTGCTCTTTGTTCCATTTTATTTTTTTGGAACCATTAGCACACTTTTGGTTTTATTGAAATGGCTGTCACTTTTATATCTGTCATCCGACTTACATGAAGTCAGGTGCGTTTGAAAGAGGATGAATGTATCTTTTTAATGTTGCAAATTTTCAATAGATGGCGCTGTATGTTGTATGATTTAAATATAAAGTTCGGTTATTTTTGGGACACACCGTGTATGTAGTCTATTAAAATAAATATAAATCATGTTTTAAAAAAAAATTGCTTAAAAGGTATCATTTAAATGATGCTAAATCACTATTTTTGGCCGCTGTGCATAGGTTACTTTAGATTAACAGTAAGAGGGTAAAGTGGTTCGTTCTATTTAAAAAAAAATGTACATATTCATGATTCGATTTAGTTAAATTTTTGGATAAAATACCTAAAAAGCATACTTTTATTTCCTGGAAATGGACCAGAGACCTAGAATAAAGTTCCAATTACTCGAAATAAAAATAATATTTTCTTTACGGGAAAAAAATCACCGACAGATTAACAAAAACTGGTTTGAGTTGGATATAAGCATAGATCGTGCGTAGGTATGTTTTTATTATCCTGTGGCTGTGGGTTACGAGCTACTCTTATATACTGTATATGTTAAGCTTGAGTATGAATAAGCATAGATGGTGTTTTTGGTGTTCTTTGAGGTATTCATATTGACATTTTCGTGACCTGCGAAGTAGTGATAAACACATACTAATAAGTAATTAGATCAAAATACAATAAAAAACCTAATATTTTTATTTAAAAGATGCATAATTAGAATTTTTTGTTGTTCCTTACAATACCAATTAGAATAAAACCTGTACAATTTACAGATATCCACAGCGTTCCTGTGATCACGTCTGCTAGTTATTTACATACTCCAAAGGCCTCTACTAAAAAATTTGTCTATAATAAAAATTTATAAACTCCTGCCCCATTTCCACATGGCGTCAACTGTTTCTGACATTTAAATAAGCTATGAAAACAATCTATGTATGTAGCCATATTGTAAAAGAAAAACTCGATGTAGATATTATGAAATTTTCAAAAAAATAAAAATAAAAAATTTGGCAACAAAGCGACATTTAACACTCACTTATGTGCATTTGTTTGTCGTTTAGTACGAAAAACTCATATGCATCTATATACATATATATATATACGTTATACACACAATTTATTTTGCACAAAATTTACAAAAATTAAATAATACACATAAAAAATGTTTAAATAAAAACATAAATCCATGAAATGCAAGCATGAAAATCTCTTTGGAAGCATAAAAATGTAGCATGTGACACTACAAATAGGTGCATATGTATTTATGTACTCATGTATGTATATTTGTATGCCTACAAGTGCTCTTCATACATACATATGCACCGTTGTTTACATTTAGTAGTGATAAATATTCATACGAAATGTTTGTGGAACAGCTACAATATTTCAGTGAATATATGTACATATATATATAATATATACCTATACACGTACATACGAGTAGGTATTTATTATGGGTGCAAAATGGGCTGGTGTCCATAAAGTTTCTCAAAATTTGGAAACTTCAACAGCATGTGGTGGTGTTCGAGTACCAGTGCGGTGAAATGTCAGTTTATAAGGATGTATAAGTATAGGTTGAAATCTTTTCCTGCTTCAGTATCCACTAAAATATATTTTTTTTTAATATTTAACTCTTATGTAAATAAGTTGTCCAGCGAAACAAGTCTTCTGAGTCGACTTAGTATATTAGATGAGAACTTTTGTGTCATATTAAACCAGGACCTTACACTTGCAGGGAAATATAATATGTGAGTATTAACTAAAACGCTACTTGATTGCAACTTTCTGCCAACTAACCATTGCGCGGCCTCATTAGCCGAATGGTAAGCACGACTTACTACCTTGCGTAGGTTCGCGGATTTGATTCGTGACCAGATTAAGATTCCACACATTGTTGTCGCATTCTATATTTTCTTCAATATTTATTCTAATAGATATGGCGATGAACAATAAAAAAAAAATCTTATATAAGTACCACATAATTCCAAAAAGAAGTTTTAATTGTCTTCTTGCACGAACTAAGTACAATACTTGTATGGGTGGAGCACTTCTGCGCTGCTCAAAGTTGAAGTAAGCCAAATGCATCATTCGTATCTATGCTTATTCGCACTCAAGTTTAATGCATAAGAATTGCTTGTAACCCGCAGTCACGGAATAAAAAAGATTAGAAGCGAACATACCTATACGATCTATCTAATTTTTTTTTTCAATATGTCGCTGTTCTTTTTCCCGTTAAGAAAGTATTATATTTATTTCGAGTAACTGCAACTTGGTTCTAGGTCTCTCGTTCATTTCCAGAAATTCCATTTAGGCTCATCATCCAAACAATTTAAAACTAAAATGAACTATGAACTATGAAATATTTCTAAAAGATCGCTCCACTTCCCGTAAGAAAAGAATTTCAAGTAAAAATAATAAATTCTATTTTTTTCTTTTTGTAAGAAGTCATCTTTGTACCAAATTTCAAGTAAATTGAACCTTTAATACAATTTTTTGAAATAGTCCCTGGTCCACTTCCCGGACTTCCCGAAGGGAAGAATGGTATCCCTGTTAATCTAAGCAAAAATCACCTATGTACCGGTTTTCAAATGAATGGAACCATAAATCCAATTTTGTCGATTAAGTTAGACCTTGGTGAATAGTAGGCTTTCTGTCAATCTAATTAATTATGTACCAAACTTGAAGTAAATCGGTCTTTAAATACGTTTTTTTTTCGAGTAAGTCAGTCTCTAATCCACTTCTCGAAGAGAATAGTGTGGTCTGCCTGTTAATCTAAGCAAAAAGCAAAGAACAATAAATGCGATTGCTTAGAACAATCCCTCGTCCACTTCCCCAAAAGTTTTTTTCGTATAAACCTCTCCAGGAACGATAGAAATAACAAGATATTTAATCCTAAAACAAACTTTCAAATGGCGGTCTTCCATCAGCGGTTGACAATCACTGTTCATTCTGGTCTTCCATCAAGGCCCTGTTTCTCTGCCTATAGACATGTTTTCTGAAGAAGCTCTTAAGGCCAGAAATAAGGACCTTAGAAAGTTTCACTTGCATAACTGTCGAAAAAATTCTTTCAAAAATACCATGGAAAACTTGGCACATCCCCTCTTCATTCCTTCCGATCCTTTCATTACCATGCTATCAAAAGGTTCAGCGAAGCCTACTAAAAAGAACGAACTTAAAGATAAAGATGTTATAAGTCTTCTTATGATAAGCAATGCAGAACATTATATGTGCATCAAACACTATTTAAAAAAAAAAATTACATAAAATTTTTTAGCTTATACATTTTTTTAATACTTTTTTATTTAATATATTTTTATCTGTAAATGAAAATTAACCTGACAAAAATCGGGCTGTTTTTAAGGGAGTTATTAATAAATCCGTGCTAGATTGAACTTTTCTTTAAAAAGTGAATGGTGGCTGACAATCGTCTTTTAACTTTAAATAAGATAGCCGCTGAACTTTTTGTGTCTCACAAATCAATCCATTAAATGAATTTCTTGGCATAAAACTCATTGCTACTCGACAATCTTAAAGTTTCAAACTCAAAAACTCAAGTCGCTAAAAACATGCCAGAACGATTTTATTCCCATCACGCATTCATAAAGGAATAGCATCTACCAACTAAACTGAAGAAGGGAAAATCACGAAGAAAAGTCAAGGTAATTTTAACCGTTTTCTTTGATTCTTTCCAGAAGGTCTGAAGGTAAATAAAGGGTATTATCTGATTATCTGCGCGTTAGACTGCTTTTATTAGAACAAATTCGTCGAAAAATACAGGATTCGCAAAAGGAAACTTTAACTTAATTTGAGCCCCACAAGGAACACACGTTTTCAATCGAAAAAATACATAAATGAGACGTTTAAAAGGTTAGGTTAGGTTCCAGTTCGTTCCAGTTCAAGAAACCAGGAACTGAAAACACGCCCCAAGTTCGTGCAAATATCAGAGATTTGCTCATGGTCTACCTCACTTATTATGGTGACTGTTATTGAGGAGCATTATCTTGAGAATATGCATCCTTTGAGTGAAACAATAGGAAATTGTGTATAAACAGTTGATGGTTTTTTCCCCTGCCATTCATTATTGCTTGTGCGTAACTTTCGGGTAAAAACAACACTTTAAATAAATCTTACTCACTTGAGTTACCAAATTGGATCCCTCTCTTTATTAAGATTCGCTCTCCAAAACCTATCTAAAGGCGGCTTTGTATGTGCTGAGCTCATTAAAAATTAGTAAATTGTTTTAAAAGACTAGACTTGTTTGGTACTAGTTCATTGGGAAGGTGTTTGAGACCACTCTGACTGAGAAAAGCAAAAACCAACAGTACGATTCGCGAGGAATATGTAATGAATAAGTCAAAAATTGTCAATTTCAATTTCTTAGAAAATATGGAAGTTTATATTAATTTACTTCCCTTACATCCCTTGAAATAACAGTCCGATAGGGAACTTTTTCTTGTGAAAATAATATTACTTACGTTTAGCCCTTTTCCAACTAAAATACTGAGATAACCACACTTACATGCATGATAACTGCTGAAGCTAAATAGAGGGACCTACAGTTTTATACTGAAAAATTTATTTTCTATAATTTTGGATGTTGGTCGATCCGGTTCTCGAACTCTTTCAGCGTGACGTACACAACATGTACATGTATATGTATTTGTGCGGACATTTGCTACTGTGAAAAATTTTTATATGTATTTTACATAGATAAAATACGCTCCATTTTCATTTTCCCAACGAAAGAAAAACATTCACCCAGAAAGATATGAACATATAGTAATTTACATATGTATGTATGTACAAATACAGCTATAAAGATATGCACTTTTGCTGAAAAAATTCACAAAGCGCAAAGCCAGTGAAGTCAATGCAGCGTAGCAGTTTGTGTGGACGCGCTTGATTGTTAGCCTTTCATGCAGCAACTGAACCGGAGTCAACAAACAACTGTTGTTTTTTATGCATACATACATATGTATACATGCATGCACATACATGCACACATATATGCATATATGAACATAAATGCATGCATCCGTCTGCTGAAAAAAACTGTTTGCATCTATATTTATACATATAGGTATATGATGGCACATTATTTTTACGTGCTATTTGTACGTATATACGTGTATAGGTACATACACGTACGAGTATATGCATATTTTTCCCCTACTTTATATATTTTTTATGTAAATATGTTAATGTGTGTGTGTGTAGCGCAGTAGCTAACAATTTACATGTGAAACGTTGACATGTCGTTGTCAAATGTTTTGTCAGGCGAAAGTTGCAAAAAAACAGAAAACAAAATCAAAAAAAAATATTAAAAATATAAAGTAAAAGGTAAAAACAAAAACAAAACCAAAACGGGTTAAGTTGGCCTGGCTTGCTGCCCGACTAACCCAACAGTTAGCTGGCAAGCTAACTAACCGACTGAATGAATGCATGAATGCCTGACTGGCTGACTGACTGACTGTCTCTCTCTCTCTCTCTTTCTCAGTATGTCTGGATAGGTACCGCCATGCAGGCATACATACATACATACAGACATACATACATACATACGCTTACATACATACACACACTTACATACATACACATGAGTGACTAACTATTCTCCGTGACGACATTTTTAATGTAATAAAAATGCACTTTTATGCATACATATACTAACAAAAAAAAACACATAGCAACAACAACAGCAACGTCACGAGGCATACATGCAGTTGTACATATTCTTACATACATACGTGTGTATGCTCTGCTGCTCAGGTGCTGGGTTAGTTGAAAGAAAAAGTTTGTTATGGAATTTCTGCACCATTGGAAATTGCTACGGTCAAAAGCGGCAAAAAGAAATAAAAGAAAAAAGGCACGTAGCAAAAAAATAAAATCACAAAACACTTGTCAAAAAAACCAGTTAAAGGTGGTACGTAGTTTGAGCTTCATTTTAATTGGAAATTGAAAAATTCCAAAAAGAATTTTTCTGATTGAAGATTTGTAATGTTTTTAAAAAAAAAAATCCCTGCTGTAAGTAACCTTCACCATGCATAACCCATGTTCACATGTGAATTTTAGTGTATGTGTATATGTATATGCATGTGCATTCATATGAATGCATTCACATTGGCCTACAGCATGGCGAATGCAAGGTTTGAGCAAGAAGTTAAATTTAAATAAACAAATATTTATATATATTTAATATTTTTAAAGCAAACACTTTTTTAGACAAATCATCTAAGGGATTCTTAAATAATTTAGCAAAAGTTACTCATACGCCGTGGCCAAAAAAGTAAAAAACCTATGAAAGCAAATATTTCGGCTTGGAATACTACAGTAGTCTTAAATGAGTGTTCCCATTAGGAGCTACGAGAGAAAAAGCCCTTCTCACTCTAACATCAAATTTTGCACCTCGTTTCTATACTTCCTTTTATTCTTCCTTGCCGGGAATTAGTGTAATAAATTTGGATCGGGTGTCCAAAGCAGTCTATGCAGCTTGGTGGAAGAAAGATGAAGTTCGAGCAACGATTGCAACCTTTAATAATTGAGATCTCAGTGTTATCTGGCTAATTCTTACGATGGCAGAGCCTACAGGCTATGTGAGTTATGGTAGGATGAGTCGTCTCAAGACTGTAAAAGACTAATGTATATCGCCAAGCAACTAATTGGATCACCATAGTCCACCATAGATCAGATATTCGCAAGAGACCAAACCTTTGAAAATACCACCTCTTCGTCGCACTTAAAGGTGACTTTGGCAGCTCGAAAAGTAGCGTTTTTGCTATGCTGGGTATGAATTGATTCCCTAAAAACCCCAGTCGGACTTAGAGTTATTATACCCGCTCCAAAATAAAAACTAAGCAATGCCAATCCCAACTAGTAAGAAGGAGTAAAATCTGCTATTTACAGGGAAATCTATCTCTCAATTCTTTTTCTTCTTTATTGGCGTTGGCACTGCTTACGCGATTGAAGCCCAAACAATATTATACTTTTCACTATTTGGCGCCAGTTAGAAATACCAAGTGAAGCCCGGACAATCTCCACCTGATCCTTCCAATGGAGTGGAGGCCTTTCTCTTCCTCTGCTTCCTCCGGTGGGTACTGCATCAAATACTTTCAAATCTGGTGTGCTTTCATCAATTCGGACGACATGGTCTAGCCAGCGTAACCGCTGTCTCTTCATTCGCTGAACTATGTTAACATCGTCGTATAGCTCGTACAGCTCATCGTTCCATCGTCTGCGGTATTTGCCGTTCTAAATGCCCTTATAGTAGGACGAGTATGTTGAGCGACTTGTAGAGTTCGGTTCTCGTTCGCCGGGAGAGAACCTACTTAGTCCAAAGTAGCACCTGTTGGTAAGAGCGATTCTGTGTTGATGTTAATGCTGGTACCTAGAAAACGAAATCATCTACAACCTCGAAGTCGCGAATGCGATGACTATTTGTTTGATGACAGGAAACGTGCTGTTTCGACGGGTGTCAGCTTAAGGGGGCATGTGTAGAGGTGGTTAGTGTCGTGCGGAGACTCTCCACATGCAGGGCATACGTTGGGTATGCTGGGGTCGAGTATGGATAGGTAGGAGTTTAACCTGCTAACACTATCCAGACCTAAGTTTTGCCTGAGTCTCTCGAGGCAGCTCGAGCTCGTTATCTACAATGGGTGGTGATTTTTCTCCAAGCACGCTATTCACGGGAAAGGAGTCTTTGAAGGTGTCTGTTCAGTGCTTGTCTGTACGCCGTCCTGCCAGCGATTGTTGTACATGTTACTGGATAGTGATCAACTCTCAAGACAGCCGGTTCTATACACCGGAGTTGACCCAACTCTCGAGACAGCCGGTTTTACGCGCCAGAGTTGACCCGGATTTTATCCTGCCAAGGCTTGCCACCCTTTCGGCAATCTAACCGCGGTCAACAAGTCAACAACAGGTCAACAGGTAACATTAATCCAATATTCGGTCGACATAATCGGCTAACACGGTTGGTATTTCGAGCAATCATGGATCGGTTTCGTACCACGTTTACTCTAGTGGATAATACGCATCCTCAAAACTATATACAATGCTCACCAAAGATGCTCCTGCTGCTGTGAAGCAGAGTATCGTGGAAGACCCAAGTCAGTCCTTTCGTCATCGCGAACAGCAATTGGACCTGTGTCCAACCACTTTATAGAAGATTATGCGGAAGGATCTTGGTTTTCGGGCTTAGACAATAGAGCTTAGGCAAGAACTAAAGCCGAACTACCATCAAGCGCGACGTAAGTTCGGTGATGGCCAAAGATTCCGATTTTAACAGGAAAATTTTGTTCAGCGATGAAAGTCATTTTTGGCTGAATGGATACTTTAATAAACAAAATTGTCGAATTTGGAGTAATAATAACCCGCAAGTAATTGTTGAGACGCCTTTACATCTTCAAAAGATCACAATTTGGATTGGAGATGTGTACGATCTTTGCTTCCAAAAAAACGGCGCAGCCAAAATTACTGCAAAAAGTGGTATATTCGGAGGGCTCGATTGACTGTCTCTTACCCGAAATCTTTTTTAAAATATAATGGCGAACCCTTACCTTTATTATAAAGCTAAATTTTCGACCATAGAGTTAAATTACATGCGTTTTATTTCTTCTTTAAAATCACATGTCTGAAAAAAAACACCCTTTACAAAATACAAGAATCTTTTATGGAACCTTGGTAATAGAGTAAATTAAAAATAAAATTAAAAAAATGGAGAAATTATTTCAACTTAATTTTAGCATTTTCTATGTTTGTTTTATACACTCATAGACAATAATAAGTTTTTAACTTCCTCATTGTTTTCTAAATTCGCAATTAATACGAACGAATGTAAATGAGTATGGACGTGCATAAATAGTTATAGTTATGTGTTACCAATTCAATTTAAAATTAAAATAAGTTCTCTTATTAACCGAGTAATATCATTAAAACTTTATTTGCAATGTCAAATTGCATAGTCAAAATGTTATCGTGCAAAAAAACAAGAAAAGAAACACAAAAACAACTAAAAGGAGACTGCACTCAGCTGAGTTCTAAACGTGAAATATATGCAAGTGAATGTATGCATGTACGTATGTATGTATGTGAAACAAAAATTTAGGAAAAAACATACTAAAATAAAAAAAAAAGTTCAACATTTTCGACAAGCGCGATTTAAGCACACACACACACACACACACATATACAGATAAACAAAGAGTATCTTGTCGGCACACTTCAATTGAGATTTCCAAATTTGCGCTTTTGTTGTTATACGCCAGCACTCAACTCAGCGCTCCCAACGGACACCAAATTGAGCTACTCTACGGTTAAGCAAAGGCGAAAAGCATGGCAACGGGTGTCGTACGAAAGTCAAGGCAAACGCGATGAATGTGAACACCGCGCCGAGCAAACATGGAAGGCAAGTTGTGGCGCGCGCGCCTTCTATTCACGCTTGATTGCCTATACACATACACACACACACATGCACCTATATGTAGACAAATGCATGCATGGGAGTGTGTATTTATTTTTTATTTTTTTGTAAATGTTCAAGGATATGTGGCATCCTTATTTACATTTTAGAAATATGCTATACATACATATACATGAGCATATGAGTATGTGTACAAATATGTATGTATATGTTTATTTACACAAATACCATACTTAAATATATATGAATATGGCGGCGAATATTTGCTGATGTCGATGTTGTTGTTGTTGTTGTTATTCACGCTCCCCCTTCATATAGTGAAGCTAATAAATTTGCATATTCATGGCAATTCGGTGGAAATTGTTAAGTGTCTAATAAAGAATTCCATTTCGAAAATTTATATGAGCGCATGAAAAGCGCATCAACGGTGTTTTTTTGGTTGTTGTTGTTGTTGTTTTTTTTTCTTTTTGTTTCTGTTTGGTATTTTCGAATTTTGCTATTGATCGTTTAACTTTTTGGCGGCATTCATCACATACTAACACACACACACATATACATGCATATGTACATACATACATGCACGTATGTATGTAGTTGTCATGACTTCACCAGCACTCAAATATGTAAGTAGTTATGTAAAGCATTTAATAAATGAGCAAATAAAGAAATAAATAAAGCATACACACACACTTACATATATATGTATGTTGTATGTGTTTAAGTATGTATAGGTAGCACATACGTGTAAGCGTATAAATTGAGTTGTACAAATGTATCGTGTGTTTGTTTGTGTGCTTGCACTTGGGATACCTTAACTTAATAGCTGGCAATTTTTGTAATTTTTTGTAATTCTTTCTTTCTTTCTTTTTTTTGTTTTTGTAATATATTTACTTACACATGCATGTTTGTGCCATCGAAAGCGCAACCATTAGTGTTGGAAAATTTATAATCTTTGATGGGCCATTTGGAGTGATTAAATAAGTGTTACATGAAGCTTAATTTCAATGCGCTTATTTCTTGTACTAAAAAAAATAATGTTCCTGTGGAAGTAGGTGAGATTGCTCGCCAGGCATACCTGTGGAGTGGTCCTTAAATTTTCACATGGTAGAGTGCTTTCAGCAGCGGTTTAGTGGTCAAGGAATATGTTGTTCTTAAGTAATAGCCTAAATGTAGGCTATAAATTTTTGACATTTGCATAGTGTTTGGCATAAATTTAAAGCAAGCATTGCCTACATTTAGGGTGTTGCGGAAAATAATATTCAATTTTACAATTAACTTTAAAAAAATTAATTCACCTCTATTATCCGGCATTAAGACATAAAGCGATTTTTCCGTAGGTCATAAAAGATAAGTAATTTAAGAGCTCAATCATATGATTGACTCATTAAAGCTATTGTTGTAATATTTAGCAACAAAAACAAAAACAAAAACAATAACAGTATTTAATTCCGCCAGTAGCCAATATTTAGCCATTGCTCATATTCGTAATCGATAATTTATACACAACTGTGCTCCCAACAAATTTCCATATACCTTAGGGTGGTCTGTAGAAATTCTTTTCTGCATTTATTTAAAATTTTTCAACAATTTTTACTAAGCGGCTAAAAACAAATTCAATTTTTTTTTTGTTTTTGCTAAATGCCAAAAAAGCTAAGAGGTCTCGATCCCACAATTTCATAGATTTTTCCGTATATTGTCACTACTGAAAGCTTGGCTGAAAAAGCATGTTTTGACCAAAAATTTACTCGCCAGATGTCGCTACTGCCGAAACAAACCTAAATACTACATTTACTATCTATGCGTTCAAAGAAAAATGTTGCTGCAGCAACTAAAATTTTGATCATAAATGATATCAAGTGGACACCGCTGGCAGTAATTAAACAATTCGCGCACTTTTTGTGCAGAGTTTTACATAAAGACCTCAGTAGGAAGGCTCACATAGTCCAATTGGTCTAGGAACTGAGGCCGCGTGACCAATCGATACGCTTTCGCTTCGCTTAATGAACTTAAAATCGCTTGGAATTAGATGAGCATTTTTTAATGCCACATTTAAGGCTCCAGAAAACCCACATATAACCATGGAAAAGCTAATACATTCCTAACGAGTACCTGGCTTCAAGCGACCTGTGTGGCAGCTTGCCGATCGTTACCTACTCTGCAATGCTCAGAGATTATTTTGTCTCCAAGTGTAGAGAATGTGTGGTTTCAACCGGACGGACCTATATGTCACACAGCCATCGTTATAATCGATCTTTTGCGAAAATCCCATAATTAGCCCAAACGCTGATGGCAACTGGCCGACTAGCAGCTTGCGACTTCATTATTCAAAGACGATTGATGATTCGCCACAGTAGCCATAGAGGGTCAGGCAATGGAAAAGTGTTGAAAATTTGGGTTTATAGACAGAACAGAATGCGGAATTTTTTAGTAGTTGCCACCTGCTTAAAACCTTTAAATATTAAATTTTAAGCAAATTCAAAATATGAATTGAACGAAGGTATGGAAAAATTATTAAATTCTGCCATTAAAATTTATATAATATTAATTAGAATTCCCCATTTAAAAACAAATAAATTAACAATCTAAGAATACTTTTTTTTGTTAAATAAAATTTTATATTTTTTCTAATTAAGTGGCAACACTTTGAATTTTATATAATATTAATTAGAATTCCCCATTTAGAAACAAATAATCTAACAATCTAAAAATTTTTTTTTTTTAATAAAATTTAATATTTTTTCTAATTAAGTGGCAACACTTTGTTCTTGAATAAGCATGTACATTTTTAGACTACCCTCATATAGGTATATATATATATATATATATGTATACTTGTCTTGTAGGTGTGACCATTTGCTCCGTTAGACTGCAGTTACTGTCAAACGTTCAACCAAAGTGGCAACATCTGCCACAGGCCATTGCTACAGAGCTGCCGCACATAGTCACACATTCACATGGCATCATCATCGGTGGCGCTACTATAGAGCAAAGCTACATGCATACAAATAAACTTCAATACGCACACACACGCACACATATGCATACATACTCACCTATAAGGTATTAGGTAGAATGTGGAGAAAAAAAAATATACTGCATTACAAACGGCTTTTATGCCAACTGCAGCATTGTTTTTGTGTCCTTTTTGCTACTGTTGTTGTTCTTGTACGTATTGCTGTTTCTGCTTCTGCTGCTGCTGCTGCTGCTGCTTTTGTCTTTGGTTTTGTTTTTGTCTCCTGCTGTTTACTACTTCTACTGTTTGTCCTCGTCAGCTGCACTTAAGACGGCACAACATAGCATAGCTTGGCATAGCATGACACTGCAAAACATTTGAAGACGACGACCTAAATTAAGTATTTTGTTTTTTTTTTTCTACTGTTGGTTTTTCACTCTACGTCTCAGTTCCGATACAGTCAGCTGCTGCTGCCGCTGTTGTTGCTGCTGCTGCTTTTGGTGTAACTCAACTGCCACTCTACTCGAATTCCTTTCTTTTGCCTTTGTTTTATGTCCTTTTTTGTACATACATACATATGTACGGTATGTGCAATATACGCTTGCTTCAAGTGTTTGCGTCTGCTATGCCTATGCACTTTTGACCCAATTTGACAGCGCGCTCGGCGGAATGTTGCTTTTGCTTTCAATTTAATTTCAATTTTTTTCTCAATTTCAATTTTTCTTTTGACCGCGTACGTTCTTTTCTTAGTTTTTGTTTGATTGAAGTGGTGCGGCGTATGAAGTAGTTGTTGCATTTTGCAAATTTCGTTTTCGCACTCGAGTAGCGGCGAGAGGGGTTAGTAGGGTAAGTTTTAGATTTTCTCACTTTTTTAACTTTTACAAAATTTAAAATTTTGTTTGTACAATACTATTTTAAATGTTTATTTTAACAAAATTTTAATAATTGTTTTCTATATTGTTTGTTTACATCATCTTGAGCAGAGGTCAAACACGTTGTCTCTTTTTCACTTTTTATTACGAAATATGAAATACGAAAATCCTTGTCAACCGTCAGCTGCTTTCAATTGCATAGTCAGCTTTTGACAAACTAACCTTCCATTATTTTCAACAAAAAAAATTCGAGCTCTTAGTTTATTATCAGTAGTAAAATCCCACTTCACTTCAAGCATGCGCACACTCCACCTCTTCCATTTTCTCACATCAAAAACTTCACACAAATACTTGAGCCTTTTTTATTACACTCTCACTGTTATGTACGCTCAGTTATTATGCAATAAACGTTAGTTTACTGTTAACTAGTTACGGTTTATTTCAGTAAGTGCACTCTCTCACGCGAAACAGCTGTTTACAAAAGCTTTTCGGTTGTCGTTAACATTCGTTGCGACTCGTATTTTGTATGACAAAAAGCTGCACAAATCCAAAAAGCTTTTTTACAAGGAAACCAAAATGCATTCTCAGTATTTCTTGCCAATAAAAGTATCTAACATAACAAAATAGTAGGAATATATCTCTTACCTTTAATTTGAGGCATTCTTTAAAAAAAAAAACAGTGTGTGTATTTATTGTGCCTCTCTTGCTCTTTGTATGCTATTTTGAAATTTACTCTTACACTTTACCGAGTGCGGGAGAGTTTTGCGGGGAGAAAGCACCCACTTGTTTTAAGAATGGGTCGAAGTTATTTAATTCAATTTTATGCCAATTTCACAGCTGATTTAGGAAATTTGTATGTAAATAGCACGAATCAACATTCCAACCGACCTATACAAGTTACTACCTACACGTATGTATGTATGTATATAAAAAATACGTAAATAGGGAAGTAATAAAATTACCGCAAATATATAGTATTACTGCTTTGCCTTAAGCTATCTGTAAAGGATTTAATCATACATATATGTACTTTGTGTCTGTGCGGATAATTTAGACATTTCCAGTACAAATGTAGACACACTTAGTTGCTAGTCAAAAGTTATTTTATCACTTTTCATTTATGGTATAAAACATAAATTTTACTGCAGGATCAATGGTGGCCTCCTTCTTCTTCGTTTTTTTAATAATGTTCTCGATTGAACTCAGCGCTGAACAAAATTTAATATTTGGTATTAAATACTATCTTGGAACTTGTATATTTTCTCAGGTTCGGTGAAGTAAGGTTGAAAACGCTGATCCTAAAAACCATCCGAGATAGACATACACGTATAAGGCATTGTCTATTAGGATTCCACATAAAAGTACTTTCGTGAGTGCTAGACACTGTTCAGTAAACCGTTTAGCGTACGTCCGAAATCTGTAGATTTACCTAGTTTCATATAGTATCTCTTAGTTCTCCCCAGTACGCAAAATGTCAAGCCTCAATGCGTGAACTCTGATTGGATAATGCTCAATTAGAACTATCACCCTGTATAAAAGTATCTCAGGGATTCCACTGTTACTCGGTATTTATTTAATTTTTATTTAAAGTAAGTCCAAGCCAGGTATAGTACTGATTAGTATTCTCATACAATTTTGATGTGCAACAGCTGATTGGCTATCTGAGTAAATATTTGCTTGGTTTACAGAAACCACACTTCAGAACAGTAAGTTAATCGAAAACTTATGTGGTAACAGCAACCTATGCAATAGTCTGTAAGATTAAGATCTGTGTTACCAGATCGTTCTATACAGACCACTTTCGCTGGTCTCAAGATTCGATGCAACTGGGGATAAAGTTGAGTTTCTCAAGAATTAATCAGTCTTTTTCTTCTTTTCCTTAATTGCGATTTCGGGATTATAGCCGAGTCATCAAGAGCACGTCAGTCGTTTTTCCCTTCACCATGCCAAGCTAGATCTCTCTCCACCTGATCTGTTCTACGAAGTTGTCGTCTTTGCCTTTCTCTATTTTTACTATTGGGTACTGCATTGAATACTTTCAATGCTTTCATCCATTCGAACGATACAACCTAGCCAGCATAGTGGCTGTCTATTAATTCACCGAACTATGGCGTATAACTCTTGCATCGTTCTATTGTTTGCGATATTCGAAATCACTTTCTTAAAACATTTCTCGAAAACTCCTGATGCAGACTCATCATATGGTACGACGAGAATCGCGAGAGGCTTCTAGTTTGATGTCTGCTCGACGAGAGTGGGCTTTACTTTTTCAATGTCTACTCTGTCCAAATAGACAATATTATGTTCGATCTCAAAGTTATGACTATCAATAGTGACTTCGCAGCGAGAAAACAAATGCGCTGACGTTTTGTTTGGTGACAAGAAATATTTGTCCTTTTGCCCTCATTCACTATCATACCCATTCGCCCTCTCTGAAGAAAACATAAATTACAATGCAGTTTTCAAGGCCAATGTTTTCCATATGATTGACTTACGTCAGCAGTTTAACGCAGCAGTTCCACATTATGTTGAAGAAATCATATGAAAGGGTTACCCTATCTGAACTTCGCCTCGTACCGAACATAAATACTTGCCGATTCTGGGACAGCTTTTGGTGTTACTCAGCATTAGTTTGCACTGGCATATAAGTTATGCTGTAATTTTAGGGAGCCAACAGCTCATTTTCGTGCTTTCGAAGACCATTTTAAAACCTGATTTGAAGATACACTGATAAAATCTAATAAACGTTTTTGCGGTGGGCTACTTTAGATCTACACACAGTACGCTCTGCAAAATAAGCCATATTGTGCTGTAAGAAAGTCCGAACTCTTGGTAACGTGGAGACACATTCGGATCTTCGGTTTCACTTTTACCTAAAGTAGCGGTATTTGAGGTGAAACGAGCAAAACGATGATGCACAGACCTTACAATATCTGTAACCGAACCAATATCTTCAAAATTCTTTAAAATTCTAACAGGACTGTACTTTTGAAACCATGAAATGGATAGCCCTTTACTTTTTGAGTATATTTTAGTAAAAAAGATTAGGTAAAATATTTCCAGATAATTTTTATTTTATTTAAATCAATTTAAATTCTGCAATATAAAAGTAAAATACTAATTATAGATTATTAAAAATGATTTATTTTTTCTAAATTTTACAAACGCAAATTTGTGTGTTTTTTCTTATATAAAAATGCTACGTTATTAAATTGGAATGCGCAATTAATCAAATAAATTTAGAATGTATTCGCCTTGTCAAGCTCTAAATAAAGCATTACACAGTTTATTAAAGAAATATATCATTAAAAAACCCTCGTCATTTATCGCTTGGTAATTAAGTGTATTATTGCTATTTAATTGCTAGTTACTAAATTATTTTCAGCAATACAAATCATAAAAAACTAAATTGTACAACCAAATACTTCGTCCAACCCGCGCACTTCACCCCAACATCGGATATTCTTTCTAATTGCAGCGCGTGCCATCAACGCCACGCAAACCAAGTGCCAATTCAGAATGATCGCATCAACAAAAAGCACTGCAGGAGGAGAAAAAATACATGAAATATAAAACAGCAACAACAACAACAAATCAACTATATGTAATATGTAGTATAAAACGAAGCAATAGAAGGTAAAGCACACCGTTTTGAGGGGTAAAGGTAAAAAAGGAAGAAAATACTGTATATGCCTGATTAAGCATTGCCATCCATTAAGGTAATTAGAGCTAAATTGAAGCAACATTACAACGAGCACAAAAAAAGGGTAATCCTAGCTAACTCACCGCTCTAAGTATGGGCAACTGTTACGTAGCAGCGAGTAGCAAAAAGTCCACAGTCCATTCCCTGCAGTGGCTTCAAATGCAACGGAAAATCGCATTCAGACTTGTCAGACCAACAAAGTGCCGGAATATGCCGAAGTGTGCCTGCGGGAAATTGGAAGCAATTGTTGCTTGCCGTCGCCGTCGCCGTTGCCGCCGCCATCCACAACAGCCACCAACACTGTCTTAGCTGGCAACGTTACTGATGCGGCACGAAAAATATATGTATGTATATATAAGTATGTAGGTATGTATATGAAGAAATAAAAAAGCGGAAATAAAACGGAGAATAGAAAATTGAATTGCCGCCTAAACACACACACACACTCACACACAGAGACGCATACTCACACACACACACTCACACAGTGATATGCGTAAAGCATTGAAACTTTATTTACAATGTGTTAGTTTGTAACCCAGCGAAGGTAGTATTTTAGTCTCATGAAATTGAAAGTTTGCTTGAATAAAACTGATTTGGATAGCGAGAGATTTATTTTAAGAAAAAATGAATTCTCTAATACAAAAAAAAATATATCACATTACATAGAAATTTCAAATGCCATTGATGCGACGGTCTCGTTTTATATTATCCTAAATGTAGGCAACATTTTATATATCATGTGGAAATCAAAGAATATTACTTACTCGCTGCCTATTATTAGGAGCATAGGAGTCTTCACCATAAAGTCTATACATATTAGGTCTAGTAAAAGATCATTCATTTTTTGTGGAATTGATGGCTTTACCGATCTGTATCTTACGTTCTATGAATGCGATTGGATTACGCTTGAAAAAGTCTGGATACACAAAGAAGCTAAAAGTATGGGTGCCACACGAGTTAACGAGAAAAATCATGAACCGAATTTCCATCTGAGAATCGCTGCTGAATCCTAACAAAATTGATCCATTTCTAAAGGGTATGGGACTGTTGTGGAAAAGTGAATCGCAACAATGAAAATGGTCGTGGTCGAAGGGCTCACTGGCAGAAATGGTCTAGAAGCCAGTCCTCTATAGTCAAACTCTTAATTCTGACTTATCTGTCAGCAATTGGACTGTCTGAAGAAAGCAATTGCCCAGAAGCATCCAGCTTTGGCCAATAGGAGTGAAATTATTTTTTTTCAGGACAATGTCAAACTACACACATTGATAGTAATTCGCCAAAAGCTCCTAGAGCTTGGCTGGGGGGTTCTTATATATCTATCTTTCTATAGGAGAGGCGAAATGACAGTTCCTTCAAAGTGGCAGCAAGTTGTCTATCAAAATTATGTATGTTTGACATAAAACAGATAAATCCAACTAAGGAAAATAAGACCTACAGTTCATTCTAAGCCACCTCCGAAGGCCTGAAGAATTATTTTTGAGTGCAGTCAGAAGTATACTCGGATGGGATGACGTTTCCTATGTGCATGCGCTCTCTTAATTTTAAAACAATCCTAAAGGTAGGCAACATTACGTTATTTATAAACAATTTCGCGGAAGTGAAGGAAGAACGTTGCCTACTGTTAGATGCATGTAATGAAAAAATGTTTGTTGTGATAACAAATCGTTATTAAATAGCAAAATTTTCATTTAAAATTTCTTTAATTTTAATATACACTGGGTATACGAAGTGAAAGCACGCTGCCACCTGTACGTAAATATTTCTTACTTATAATGCCTCTTTTTACTCATTTTATTTTATATTTTTCTCCTCCTCACTTAAACAATTCCAATTCAAACTTTGCGCTCGATCGCATTTAAACTCTTCTTCTTTTTTTTGCGCAGTTTATAGAATCTCTTTTTTCTCCAATTTCTTTTCAATGCTTTAGTAAATCAACTAAGTAGCCAAGGGAGCGAGCGAGTGAGTGGATGTGGGTGTGGGTGTGGGTGTGTGGTATGGCTAAAAGCCCAAGCCAAAGCCATAGCGCTAACTAAATGTGGCAAGTGGCTATTGAGTGTACGAGTTTAGCGTTACAATGAACGTGGCTCATTTGTTGAAATGTGGTTAAGTATCCTTTTTGCGCTATGTGTGTGAATACGTACACTTAAATGAGTGTGCGTGCAAATGCATAGGTAAATGAATATGTATGAATATGTTGATGTATGTATGTTATTAGATAGCGAAGTTTATTCACTTTTCTCTTTGAATGCGCGGTTTTCACTTTGTGCATAATTTAATTCAATTCTTCCCCGAAACCACTAAAACTATTTCTAAACATTTGTGGGTATTAAATGCACTAAGTGTTGAGATATTCGTATTTAATTAAATGAAGTGGAAATTACCGAACTGTGCTAATATTTAGACTTAGGTTTCGAAGGAGAGTGCTTAAATGCAAACGAATGGTGGTCGATAAAGATAAAGTGAAATTTTAACCTTTTCGGTTAATTTTAATTCGAAGAGTTGAGAAACCAATATATAGCTGATAGAATAGTATGCTGAGTTTAGAATATAATATCCATATGACAATGTAAACTGTGGAAGGAAGAATGGTGTTAAGCGTTGACGTAAATACATCGCCAAATTTTAGTCACTCTGAGCCAGTATTCATGAAGCCATCCAAAGTTAGGACACACTCTTGCTGTAACCGACACCTCAGTACTAGAATTAATACTGTAAACGCTAAGTTTATGTGGGATCTATTGCAAACTACAGCCTGGTTTTTCTCTTCCTATGCTTTCAAACGAAGTGGAGATCTTCGCATTCCTCTGCATCGAAAACTTTCAAAGCTATTCTTATCTATACGGACCACATGACGTAGCCGCTGTTTCTTGATTCGCTGAACTATGTCAATACCATCATATAGCTCGTACAGTTCATCATTTCATCGTCTGCGGTATTCGGCGTTACCAACTCGTAGAGCACTCTAAATTTTACACAAAATCTTTCTCTCGAAAGCTCCTAACGCCGACTCATCAGATATTGTCATCGTCCATGCCTACGCACCTCCGTCATCTACGACTTTCAGGTTATGACTCCTAACAGTGACGGGGGAATCAAGTCGCGAATGGGATGACTGTTTGTTCGATGACAGGAGATATCTCGTCTTGCCCTCATTCACTACCAGACCCATAACCTTCGCTTCCTTATCCCATCTGGAGAAAGCAGAACTCACGGCGCGGTTGTTGAGCCCAATAATGTCAATATCATCAACGTACGCCAGCAACTGTACGATCTTACAGAAGATTGTACCTTTTCTATTCAGCTCTTCAACTCCTATTATTTTCTCCATCTTCAAATTGAAGACAGATCACAGATAAAGTCACCTCGTTTGGTACCGAAATGCTGGGAGAGGTCCTTCCCAATTCTAACTGCACTTCTGGTGTTTTCTAGTTTACCAGCCGAATAAGTTTTGCGGGTATACCTGATTCCGACATTGCGGATTAGAGACAGCTTCTTTTCGTGCTATCGAAGGCGGCTTTAAAATCAACGAAAAGGTGGTATGTACCGATCCTCTTTTCATGGGTCTTTTCCAAGATTGGGCGCATGGTGAATATCTGGTCAATGGTTGACTTACAAGGTCTAAAGCCACACTGATAATATCCAATCAGTTTATTGGCGGTGGGCTTTAGTCTTTCACACAATATATTATATGCGATAGAAAAGAAGCTTATCCCACGGTAATTGGCGCAGACTGTGGAGACCCCTTTTTTATGGATTGGGCAGAGCACACTTAAGTCGTCCAATCGTCGAGCATGCATTCGTTCAACCATATTTTGCTAAGAAGCTCATGCATGCGCCTGATCAGTTCTTCAACGCCATCTTTGAATAGCTCTGTCGATAGGCCGTCAACGCCAGCCGCTTTGTTGTTGGTTGTTGGTCTTGAAACCTTTAGTAAGCCGTCGTATCTTCTCAAAAAATGTAAGCAACATTTCGTTAGAAAAAGCTTTGTCTTCGACAAAAATCCCAAAACCTATTTCATATTTTGGCCTGCATACAATTTCGTCCGTTCTTTTTATTAAAATGTTCTTAAATTTTGCTATATTTAAGGACATGAAAATTTAGACTCTAACTCTTACGCCTTTTATGGTATATTCAAATTTCAACAAAAAATAAGAAATTTGCAATAACGATTTAAAACTCATTACAGCGTACGGCCGCTGTGTAGCGTGTACTTATACATACATATGTATGTACTACATACACGGATATATACAATACGCATGCACACATTTAAATTTTCGCCTTAATAGCTTTCGCTTTCTTTTCATATTCTCATTCGCACATCTTCTCGATAAGAAATACCAAGAATTCCTAAAATAAATGACAGGATATCGCTTAAAGGGAAAATCGTTAACTTTTGCTTTTTCAACAAAAAAAAATTCTTTTACTTTTTACAAACTTAAATTATATTTCCGCAAACAGTTTGTACTTTTAATTCTGCTTTTTCTTCTTGC
Organism: Ceratitis rosa; assembly: GCA_037013455.1. Classification (NCBI taxonomy): domain Eukaryota; kingdom Metazoa; phylum Arthropoda; class Insecta; order Diptera; family Tephritidae; genus Ceratitis; species Ceratitis rosa. The sequence goes on from JAWMAG010000031.1 coordinate 14,247,297, forward strand.
TCTTTTTCCCTCGCTACTAAAAATCCTTTGCGGCCATTTTCAAATATTTTTTCATGCTTTTCAACTTCACTTGCCGGAAATAACTGTTGTCGTAAATTTTAATTGCTTACGACATACAATAGTACAAACTCCCCTTCGTTTGTGTGTGTGTGTGTGTATAAGTGTGAGTGCGACTATCGATAAAGAAAAAAATATGTTTAAAATGGTTTATATGTACCTATACTAAATCATTGGCGCATAAGAAATTTATGGTGTTACCAAAAAAAGTCAGCATGTGAAGGTCATGATCACATAAAAAGTACACCAGCAAGCGGTGAATGACTCGTCTTTGTCCCTATTGAGGGTTAAACACATCAGATGTTTGAAAAAATGTTGAAAAACAGGCTGCCAATTTTTACTGCTTTTGGCCAAATTACTAACGTTCCTGTGGACACACTAAAGTATGCTGACTTCCTTACAAAGTTTATTATTTTTTCCACCACCACCAGCCATTCGCTTCGCTTTTCACCCTCACAGCCATCCACTCAACTGCTTTTTCTAAAAACGTAGCGACCTAATTTATATGTCAACCATGTTTGTCCAAGATGGTTAAGCAGCTATGCCAAGTTAAGTATGTGTGGACAAAATAAAAATATAAAATAAGATATACATTTATATGTAAGTATGTATATCTTAAACCTTTTTCGGTTGTTCATGTCAAAATAATGGTGCACACGCCTCACATTTAACACATTTTTCAACACTTCCTTAATGCGGCGCCCCTAAATATGCTACACTAAATTTGGTTATGGGCAACATGCGCTGAAGTGTATCTGTGTATGTGGGCGTCTTATTTTATTTATAAAGTCCAGCCACTCGCTCTATTATCCTGATGATATGTGTCGCCATAGCTCATTGTTAAAAAGTAGCAATCACGCTGTCAGATACATACATACACGTATGTATGCATACACATCAATATACAAATGCATAATTTAAATATGTTTGTAGGCAAATTTAAGGATTCTGTAGAAAATCTTTGGGGCCAAAATTAAATGAAGCAACATAAAGTAAAATAAAAAAACATTGCAATATTTAAATAAAATAAAATAAATTAAAGAAACTTAAATTATAAATTAAAATAATATAAATAAATTAAATTAAATTAAATTAAGTAAATTGATTAAAATTATATTAAACTAATTTGATTTAATTAAATATTTATTAAATTAAATTTAAATAACCAAAATAAATAATAGTGAATAGAAATTTAATAAAATAAAAAAATATAAAATAAAATAAAACAGAATTGAATAAATTAAAATAAAATAAATAAAGTTAAATATATTACAAAACAATAAAATGTAAGATATAAAACAATAAAAAGCAAAATAAAATGAAGTTAAGAATTATAAAACAAAATAAAACTTATTAAAAATAAATAAAATGAAATAACTTACGTTAAAATACAAAATTTAAATAAATAAAATAAAATAAAACAAAGTAAAATTAATAAAAATAAGGAATATATTAAATTAAATTAAATATAGTAAATTATTTAAAATAATATTAAACTATACTAATTTAATTAAATATATATTGAACTAAATTTAAATAATTAAAAGAAATTAAAGAAAATTAGAATTGAATAAAATAAAAAATATATAAACTAAAATAAAATTGAATTAAATAAATTAAAATAAAATAAATGAAGTTAAATATTTTACAAAACAATAATACCCATGTAAGATATAAAATAATAAGAATTTTAAAACAAAATAAAACTTATTAAAAATAAATAAAATAAAATAACATAAATAAATAGTAAATACAAAAATTAAAAAAATTAAATAAAATCAAATGGAGCGAAATAAAACTAAATTAAAAAATTAAATTAAATAAAAAAATTAAAATAAAACTAAATTAAATTAAATGAAACGAAATTTTATTTAATTTTAAAATTTAATTTAATTTTAAAATAAAGTTAAATTAGATTTAAATATACAAAATAAAATTTCAAAAATAACAAGAACAAAACAGAATAAAATAAATTAAAACAAAATAAATAAACATAAATATAATACAATAATTTTTAAAAAATAAAATAAAGTAAAGAAAAAGCAAAGCAGTTAAGAAAACGAAAACCAAACAAAATAAAATTGATTTAAAAATAATTAATCAAATAAAATAGAAAAATAAAGTAAATTGAAGTTAATTAAAATTAAATTAAACTTAATTAAATTTAATTAAATAAGTAAAATAAAAGAAATTAAATCTTTTTCAAATTAAACTCAAATAAATAAAATAAGGTAAAGCAAAGCAATAATAAAATAAAAAAATAAAATAGAAAAAAGTAAACTAAATTAAATTTAAACAAAACTTAAATATTGTATTGTACAATGCAGGAGACTATAAGATATAAAATAAAATAAAAGTATATACAATAAAAGGCAGTTAAAAAAAATAAAACTAAATAATATTAATATTAATTAATTTAAATTAAATAGGTAATATAAAATTTAATATAATAAATTAAATTAAATTAAAAATAAAATGAAAATAAATATATTTAACTTTATTATTATATTAAAATAAAAAATATTAAATAGAATGAAATAATATAAAATATAAATTAATTAAATAAAACTAAGTAAAATAAAAGAAAAGAAAATAAAAAAAATAATAAAAATAATAGTAAATCTAAAATTAAATTAAATAAACTAAAAGTATTAAATATATTTATTGAAAGTAATAATAATAGTATTTTCCTACATGGTTTACGTGCATACATTTGCCTTTTATGCGCATATATTTTACATGAAGGCAATAAAGCAATCGCATAAACAATGAATGAATGAATGAATGTCGTCTCAAATTGAGAAAAGATAAAATATTAAAGGAAAAAGAATAAATTTAATGTTCGTTGAGGCGCAAAGAAAGCCATAAAATTAAGCCTAAACTGATTGCTGTAGTGGGACCAACAACAAGAACTGCAAGAAAAAATCCTTAAAGTCGTACATTTGCCTGATTTATGAAAGGAACGATGGCTATCATTGTGAATGCTAGAAATGAGACAGCGAGGGAAATACAAAATGTAGCTCACTATTCAAATAAACACACACGCATACAACTACAATTTCTGGTAGACACATGTGCACATGATTTCTTTATAAGTTTATAAATTTCTTTAAAGTTCCGAAGCAATATCATTTGAAGTCGCCAGACACAAAAAGTTATAATAAATATAATTTTAAGGTCAACCTGGCTACAACGCGCACATGAAAATGCTTGAAGACATACATACAAAAATATGTGCACACTCTCACACATAAATCTTTAACTTAAAAAAAATAACTATTTTTTCCTCTTTATTTCCCTTAGCTCTTCTGCACTTCACTTGCACACGTGTAATCAAGTTCGTTATCTGTTTTTGTGTTTTTGTGTTTTTTGTTTCACTAAAAATTCAGTTTTACTTCAAAAAAGTTCACACAGCGCAAAGTTACATTAATTTCAAAGTAAGAAAAATTAATTCAATATATTTACTGTCTCGTAGCCAAGGATATATATATTTTTTTCTGTCTGTAAAAATTTGATACGGGACATGAATTGAAGCCAAAAAAAACAAAAACAAAAACATCTTCGTACAATGGGAATACTTAATGTTGTGAAGTGAAATCGTACACACGTTATACCAACACTAGATAGACAATAAAAAAATATAAATAAGTACCGTAATGTGAATACGGCTCTTTTTAACCGCTGAAGCCATTTTCGGCGGAGCTCCACCTTCAATTTGTGGTTTTGCGTCTTGATATTTTTCCATTTTTCCATTAATTTTCCATAACTTTTAGATGTTGATCATACTAGGATTTGAACCCTGGCCTTTCGAATGGCAGGACGCAATGTTTACCACTAGGCTACCGTGGCCGTGAATAGTCATAGGAATTCTAGTGGAATTAATTTTCGGCTTAACACATTAAATGACTAAGCTTGTGTGAAATAGCTGAGAGAAACGAACACTTACACAAAGTAAAATATAATATGTGGAATTTATAAGGATTTGTGTTATTTTTTAAAGGACCTCTTATAAAAACGTTTAATTTATGGCAAAAAAAAAAAACAGACAATTTAAAAAATATTTTTTGCAGCAAAATGTTGTAGGCGTTTTGGGAGTAAATCCATACTTTATAATCTCGACCGCTTCTAGAACCGGTAAAATATGTAAATGCGCACAAGCACAAATGTTTATATATCCCATGTAGGATAATATTATTTTTACTTCGTTCAAATAATTTAATTTTAATTTATTTTTGTCTAAGCGAATGGGGGAGAATGTTGAGTACTAGACTCGTTGCAAAAAAATAGTCTTTGCCCATTGCCTTAGGAGGCACCTGACGCTGCGCAGACGATAATCGCTTACTCAGCAAGGCAGCATGGCTGGAAAGACGCAAACAAATCAGATAGTCAGACATTTCTTTTATTTTAGTTTATTTCATTTTATTTTATTTTATTTTATTTTATTTTATTTTATTTAATTTTATTTTATTTTATTTTATTTTATTTTATTTTATTTTATTTTATTTTATTTTATTTTATTTTATTTTATTTTATTTTATTTTATTTAATTTTATTTAATTTTATTTAATTTTATTTTATTTTATTTTATTTTATTTTATTTTATTTTATTTTATTTTATTTTATTTTATTTTATTTTATTTTATTTTATTTTATTTTATTTTATTTTATTTTATTTTATTTTATTTTATTTTATTTTATTTTATTTTATTTTATTTTATTTTATTTTATTTTATTTTATTTTATTTTATTTTATTTTATTTTATTTTATTTTATTTTATTTTATTTTATTTTATTTTATTTTATTTTATTTTATTTTATTTTATTTTGTTTTATTTTATTTTATTTTATTTTATTTTATTTTATTTTATTTTATTTTATTTTATTTTATTTTATTTTATTTTATTTTATTTTATTTTATTTTATTTTATTTTATTTTATTTTATTTTATTTTATTTTATTTTATTTTATTTTGTTTTATTTTATTTTATTTTATTTTATTTTATTTTATTTTATTTTATTTTATTTTATTGTATTGTATTTTATTTTATTTTATTTTATTTTATTTTATTTTATTTTATTTTATTTTATTTTATTTTATTTTATTTTAATTTATTTTATTTTACTTTTGTTATATTTATTTTATTTTATTTTATTTAATTTTTTTCATTTTTTTTTATTTTATTTTATTTTATTTTTTTTATTTTATTTTATTTTATTTTATTTTATTTTATTTTATTTTATTTTTTTTTATGTTATTTTATTTTATTGTATTTTATTTTATTGTATTTTATTTTATTTTATTTTAATTTATTTTATTTTACTGTTGTTATATTTATTTTATTTTATTGTATTTTATTTTATTTAATTTTTTTCTTTTTTTTTTCTTTTTTTTAATTGATTTTATTTTAATTTTTTATATTATTTTATTTTAATAAATTTTATATTATTTATGTTAATTTTAAATCAAGCTCAAAGGAATCAGCGTAGCAATGTGAGATATGCGTGAACGTATTTTTCCTTAGAAGAGGCAATCACATTCCGATGATTCTCCCCTAAATCTTGCTAACCTGTTGACCCCAGCTAAATTTCCCTTAATCTCACCTTATTTACATCTCATTGACTTATTGCTCAGAGAGTAACTCTAGGCTTGCCATCCAAGACTCTTTTAGAGTATCAAAGAAAGCTTATCATACTCCTCATCCAATGATGTACCATTATCGAGCTCGAGTTCCGGAGTTTTACTCATAATATAAAAAATCAGACAAATTTTTGCGCAATCTTTCTCTCAAATTATTAGCTCGAAATGTAGCGTTGCACATAACAAAAGTGTTTCTTAGTCACTTTACCGAAAATGTTTTAAAAAGTGTCCAAATCCCAAAGTGAAATCTTTTCGTACCCTTGACCTCCCGTCTCACGGTCGGCTAAGTTTGTCATGTTTGTCGAGTTAATACGGCCTTACTATGAGCTAAAGAGCTCATTAAAGATGTTTACTATTTATGGCAAAATAATATCAGACTCCGTAGAACGAGCATTTATTTTTATTTTCCTTTCCGCGCTTAATTAAAAACGGACGGCATAAAATTCATAATTGCTTATTCACATTCATACACATATACATACATGTAAACTAACGAGTTTATTTAAATATAACAACACAGAGAAGATAAGCGAAAACCAATGACTTATCCGATTAAAGTCATCACCACGCATCATACACACACACACACACACGCACATACAAACATGCGAAGGTTGCATGAAGTAGATATTTGCGCGCCATCAATAGAGTAGAGAGCTTCATACACGTATGTACGTATGTTGCTTTAGCTTGCAACATGCAGTTGGCAACATGTCAACATCTGTGGTACTTCAACGCCTTCCACAATCTACTAGTAAAATAAAGAATACAACAACAGTAAGCAAGTCATGTTCCTTCACAGCGATAGCAATATTGCAAACAAGCTGAAAGCTATAAGCAAAGGAGAAAGAAGCAAAGAACAAGCAGAAGCAGTAGCGGAAAAAAGCATAAAAGTAATAAAAAGGATTAAGCTTTATTTCATTCTTAATTATATTTTTGCTTGTTTGCTGCCGCCGCTGCTGTTGCCTGGCAAATGACCGCCCAATGATCGCGGCCCAATCAACACAGCGGGTGCAGCAAGGATCAATTTAATTATATAAGGAATATATTTAAATGTTCATGTGAATGTATGTGTTCGATTGTAAGTAGTGCAATAAATGCAGCGGATAATTAATTAACGGTTTACTTTTTTTACGGTTATGCATCACCGCAATTGATGGGGTCGACCGGAACGACCGGGGTGTGGGGAGTGTATAGTGTTAAGAGATAAGCACTTATACATCTTAAGCCGACTATGACAATGGAAAAAAATATAATTACATAGCTTTGTATACACATGTACACATATATAGCGCTTCAGCTCAGACTTGATTCCGACTTGTCTATAAATTATTCGCATAAAAATTGAATAAAAGTAATTGAAGCTCCTCCATGAGCAGATTTATGATTTCGGCGAAGAGTGTAATATAGATATAGGTATAGATATAAATAGAATATGCATTTTTTGCTAAATAAATAACTCATTTAATGCATTATTGCTGCCAAAGTTTTGTAGAAGATGTAGAAGTGTCCTACTTGAATATGTCAGCAGATCCTTAGGCGACAAAAATTATTAGAACTCAGCTTTTAAGCTATATTTTTTAAATTTCAAAATTACAAACTAAAATATACGAAAATGTGTTATCTCAAAATATTGTAAGCCACCACAAACACAATAAGTATGAGGACGATACGGAGTATTAGTTGAGAAGGAAGCGGGGCGCTTTTGAAGAGAAAAAATGAAAGAGTCGAAAACTAGGGATTGCGAAGAGCTAGCTTCCAAAGATAAAGCCCAAAAGTTCTAATGCATAAACGAGAAAGATTATCTGCTGACCCATATAAGGAGCAAACTGAGTTCATGAAAAGAAAACTTCACCAACCTGCTTAATATCAGTGATGGAGAAAATATCGGAGATGGAGGACAGGAACCCCCGAATATGGCGATAGTGTAGACGTGTCAGTACCCGACTGTAATGAAAATGGTGGTGGGCACGGGATTACCGGCTATTCAACTACGGCGGCGAAGAGCTAATAAGGTGCATGAGTCAGCTTCTTAGTAAGAAACATGCAAGATCCATTCAATACTGAATGGAACTTCTGGAGAAAATAATATGAGAGAAAGCTGGATTAAATACTCGCGCCGTTAGTTCTACTTTCTTCAAAGTGGGAAGGGAAGCGAGGTGAGTGAGTTTGTTAGTGAATCAGGTCAAATCGAAATATTTTCTGTCGTCAAACAAGCAGCCAGGACCTAAGAAGTGGCATCAACAGATACTATTTTTAACTTTGTAGGCATATGAAAAGTATAATTGCAGTATAGGATAAACAAAAATATTATCTCTTGCAGAAGTACTTCGACAATCTTTTCTCCACGAGAACCCCGAGCCGATATTAGTTCGAAACCGCCAACGCTCTCGATGAGAGAGTCATAACCATCTTCACTGATGGCTCAAAGCTCGATAGAAAAGTGGTCGGCTGAATTTATTCTGCGAAGCTCTCATCAAAAATGATCATAAGACTGCCAAACAACCGCAGCATTTTCTTGAAATACTTGCAATCATGAAAGCCACCGAGTGGTTGCTCAAATCTACGGCAACAGGACAATCGGTTACAATATACCCAGATAGTCAAGCTGCTATCAGATCTTTTCAATGTAACGTCAAAAGTGGCCATTAAATTTAGAAACTTCTCTTAAAAAACTCTCAACTAAATGTAATACTGCTGTGGTCTGGGTACCTAGACATAGTGACACCCCAATTGCAATTGCATCGCAGATGAACTGGCGAAGGAAGCAACCCTTCTACCCACGATGAAATATGCATACGATGCTAGTTTACCTCTGTCTACGGCAAAGTATATGCTTAAACTGGCCTTTTTTTCAGGGAAGCAGACTCAAGATGGGTGACCAAACAGCTATGACCGAAGTTGGACGTGAAAAAATTATTTTTGCCACTGCGCGACTCTAATTGGTTTATATTGCCTTTATAAGGCACACGAAATGGTTCGATCATTTGAGAAGGTGAAGACACGAGCCTCACTGCGGTATCACAATGAGCCTATTGGTCTAAGTGCGCTGGTAGTGACCAGCACCCGCATCAATTCAACACATTGGTCTCTCAGTAAAAGGTCACAGTGGTCCAAATTTGGTGCATGGGATGATTTTGGCAAAATTGCGGTATTACAAATAAGAATTGACAGATGAGCTGGTGCATTAAACATTAGGAAGCAGGAACAATAAATTGTTTTTTCCTAATTCCGAATGTTTGTTGGTATTACTTCACGTAAGTGACACATAACCTCAAAATAATACTCGTTGTTAACTATATGTCCTGGTGGAACACTTCGCTAAGGGATGAAACTAATTTAACTGACTACCAAGAGGTATTGGCACACCAACGATCGGTAAGGTAAGTCAGGGCGTATGAGTAACTCTATGAGAGGAAATTATGAAAAATGGCACATTCTTCGCCATACTCTACTCAAGTTTTAATTAAAAAAAAATTTCATAAAAACAATAAAGAAAAGCCTTTTATGACTACAACAAATTTTTTTAATTTCATTTTAGATTTAAATATAAATTCTCATATCTGAAAAATGAGTTTGAAGGGAACAATGTGATGATGTTTTCCGATTTCCCTGATTTTCGGTGGCAATGTTTATTTCATGTACCCAATTTCACGCTCTTAGATGCTTTTTGGCAGATTCTTGACCCAAAACCCAATATCTGGACAAATCAGCTGTATGGGGGCTATATGATATAGCCCCCCGATTACGATGTTTTCAGCATGTGTATGTAGTTTATCAATTGCTTGTTTGATAGATTTTTGACCAAAGCCTCTCATCTAAAAAATCCGTGCATAGGAGCTATATGTTATAGTCGTTCGATTTCGGTAATCTTCAACACTAATGTGCAGTTCATTATATTTCATTTCATGCTCTAATATGCTTTTTTGACGGTTTCGACATCGTTTAAATGTAGAAGTGCATCTGTGTACCGAGTTTGGCGGAAATATCTCAAAAACATACATATTAAATTATGACTATTTTCCTGCATATCCCGCATATCAACAAAACATTTTTATAAGTTCATTATTTAATTATTATAAGTTAACATTACCATAAACTGTAATTAATTTAAAAAAAAAATAACTAAATTTTTTAGTCAAAATTTAAATATTTTATAGCTAATTTCTTAACATTTCATACAATTTCAAATAAATTTTCATTATCAACACAAAACGCCGTAAAAAAGTCAATTTAATCTATAAAAAAATGTAAATATTATTTGAAAATTTTTAAACACTTTTTAGATAATTTTTTAACTTTTCATTTAATTTTGTGATATGCCATTAAATTCATTTTACCAAACATTTTATCACAATCAAATTGAATTTACTCTTCCTTAATTTAAAACGGCATCTCGACAAGGCCACGGCATGTTGCAACATGACACATTATGCCACACCAATAAGACAGCTTGCAAAACACAAAAAAAAAATCAGCAAAAAAATCACAAAATAAAAATGATTTATGTGTAAGCGTGAGTGAGTTTTCCATAAGAGCACGTATAAATTATTTTTATATGCTACTTTAGTTACTTGCTGCTGCTTAGCGTGGTGTTGGCAAACATGCAATCATAACAGTTATTTGCCATAATTTCAAGTACCCAATGTATGTATAGTCAAATACAAATTTACAGGTACAAATACAGAGGTATATATATATACATATGCGACTGCACATGCTGCAAGTTTATGCTTGTATAATTTATGTTTGGTTATGTTTATGCCTTTACATATACATATATAAATATACATACGTGTATGTATGTATATGCATATATATATTAAGTGTGTATGTGTGTGTGTTTATAAATTTCTCTCCACCAACGTGGTAAGTCTTAGTTCTACGTTTTCTTGATTGCCTCTGTGCATTTGCCGGTTATTGTGCAATTTTCCAATTTATCATTTCTGGTAATATTTGCTTTCCTCTTTTTTAATGGCAACACACACACATACACACACATCTAGGTATATAAAATATATACGCAACATGCATTACGAGGTGTGTGTGTACGTTTGTGTGCTCACATGGTAATGATATGCCAAGGCGTTGTGTACTTGTGTCGTTTGTGCTTGTAATTGCCACATTTGGCGCTATTAGATTTTGCCCCTTCTCCCTCTCATGCTTCCTCTGCGACGTCTTAGCGCTGTTTCATGCTTTGTTTGCCTTCCATTTTGCCTTCTTTCGTCACAGCATTGACTTATGCAAAGTAGAAGTGTGGCTTCAATGTCGTTGCATGCGGTTCGTAAGAATTTTCTACGCCCACACTTTCTTCTTTGAGAAAAATTATTATTTTTTTTTTATTCCATTTATTTGCTAATGTGTTAAAATATTCGTAGGAATAAAATTTTAAGTGAAAGTAGGAAAAAGTAATGATCAATTGATTGGTTAGCGAAATTGAACTCATTTTATTCACTTTTCAAATGTCACACCGTTATCTTTCGCAGGAAATCCAGGCGAGAAGGCTTTAACTTTGACGATGTAGTGAATAAGTGTGGTTACTAACGGGTCTTGAGTTCAGATATTCGTGGGTTTCCTCGTAGCGCAGTTAAGGACTGTCCATTTCTGACAGACAATTAAGGTCCTCATAAAAAATCATCAACCGTTCCCATCATATAACATGTCACCCGCCCATCGAAGGGTTGTTTAGCTTTTTTTGTCAGGTGATAGCTGACATAACCGTCCAATCACTCAAACAACTGCTAAATTTTTACAAGAATTTGAAGAGACTTCCTTCTCCTTCTTCTTTATTGGCGTTGGCACCGCTTACGCGATTATAACCGAATCAATATAAGAGCGCCATTCTTCTCTTCTTTTGGCTGCCTGGCTACCAAGTGAATCCAGGTCACTCTCCACCTGATCCTTCCAACGTAGTGGAGGTCTTCCTCTACCTGTGCTTCCACCAGCGGGTGTTGCATCGAACACTTTCAAAGCTGTAGTGCTTTCATCCATTCGGACGACATAACCTAGCCAGCGTAGCCGCTGTCTCTTCATTCGCTGAACTATGTCAATATCATCGTTTAGCTTGTACAGCTCATCGATCCGTCGTCTGCGGTATTCGCCGTTGCCAATGCGCAAAGGGCCATAAATCGTTCGCAAAACTTTTCTCTCGAAGACTCCTAGAGCCGACTCATCAGATGTTGACATCGTCCACGCTTCTGCACCATATAGTAGAACCGGAATGATAAACGACTTGTAGAGTTTGGTTTTCATTCGCCGAGAGAGGACTTTACTTTTCAATTGCCTACTCAGTCCAATGTAGCATCTATTGGCAAAAGGGATTCTGCGTTGGATTTACAGGCTGACGTTATTATTATTGTCAATGATGGTCCCAAAATAGACGAAATTATCTAGGACCTCGAAGTTATGACTGGCAACAGTGACGTGGGAGCCGAGTCGCGAATGCGATGACTGCTGGTTTGATGACAAGAGATATTTCGTCTTACCCTCGTTCACTCCCACACCCATTCGCGTCGCTTCTTTATCAAGTCAGAAGAAAGCAGAACTCGCGGCCCTGTTGTTGAGGCCATAATGTCAATATCATCGCCGTACGCTAGCAGCTGCACACTCTTATAGAAGATTGTACCTTCTCTATTCAACTCTGCAGCTCGTATTATTTTCTCCAGCAATAAGTTAAAAAAGTCACACGGTAAAGAATCACCTTGTCTGAAACCTCGTTTGGTATCGAACTGCTCGGAGAGGTCCTTCTCGATCCTGACGGAGCTTTTAGTGCTGCTTAAGGTCAGTTTACACAGGTGTATAAGTTTTGCGGGGAGACCAAATTCAGACATAGCGGCATAGAGGCAGCTCCTTTTCGCGCTGTCGACGGCTGCTGAAGCCACACTGATAAGGTCCAATCAGTTTGTTGACAGTGGGCTTTAGTCTTTCACACAATATGCTTGATAGCACCTTATATGGGATTTAAGGCTTATTCCACGGTAATTGACGCAGACTGTGGGATCGCTCTTTTTGTGGATTGGGCAGAGCACACTTACACGTAGGTGCCAATCGTCGGGCATGCTTTCAACCGACCATATTTTGCAAAGAAGCTGATGCATGCACCTGATCAGTTCTTCATCGCCGTATATGAATAGCTCGGCCAGGAAATTCATCGTTCCCCACCGCTTTGTTGTTTTTTGGTCGGGCGATTGCTATTCGGACTTTTTCATAGCCGGGTAATGGAACAACTTTTCCATCGTCATCAATTGGAGTTTCGGGTTCACCATCTCCGCGTGTTTCCTGTTCACTGCCATTCAGCAGGCTGGAGAAGTGCTCCCTCCATAAATCGAGTATGCTCTGGGCATCTGTCGCTAGCTCACCCCTCTGGGTCTTACAAGAGTTTGCTCCGGTCTTGAAACCTTTTGTAAGTCGCCGTATCTTTTCATAGAATTTTCGAGCATTACCCTTGTCGACCAGCTTCTCAAGCTCCTCGTACTCACGCATTTCGGCCTCTTTCTTTTTTTCCCTACAAATACGTCTTGCTTCCCTCTTCAGCTCTCGGTATCTAACCCACCCAGCACGTGTAGTGGTGATCGCAAAGTTGCGAGGTAGGCAATCTGTTTTCTCTATTGTAAGGCCTGAGCATCATCGTTTTGTTCGTTCCACCTCAAATATCGCTACTATAAGTGAAAGTGTAGCCGAAGACCCGAATGTGCCTATTTCTCGTTCTCAAGTAGTACCGCCGTACATCCATAAAAGTCCAGATCATACAACAACGGAAGCCAGCTGTTCATTCACAACGTCGTACATGCGTCGAGAGTAGCTTAAACAACCAGGCGTATCGTATGATAATCGACTTTTTTTGGCCTGCAATTGAAAAACACTACTTAGATAATTTGTGGTTGCAACAAGAGGGTGCCATATGCCAAACAACGCGAGCGAATAAGGCTTTATTGAGAGAGAATTTTCCTGCCCATGGAATTTCTCGTCTTGCCGATGTCAATTGGCCACCGAGATCATTCGATTTGATACCCTTGTAATTTTTTTTTGTGCGGCTACGCAAAAGATCGTGTTTAAGCGTCATTAACTTTTACTCTTGAGCCCTTGAATCCAACACATGTCAAGTTATAGCTGGCATACCCCCCAATATGTGTCAAAAAGTGGTAGAAATTTACCTTAAACGTATGGAAAATGGCAAAGATTCACGAGACGATCATTTGAATGATCGGTTTTTTCATATGTAATGTCAAAGTTCAAACTTTGTAATAATATCGGAATTTCATAAATAAAAAAAATTATTTTAAATGCATTTTATTTAGGCTTATTTTCGAAACCACAAAATAAATAACCCTGTTGTGGAACTTAATAGCCTTTGAGGTGAATTTCGGTCAAGTTCTTTCTCCAATTTTGGTGTACGTCTTGTTGGTTTTCCAACACTCGAAGGGACCTAAAGTAAAGCCGCCTTCGAATGTGGTTACCTACCGAGAAGCGAATGTAAAGAAAATAATTTTTTTACATAGGCTGTTGTCTGGCCAGGATTATAATTAATGACTCTTCACTTAAGAGTATGCACTACTAGTATGCTGCAATTCGTTCTCCTCACCGCATTTATTGAAAGCGAAGATGTTAGTCTCTACCCTTGAGAGCACATATGTGCCAAAATGCTAACTTTGTCCCATTCATATCAAGACAAAAAATTTCCAAAATCGAAAAAAAAACATTATTTTACTCTTGGAAAGTGTGTATGTAACTCTGTGTGAATTTCTCATGCAAACGCAGACATTTTCACTTAATCAAATCACATATTCCATCTATCTGTTGGAGCACTCACTGTGATTTACGTGAATTTAGTGCCATCAAATCAGTTGTAGCACTTTGTAGCTGTCTTCTCTTCTTCCTCGCCATTCTTCTTGCAACGCAACGCAATGCTTTTTTCAAATTCACTTTCTCTCTTTATAGTATATTTGTGTTTTTCCGTCGATTTGCATAAATGCATTGCTGCACTTTTTGGATTTTCACAGACGCAGACATACTTGAGAAACACTGAAAATGTTACATTATATTATGCGTGCGTGTATATATGGCAGGCATACAGGAAATTTCTTACTGTTTCCAGATACAAAACATACATACGATATACCTACATACACGTATATGTATGGAGAGAGTGAGAGCAAGTTTCGCACAAATAAAATGATTTACCAAAGTCAAACACGATCACAAGCTATACACAAACATACATGCGCGTGTGTGTGTGTTTGTATTTATTTTTGCTTGCAACAAACATGCAGGAATACATTTACACACATACATACGCCCACTTACAAGCATACCAACCAAATCACACTATTATTACCCTTTTTCATTTTTATCGCATAATTTATAATAAAATTATACAGTTTAGTAGGGCAAAAATTATAATGCAGCACACACACATACACACACACATACACACACACACACTCTTAAACACTCAGAAATAAGCAAACATCTATACCATCCACACACTCTCGCCCAGAGTACCGCGTGAACTGTGATTCCAGTGGATTTATATGACGCACATGCAAATTGCCAGGTGTCTGTATGTATGTGTTCTCATAATTGAAAAGTTACACACCAACTATTAAACACACAACATACTCGTATACCCAAATTTATGTATCTATGTATGTACGTGTATGTATGTAGATTCCCTATGATTAGTTTCATTGTAGTAAAATGTAAGTATTTTGTTGTTGGCGCCGAAACATTAATTTATAGTTAAAATATAGCGGTGAATTTGCGATATCCATCAGCGTAAAATCAATTTGTTGGATTATTTAGTTGGTGATATGTTGTGATTGAGTTACATAGCAGGTCAATATGTATTGTATGAGGCTCGAAAGGCAGTTAATTGTATGTAATTTGTCGCCTCACATTTACCCCAATCATTTTTTTTGAACACTCGCCGTTTACAAATCATATAAATCACATCATTAGTGGCGATTGTTGGGATAGTTGCGTGAGCGTGCTTTTTGAGTAGTGATTATTTAGTAATATTTTACATAATTACAAGCAGTTCATGTGACTTCCAAAGAAAATGTGAAGGGTTTTCCATTTTGCCGTTTTGCAAATAATTGTAAATAAAATGCTTTTAAATTAAATGTATTCTTGAAATTCCTTTTTTATTATAATGATTGAACAGTGGCAATATTTGTATTTGAAACACTACAACATTCAAATGATCGCCTTATCAATTGTTTCAAATTTCGATCCGTTTTAAGGGGTTATATACAGTCAATGAGCCAAAAAAACACGAATTTTTAAGAAATTTTTTTTGAGAAGTCTTTAGAATTTATTGATTCAAAAAGTTTACATACTTATTATGGTATTATTCAACAATATTTTAATCCTTATAACTAGTAAAAATATTTCTCTGGAGAAGAGCTACAGCTGATCTCCAGGAGGTCCTCTGAACTGGATCATCTGAAATTAAAAAACCAAACAGATTTCATTAAAGTAATGTTAAATCTAGTGATTAATCACGAAGGAATAAGAAAAAACAGTTTTTTGTCAAAATGGCGCCTTCTCAAAGAAAAAAGTCGATTTTTTCAGCGAAATTTCGATTTTAAATTGTTTATAAAAAAAGTATTTATCGGAAAAATAAAACCTTAGATTAATCACTGAAAAATATATTCAAGAAGCCTGTGTTAAAATTTTTGACAAATTGGTTCAGCCTTTTTCGAGTTATAGGGGTCAACGGCTTTGAAAACATCATTCTGAGAAAAACGCGTTTAAAGTTATACTTAAACTTCCAAGCGCTCCGAAACATCTTTACAAATGTGCGTGTAACTTCGAAAAAATTTGCCGGATCGATTTGAAATTTCTTGTGTGTATTCTCCAATATATGTAGATACAGAAAATAAAATAAAAAAAATCGATTTTTTGAAAATCATAACTGTATGTATATAACCCCTTAAGTAATTTTCGACCACTTTTTGGCACATATTGGGCGATATCTAAGCCATACCATCTTGTTGAAACCACATATTGTCCAAGTCGTGTTCTTCAATTGCAGGCCAAAAAAAAGTCGATTATTTCAAAGAAGTTAAGTCAAATCACACCTCGAGATCAAACAGCGCACCAAACAATAATTTTTATTTTTTTATTTTTTTTTTTTATTTTTGTGTAATGGCCTCTCTTAAGGCAAAAGTCTGCTGTAAAGGTTCCAAAAAATGCATATCTAAAACTAAATCTTGGGCAACGCGGTAGCCGAGTGGTTAGCATTACGTACTGCCATTCGGAAGACTTGGGTTCAAATCTTGGTACGACTAGCATCCAAAAGTTATGGAAAAATCATTTAAATAAAAAATTAAGTTAAATTTTCTAATTGCGTTTTCTCTAGCTTTCATTTTTCAAAGTTTTAGAAAACGGTGCCTGTGAAAGAATACTTGTCCGATCGAAAAAAATCAAAGTGATCTAGCTTCAGTATTGAAGTATCTTCTATTTTGAACTAAAAAACTTGGACAAAGATATTATTTAAAGTATTTTTTTGTGAATTTTTCATGAGAATTTTTTTTTCAAACTTCGAAAAAATTTGGAATTTTCCAATTTATTCGGAATTGGCTTAGTTCATATAGAAGAAACCCTCATAAAAATAAAATAAAAATTTGGTTCGACTGTTTCCGATGCATTGCACGACCTCTATCACCCAGACCGTTCTACGAGTTCAGATTGTAGCCGCTTCAGAAAACTTATCACAACATTTGGAAAGTTCCAATATTTCCCGACTGAAATTTTTTTTTTAGCTTAAATGTAGTACATTATTGTCTGAGAATTTCGTTTACCGCAATTATTTCCTTCTCTTTCAAAAATATTGCTGAAAAATTTTTTTTATTTCGGAATCTAAGAGAGAATACAGCCTTAAATTACATATAAGAGGACTCTCGGAGACTCGAAAATTAAGACTTTATTGTGAAAAAATTGTTATACATTTAATGTTCAAAGTCTTGCCCATCGGAAGCTACGATGTTTGCCCATCTTTCTGGCAGATTGTCGATCCCTGTTTTGAAGTGAAGCGTACTCCGGTGGGGGCATTCTGCATTGATCTGAACAAGTGGTAATCGGAAGGTGCTATGTCTGGGCTATAAGGCGGGTGAGGTAGAACTTCCCACCCACAGTTTTCCAAATAGTTTTTAACTGGCCTTGCAACATGTGCATAACCTTGGCACCATGGATATTCGGCTTTGCTGTGGATGTCGATGGTTGGCCGGGCTTCACATACGATCTCTTGCGCTTTAGGTTATCATAATGAATCCATTTTTCATCGCCAATGACAATCCGATGCAAAAATGACTTCTTTTGGTGGCGTTGAAGCAACATTCCCGGCATGCAGAATCGACGTTCGACGTCTCTTGTCTTTAATTCATAAGGCACCCAATTTCCAAGCTTCTGGATTAATCCTAATGATTGATTGATTAATCGTCTGGAAACGGTTGCTTGATCAACTCCTAATACTTTTGCAAGTTCTTCTTGCATCTGGCATGTATCTGCGTTGAGCAATGTCTCCAATCCTTCGTCTTGAAATTTTTTTGGCAGTCCGGGTCGTTCTCCGTCGTCTAAGTCGAAATTCCCACTTTTAAACCGTGCAAACCACTTTTGGCACGTTCGTTCGGCTAGAGCATGGTCACCAGTAAAATACGATGGCTTTCGGTAGCACTTTTCCTCATGTTAAAGTTATGAAGAAGAACTCCCCGCAAAAATACTTTATCTGGTACAAATTTCGACATTTTCGAATGAATGAAACAAATTGTTGCTCACGCTAAAACAAAAGACATCTACTGAAAACAACGCGAAATGACAGTACCTTTGAAATGACTATAGCCACAGATGAACACGACGCGAAATAATACTAGTAGAGCTCTCTCTTAGAAAACCCCACGAATTAATGCATACACCCAATACACTCTTGAAACCACGAAATGGATAACCCTATTTTTATTTCGTTAAAAGCAGTATTTTATACTAATATTTTACAGAGGTCCACTTGAGGTCAAAATAATGTTAAAAGGTACGGCTGAGTGTATTGCATAGCATCAAAAATTTTTAAATTTGTATATATTTATTTTAAACAATAATATGCATTTACAAGTATACTAAAGGTAAGTTGCGTATACGCAGTGTTGTACAAACAACGAGGGGGGGGGAAGTCACTGCGTAGTTATATTTACATAATTTCTCCTAAAAATGCGCTTTAATTTAATGCTTAATTAATGGTACGAAATATATGTATATGATCTAAAATGATTTAAATACGATTTAATAAGCTTCACGGATTTTAAGTCAATCCTTTTTAATCAGTGTGTAGAAATATTCGATTTAACATCTCCTAATTCAATATATCTTAGTCAAGTTATTTAACGTTCCGACGAGGAAGTATGGTGTTTCTGTGCGGTCATAGCTCACTAGATTGATCAGTTTCGAAAAGTTGTGCTAAATTAAAATTATGTGAAAAATAGACCTGAAATAATTAGAAGCTAAATTTTAATTGCCACTCGGCGGGCATAGCAGCTCTTTCGAGTGTATTTCTGACATTAACTAAAAGCTCCTCATAAACAACCAATCCTCATAAAGTAATACCTGTTAACAAGAGTGATTTAGCGTTTGTTTTTCAAGGCTGACATTGTTAAGAATATTAATACTGGTTCTACAAATTCAGCATTAAGGTAAAGAAATCACGAGGATTCCTTGCCTGAAATCTCGTTTGGCATCGAATGGCTCGAAGAGGTGCGGAATTTTTGGCGTTACACAGCCGTATGAGTTTTAAAGTTTTAAAGCTTTAAAGTGATGTAAAGTTCATGTTTATGGGTCTTTTCCTGCCTTTGGCAGACCTGAAGCGTCTGGCTTTCGTTCGATTATATTCCGCGGTGACTCTGAGGGGTGCACCTTCTGAGTTCTTTACCGCCATATTTAAATAATTTGTTTAGTAAGTCATCAGCTTGCGCTACTTCATTATTCATTAAGCGGGAAATCGCTATTCGAATTTCGTCGTAGTCGGGTATTGGGTCGGTTTTTTCCATCATCACCGTTGAGGGACTCGGGCTTACCACCACTGGCATACGGCTGGCTGGAAAAGTATTCACTCCATAAAGGCAGTGTATTCTCCAAATCGGTCGCCAGACCACCTCCTTTAGTGTCTACATGAGTTTGCTCCTTGCTCCGCTCTTGAAACCTTCTGTACTCGTAAGTCACCGCATCTTATTGTTTATTATTTTATATTATTATTATATTATATTATATACGAGTATGTATGCATTCCGACTCTCTATGTAAGAGTCAAATGCATAAAACTACCCTAAGCAACGGATATTGTCAGGAAAACATTTTTGCTTTTAAAACAAATGAATTGAAAAGTTATTTCACAGCTGCTGCAGCAGCAACAACAACAATCACACAAGTGCAATTAAGCGCAAATTCCAAAGTATGGCAACGTCAAGTAATAAACTAAGCTGCACAAAATCCAAACTTCTTGCTGTAAAATCTTCAACAGTCCTTATCATGGCACTCGTAGTAAGTTGGTTACTTGGTTGGTTGGCCAAGTTTGTCTGCTGGTAACACGTGGTAGAAGTACACAGAAACATTCAGAGGAGAAACGCACACGAACAAACATTCTCTCACAAGCAGAGCACCAACTTAAACAATCATATATCAAGTCTTAAGCGGACAGCTTGTCGATTGTTATACCATAAGCGGCTATACAATACATACAGGTACGTGCATATATATTCGTACAAACATATGAGCTTACGAATTATATTGTTTATATTTATATATGTATGTATATACACGTATGTATATATTTGTGAATATACAATTATTCTTTAATCGTCATAAGAAACGCATTTCCACCTTCACCTCCCACCATCAATCGGCTGAGCCACTTCACTCTCGCATCTTTTTCAACTCATTGCCTGCACTCGACCTTTTTCCGAACGATTGCATTTCGTGTGGTGCTTAAGTCGAAACAAAAGACTAGTCGGCCCACCCGCCCGGTCAGTGAAAGTGAATGAATTGGGTCGTTAGTTGAGTGAAAAACTTTCGAGTAGGGCGCCACTTGCATGAGAGAAGAACCCACTAAACCGTTGTGAAATTACGTCGAGCATAAAAGAGCGGAGGGGAGAAAAAGAAATTTGTAGTATCTTTTGTATCAATGCTGTCAATAGCAAAGTATTCAAGTGGTTGCGCATGAAATTGTAAAAATACATACATACATACCTACATACCGATATATGTGCATTGAATGTAAGAGATACACTTACAGGCTATTTGAGTTACTGAAAACCAATGGCGCCGACATATTCTTTTCAATTATTCATATGCCACTGCAACCGTGTATACTCATATATATATTCTCATATATATATATATGTATATATATATATATATATATGTATATAGCGATTTCTCTAGTATTATTTAGAAAGTTTTGTATTATTCATGCCTCAAGTGGTGATTGCTGAATTTCATGTTCTCTTTTCACTTAAATAAAATGTATGCTTGTATATATGTACATGTGTATGTACGTATGTTTCTGTGTTTGTCATGCATTTTTGTTTGTCGTTGTTTGTTGTCTGATGAACAAAACCACAAGCAAATTCGAGTGCAGACCAAAGATACTTTAAACTATTTACATTTAGATGGAAGTTCAGTAGCATAAAAGTTGATCAGTATTGGTTGTTCAAACATAGACTGTTTGCGCAAATTTACTCACACAAATATATCTATGTATGTACATATAAAATTTGCCAAATTAAATACTGTATTTTATGTTTCATTGTTGAAAATTGTGATTTTAATCTCCTTATGTCAAATTTTTATTACCCCTTTTAGTAAGCTCTCTCATTCCCACTCTCTCACTCTCTCTCTCTGAGACCACTTGTTATCCACTTATTTGCTCGTTTTGTGGCTATTTAAGTATTTAATCGATAATAAAATCATTTTCTGTGCTACTCAAAATGAAGTGCTCTTAAATGAGCGAACTTCTAGTAAGAAAATGCAACAAGGGTGTATTCACTATTTAGGTGGGTGATTTCATACTTAATTTTCAGTGTTAACCACTGATCCTAGTTGACGTATGAGTAGGTTGAGTTCAGTTAGTTTCAGTTGGTTAATGCTGAAACGATCCCATAGACCTATATAAAAGGCCGTTGGTGTTGTAATGTCACTATTCTGAACGCTACACCACTCTTTTTATGGCACTCTTAGTGTTAGCTAAGTCTATATATGAGTATGGTAACTCTACCAAAGCGAACTGACAAATCAGTAAAGAGTACACAGATTCTATATAGATAGAGTAGCATCTACTTGCGACAGTATCCTTGTGTCTGACAGTAATCAAGCGGTGGTACTCATACGCGATTCGGTATCTTATCGTAATTGTCTATCCATGAAACTTTAAATTTGAAGTAAATCGAAGAGAAGGTTTGCTATCTGATAGCACCGTTCTCTGCTCTCAGTCGAATAATTCACCTTACCTAGCTTTTACAGATGATATCTCAGCGGTTGGTGCTCCTTTAATACATATAACTACATAAGTACTAAGTTCTTGTTTGCTTAGTGTAAGTACCAAACTGATTTGTCCGCAATCCACGCTGCGCCCATAGTTAATTTAATAGTACGATCTACTTTACAAATGCTCCAAGAACCACGGTCTAAGCCCTAGAGCCTTGTTCTACTGCTTCAAGTAACATTTAAATGCGTCGAAAGGTCTGAAGCAGTGACATTCTTAACAGCGGCAGCAGCGTGAGACAACTCGCCCACCTTTAGATGGCTTTCTACATCCCTGTAACTCGGGTCCCTGAAACCTGTATTTTTCCTCTTCCCCTGGTGAGGCTGGCCCATCGACTGTGTTTGGTGGGACCAGTGTGGTGTGGTGTACTACGAGTTGTTAAAACCTGGTGAAACGGCGAACACGGATCGCTACCGACAAAAATGATCAATTTGAATCATGCGTTGATCGAAAAACGTTCGGAACGCGCCGTCTCATACCGCTAAACTGGTGAAAGACACATTAAAAACACTTAATTGGGAAATATTATCGCACCCGCCGTACTCTCTAGACCTCGCCCCGTCCGACTATCACCTTTTCGCATCGATGGGACACTCCTTGCAGAGCAGTGATTCGCTAATTTTGAAGAAGTTGAAAAATGGCTCGTCGAATGGTTTGCCTCGAAAGAGAAAAAGTTTGTTTGAATGGTATCCATAATTTGCCTGAGAGACGGACGAAATGTGTAGAAACCAATAGTCAATACTTTGAATAAAAAAATATTGAGATTCCTCTGAAAATTAAGTGTTTTCTTTATCGAAATTTCAACTAACACACCTGGTATATGCTTCATCTCTTTCTACAAATACTGTGGTCTATCCACCAGTTTACTCACTGACTTTAATCCTGTCTCTGTCAGGTTTCTAAGCATCTCTTTGCAACCTTGTTCTCAACAGTAGTCCACAGCTTTACGACGATCCCAGGTTAGCTATATCCCAACCGCGCAATGGAACAGCTTCCAGAAGGTATGAAATAATTATAAATAGTATAAAAAAATAGTATAAAATCTTTACATTATTAGACTTGACTGTCGCGGGAACTTTTGGATTTTAGTCGGCTAACCGCGGGAAAATTCTTGAACTCCTGCCTCGCAGGGATATGACAAACTCTGTTGAATCCATTTTAGGTTTGCAAGGTTGTAGCCTTTCTCGGCTGAGTTGAATGTAGAAAGTAGTCAATAGTGGAAGATCTCGTTTTATGAAACAAAACTATAACTCTATAGGTGGGAGTGAATTTTCTGGAGTTAGGCAGAGGAAATCTATTGATTAAGCGGAGCTCTTGAGTAAACTTCTTTAAACAAATTAGAGATGGTGACCAATGAAAATTCTATTTTCCCGTGGAGAATTTATAAAGCGATGTCGATCTTCAAAAAGAGTTGCCAATGAAAAAGAGGTAAGATGAGCTAAATGAGAATCTGGCACCTTTAAGTCATTTCCGATGCTGGCAAACTAATGGAATACTGTGAATATTGAGTATATCGTGTTGCTCACTCAATTTGTAGGCTGTAGTACAACTTCTTGAGCTACTGATAACCCAATTAGGTGCCACAAGAAACTCTTCCGAACTTGATTATTAAATGAAAAATTACTTTGGAAATTCTTAACGCGAGCAAGCTGGTTTTGGGTGAGAGTTTTGTTTTGGTATAACACCTCATGTTCTCGATTAAGTCAGTCAAAAGTTCATATCTCTTCCTCTGTAGCTCTAGCAAACCTATTCTTCACTACAAATATCACTAATAAGTGTAACTCCGCTTTCAATGATTCTTATTTGGTAACAATTTATTTGTAACGGATGTGCCTATACCAACAACAAATGATCACTGCCACAAGGACTGAATTCACATTTTTAAATTATATTTTTACATGAATGAAAGCACTCATAGAGCCATAAACTTAATGCAGATTGCAATGGCAAATGAGGCGCCCAAATATACTCGATCCCAAAATTATTTTCCATGCATACATGTGCACATATCTATATACATATTTATAAGTATTTAAATGCATAAGTACCAAGTACAAATGCTCGTACATATGTATGTATGAAGGTATAGATATGTAATCCAACCATGTGTGTGATTGTGTGCTTTTGTGCATTTAATTGCAAATGTGCGGCCCCTTACGAATCATAATTAATGACCTACAAAAAGTACAAGTGAAACATTCCGCATTACAACCAGTGAAAACGTAAAACGTAATACGAAAAACGACTACATGCATCAGCGCACAAGTGCAGCAACAACAACAACAACAGAAGAGACGTTTGCAGCACCACGTTGAACAATGTTAAAATTCGTGCAACGCATTTGCATTGCAACATATCGATCTTGACGTGTGCGAGTGTGTACGAATATAATACACATACACATATGTGTGTGTATGCTCCATCTCCACTACGCGGTTTTCTGTGTTTGGTGTTTCCGTGTTCAACGGCATTTTCCCAATTTTTTATATGTCCCACCAACACAGCGGAATATTTACACATACAAATCTCTATATATAGATACTTGCTCTTTTGTGTATGTGTATGTATGTATATATGTGTGATTTAGTGTCCACACAGCTGCGTGTGAAAATTTTCAGCTGTCAATAACGGTGGACACAGTGTCGCAATTTATTTTTTTTTCCTTTTTTTATTTTTTTGCTTATATAATTTTTTTTTTTTTTTGGTCTCTTCCATTTCCATCCGACAATTTGATTAAACGTTATTGAAATGTGTTAAATAATTTAAATTTCGTTACTAACATTAATTGTCGTTTTGGGATTTTATTTTCAATTACGAAATCGTAGTAAATGATATTATTTCAGTTTGCATATATATATATATATATATATATATATGTATATACAGGCATATAAACTCATTTACTAAAAGCGGCTACATTGAAGTATTTATTTTGAATTTAAAAAAGTTGTTCGATTGGATTGAGAGCTTCATCACTTGACATTGTATGTTGAAATTCACATATATACATACACACATACATAAGTACATATGTACTCGTATTTATATTATTTGCTCTAAATCCCTCCGAGTGTATTTTTGACATGAAATAAAGGCTCCTCATGAAAAACCATCAACCGTTCGGAGGCAGCTTAGTGTAAACTGCAGGTCCCTACATTTGTTGGAAAAACATCAAGACGCAAAACTACAAATTGGAGGAGGAGCACGACCAAAAATCTCTTCAGCGGTTACAAAGCGCGAATTATATTAGGTCAAGTAAACAGTTCGTTCGGTTTTTTGTATTGATTTTTCAAAATATGAAAACTTTGTGTACATTTGCCCGATTTAAGTCAAATATGCACCGTTTTGTTCGTAAACTTATTTCCAATGAGATGCTCCTGTATACCCCTGTCGTTGAAGGCTGCGTCCCTATTGGCAAAAATCTCGGAGAGCCAATTTTCACAGGCCTCTCTTGAGGCCAACTTTTCACCATTTAGCGCGATCGCCATGAACAGGAAAAGATGGTAATCACTTGGTGCCAGGTCCGGACTATAAGGTGGGTGTATTAGGACCTCCAATCCGAGCTCATGGAGCTTCTGGCGCGTCACCAAAGACGTGTATGGCCTGGCGTTGTCCTGATGGAACACAATTCGGCCTCTGTTGATCAAAGATGGCCTCTTCTGGATGAGTGCTGCTTTCAAGTGGTCCAGTTGTTGACAGTAGAGGGCCGAATTGAGCGTTTGGCTATAGGGGAGCAGCTCGTAGTAGATGATTCCTTGCCGTCAACCTGGCTTGGCCACCGTTTCCGCCGGCTCACCGCGTTTCGACCACGACCGATTTCGCTTGACGTTGTCGTAAGTGATCCACTTTTCATCGCCAGTCACCAAACGCTTCAGAAATGGGTCGATTTTGTTGCGATTCAGCAGCGATTCGCAGATGGAAATTCGGTCCATCATGTTTTTTTGCGTTAGTTCGTGAATCCAAGGTTATGCAAATGGTTCCAAACGGTTTTCTGTCTTATCTTTAGTTCCTCGGCAATTAAATAAGTGCTCACGTGACGGTCTGTTTCCACTATTTCCATGATTTTATCGCAATTTTCGACGACAGGCCTCCCGACACGTGGTGCATTTTTGACATCGAAATTACCGGAACGGAACCTAGCAAACCACTTGTGTGCTACACGTTCGTTTACAGTATCGGGCCCATAAACTAAATTAATTTTTTTAGCCGCTTTGGCTGCTTTTTCGCCTTGATTTAAGAAAAATTGTAAAATATAGCGAATTTTCTCTTTGCTGGTGTCCATCTTTGACGAGCGCTCACAAAGTACTGAGTCAATCAATCGAAAAACTGTCAAATTCAAATTTTTAACGCGAATAAACACGTTTTCAGTGCCGTATAGTATGACATGATGCACATAACACCTGTACTATGGACAATAACGCCATCTCTTAGATAAAAACCGAACGAACTTTTTGACCTATTAGTATATATATATAATATGAAATTGCTATACATAAAACTATTCATATTTTAATGTCAATTTCTTATCATACGTGCACCTTTTACAACACTTATTGTAAGTTGTAAGTTATTTGTTTATTTAAAATTCATTACACATATGTATGTACATATGTACAATAACAAAAAAGTTAAACTCAACTGCGGAGTTTTCATTCTTCAAAGCATTTTATACTTCATACATACATTTAAGTGCCAGTATATACATATTAACTTCTTCTTGCTCACAAATAATCAACCACTTAACCTCACCTCACCCCACCACTGCAAAGCACAAATCTTTTTTGTTTTCTTTCCATTATTTTATTTTTGCTTTTAAAGCACTTTTTATTTTGTATTTATTTGTTTGCACCAACAAAAACTTATTTTTGCCAAGTAATTGTTGCACTGCAGGCAGGTGTCTCTAGCAATTACACTTTTCTCATTTCCTCATTCGCAATTTGTATGAAATGGTGCAAGTTTTACAAAGCCCTTTGTTTTATACTTTATATGCTTGCACTCACTTGTTGGCTGGATTCTGACACGAATTTTAAAATTGTATCATAAATTTAAATGTGTTCAAGTTTTCATTTTAATATTATAGGCATTAAATTTTCACTTACGAGGACCTTAAGGAAATTTATGCGTTGAGACCACGATGGATATGCTAAGTAGAGTACTTAAGCCAATGTCGAGGAGACTATCCAAAAATAGGCTAGGGACCGCAGCCAACTTGAATTTATTGTTTCTGTTGGATGAGTACTTCAAGGTAAAACATCCCATTTTCAATGGAGAAAAGGAGAAAAATGTCGATAAAAGATGAAAAAAAAATAATGGGAGAAGTGTTGATCACTAACTCAATAGTGTTTGAGGTAAAATACCCAAAGAAGCTCGATGTAATGGTGCAAAATACTCATGGACGGAATTTCCATCTAAAAATCGCTACTGAATCATTCATTCACCCTTACGGCCTGTACTGTCAGCAATTGGACCGTCGCCCAGATGCCAACAGGAGGAGAATTTTGTTTCATTAGGACATTTTTGAATTTTTTTTGCAATTAGCGGGGTCCCACCGCACGTATTTGAAAATCGATGTGCCTGTTATAATGATACGTATTATTTATTAATCAACCGAAACTCTGCAATGGCACACATATGGCGGTCAAAAAATTGCAGAGGAACACAATAAAAGCAACAATTCTCAACGGACCTTTCAAAGGTGAACACATCATCATTCTTCGAATCCCTATCATTCCGTCCGACAGACCATATAACCTTTTTATTTGCGTGACCGATGGTAAAACCCAAAAATTTTGTATACCCACAAGTATGGCGTTAATAAAATTATGATGAAAATATATCCAATTCTTGGTTTTTCATGCATTTAATGGCGACCCTTCCTATAAATTAACAAATAACAAATTAGAGTTGCATATATATAACTAAATTTGTGTAAACGTGTTCATATGTACTCCCTACATCAACATAAAATTGTCGTAAAATTTTAGTAAATTTACAACTATTTTTTTTTTAACTGCCATTATATGGTATGTTGAATATTTTATTATGTGACAAATTTATTACTGTTACGTGAAAAGTTAGGCTAATTATGAGTATACTAGTTTGTAGTTTTTATTTTGTATTTTTATTTATTTTTATTGCAACCATTAAACTTTAGTTATTCTTCCTTTGAATATACTAATCAAACCTGTGTTAGAGAGATGAGTTTGGAACCAGTTCAAAAGGGCTGAATGCCGAAGAAGCTCGATGTATGGGTGCCACATGGGTTAACGAGAAAAAACTACATGGACTGAGTTTCTATCTGCGAATCGCTGCTGAACCGTAACAAACTCAAAGCATTTCTGAAGCTGTTGGTGACTGATGAAGAAAATTGTATCACTTACATCAACGTCAGAATTGAGGTCCGGGAAGGATATGTTGGGTATTTGGTGTGATGGATTATGAATCATCCACTATGAGTTGCGCCACTACGTCCAAACTCTTAATACGGCCCTGTTCGATCAGCATTTGGGCCGTCGGAAGGTAGCGATCGCTCAGAAGCGCCCAGCTTTGGTCAATAGGAAATTAATTGTGTTTCATCAGAACAACTCCAGATCTTACACATCGATAATGACTCACTAGAAGCTCAGAGAGCATGCTTCTTATGCATCCACCTTATAGTCTAGACATCGCACCAAGTGATTACCAATCTGTTCCTATCTATGGCGATTTTTCGGTTCAAGAGAAGCCTGTGAAAACCGATTGCTCCTATTTTTTGCTAAAAGGGACAAGGATTTCTATGAGAGCGGCATATTGACATTACCTTCAAAATGGCAAAACGATATAAATCAGATGATTCCGACAATGGTAAAAAATCCTTCAATTTAATGCAAAAATTATGGATAATTCTTTATATATATAGAAAAATTTGTCCAGAAGGGCTGCCGGATCAATCCGCAGTCTAAACCACTAATCGTAGAGGCCCCAGAAACTTGGAGGGTTAATACAGTGTATAACGTAAGCATCCGATATGAAAGGAATTTCGGGGCAGTGGTCCTGTGACCGAGATATTTGAAAAAAATCGAACTTATTTATAAGTTTTTCGATTTACAAGCATTTAGGGTCAGAGTAGTATCTATGCCTAAAATGACATGAAAATGACATGGTGAACACTTTTTCTTCCATGAAATGGTCCTGAAATCGATATAGTATTTGAAAAATCTGTAATTATCGTTTAATTTACATAAAATTTGGTAAAATTAAAAAAAAATTAATAAAGGAACACTGTTTCTTACTGGATATGAGGCTTTGTTTGTTGGATGGTTGAGTCTTTGCCATCTTTCGGTGTGTTAAATTTTCCAGGTTCCATGAAAAATGTTTGATGTTTAGAAGCGAACAACCAGACCAAATCATTATTAACAGCCTAATCGAGTTTTACCTTTCAAATGGTTTGGAGGGAAGCGAAACAAGTCGTAATCTGATGGTGCTAAGCAGGGTCTATAGGGTTAAGTTTAGATGAGGTATTAAAGAGATGTGTCCTTATAATGATGGAACATAACGCCTTTACTATTGATAAACTTTGTTGCTTTGTGGTTTATTTTTTCTTTCAATTTCAATATTTGACGACAGTCGAAATTAAAATTCTAATATATTGGTAGCAACTCAAAGTAAACTGTATCCTTGCAATCACAGCTAACTGAAAGTGTAATATATATATATATATATATATATATGTATATATATTGTATTTAAATTAATTTTTTTATCATTTTGTATGTTGATCGGAAAAAACACGAACTTGTGACCTTGTTTAAAAATTTTTAAATTAATGTACGTGTATGAAATGTGCACTTCACGTCACAGCATAAATTTAATTATCGAATAACCCAATATTAAGATATTTATTTTTTTTTTTATAAAATTTGAATTAAAATATTAAACAAAGTGAATATATAATCTATGTAAGCGTGGGAAATTTTGTGTAATTTAAAACAGTTTTTTTCGCAATGTATTATTTCTAAAACTAACGGTATCATCAATCATAATTATTAATGAAGCGTAAATATCATTTAACGAGTATAACTTGATTTCTCTACATTATTAATGAAGTGAGCAGGAAGTGCCAAACTGAAAAACGCAATCACCGTAAATAGATATAAATATAGATATGTATATACAAATACATACATACATACCTTCTGCTCAAATATAAACGAGACTTTATCCATAACTCGACAAGGACAAGACATATGGGCATACTTTTTTTTTTGCTTAGGTTGGCAGGACTGTTATATGTTTACATGTCAAATTTGAGCGCGATCTGTCACATAGTTTTTTTTTTACGGCACTATAAACAAGTCAACCTTGAGTGTGTTTTTCGAATTTTACTACGGAAATTAACGTTGAGCAAAGAGTTTGTTTGAAATTTTGTTATTCCAATGGAATAAGTGCGACGGACGCAATGAAAATGTTGCAGAAGGCATATGGGGAGTCTTGCCTATCACGTGCACGTATTTTTGATTGGTTTAAGGACGGCCGTACATCGCTGGAGAACTTGCCCCATGATCGTCGTCCAGCAACATCAATAAACGAAGAAAACGTCGAAAAAGTAAAGAAAATTGTGTTGGAAAATCGTCGTGTGACTGAAAGAGAGATAGCTAGTGAGCTCAACATATCAAATGGATCCGCTCATAGCATTATTCACGATGTTTTGGGCATGAGACGTGTGTCTGCTCGACTTGTTCTAAAATTTTTGCTCATACGTCTCGTCTTGTACGCGATTATTTGACCAAAAACAACGTAAATATTGTTCCGCAAGCACCGTACTCACCCGACATGGCACCGTGTGACTTTTTTATTTTCCCTAAACTCAAATTGCCGCTTCGTGGAAAGCATTTTCAGTCGATTATAGTCATAAAAGAGAATTCGTAGAAGGAACTGAAAGCCATACCTAAAGCGGCCTACCAGAAGTGTTATGAAGATTGGAAAAATGGTGGCATATGTGTATCGCCTCTAATGGTGACTATTTTGAAGGGGATAAAATAAATATTGAAGAATAAGTAACCGTTTTTGTTTTATTGAGTCAGTCTCGTTTATACTTGAGCAGAAGGTATAGTGAATATAAATAAATATTATACAAATTTGTGAATTTCATTAAATATGTTTGTATATATTTATAAATATAAAGACGATGTAGTTAATTTACCATGAGTAGCGATAAATTTTAATTTGTTCAAAAATGTCACAGTAGGACTGCAAGTATTTTTTTTTATGTTGATTTTTGGATTTTGATCGTATAGGGAATCAAACCCTGGCCGAATATATTCAAACCGGCTATCTATATTGAATACGACCACGTTGCGTATGAGTAACTTAATTTTGTCTGCAACAAAACGGACCCAACCAGTCTTATAAAAAAGTAGAAATCCAACAAAAAAAAATCCCTTAACAAAAAAATACTTTGTAATTATCTAATATTCTTAACCCTTATAAAACCCCATATTACGAAAATGTGTACGAATGAATGAAGGAACTTGCAATGTATTGGAATACTTTTTAGCTATACGAATATACATACTGATCTCCACACAAGCAAAATTGACTATTTCATAATATTTAATAACAAATTTACAAAAAAAAAAAATCACAATACTTGTAAAGTAGTACCTAGTAGTGGTAGTGGTAGTGGTACTGGTAGCGGCTACCCACCACCATCGTTTTATACAATATCACCCAACCTTTCCTTGGAACCGAACCCCTACTCTTCCTTGCCCGTCAACGCATTGGACAAACTTTTACACAACTGCTATTTAACATTTTTCGTTAGTAAGCAGTATGGTGGTCATGTCCTGAGGCCAACTGTCAAATGCATTAATTCAAATGCATGCAAAGTAGAGAAGGCAACGAGGAAGAGGGATGGAAGAAGTTGGGCGCTTATATGCATACATAAACGGTGAATTGGCGCGTACCTAGTCGAAACAAAACTTTTTGCATAAATTACTTGCGTACACTTCACATCACAGGAAAAAGCAGCGAATTTAAAAAGTATATTACATTTTATAGTCCGTATTTTAATTTTTTGTTTTTCATATTTACATACATATGTATGTAGGTATATATGTATGTATATTTCATGACGGAGCAGCTTGTTGACAGTCTGAAGTAAAAATTAAGCGAATTTTTTTCCATTTTATTTATTGAAAGAAAAATACATATTTAAATCTTTCAAGTAATATGATATAGGTATATAAATATGTATGTACGTTTATCTCATAATTTATTAAATAATTATTTTATGGATATGCATACATATGTACATACGTAAAATATTTGTTTTCGCAACAAATGAGGTTATGTTAAGTTAGGTTAGATAAAGTTACATTAGCCCAGAATTAATGCTTCCGAGAATGGTATTAGTTTTGCAATGTCCGTCACTTTAATGGATAAGAAGCAAGGCAACAATATGGCCAGAATGGAACCGAAGAAGTTCACGTGGCCATATAGAGCTTTAAAGAAAGAATATATCTACATTTATATGTCTTCTTACAGGACATATTCTATTGGGCAATGTTGGGAATACAATCTAACGACTTCTGCACATGTTGCAGACAAGAAAGGTATCTGAAACATACATCCTTTCTTTTTCGATTGCTCAGCACTTGGCGGGAGTAGATTGAAGTCTCTAGGAGAGGCAACCTTTGGAGAATTCAGCGAACTGGCGGGGGCTAAAATACGGCAACTGCACAGTTTTGCAAACACAATGGTTTGTTTAGCGAGTGGGGATCATTAGGATCATCACTGGTATCACAAAGGGCCCATGTCATGGCCTAAATGAGCTTCTGCCCGTCAACCACTTCAACTATGCAAGTAACTATGTACTTAGTGTGCGATTTACTAACTTCATTTTTATTACAAACATTCAAACGCATAATTAAAAGCCCATTTAGGATTTGTGCATATTTATTTAAAAATTTGAAGATTTTCAAAAAAATATACATTAATGTAAATATAAAATTATATTCAAACTACATAGGAATACTTAAAGTCTAACATCCTTTTACTTTAACAGCAGTGCCCATCATGACCGCTGTGATCATGCGAAACTGCATGTCTATAGTTGATTTTGTCCTTTTCTCCACCGTTTTTCGCATTTTGTGCTGTATCATCATTTTCCTTTTTCGCAAACTCACTCAAGTCGCGACGCATTGCGTATGCATCTTCGCCGTCAGCATAATATTTTGGTTCGATTTCAATTATTTTGAATTTTAACGAATCAGTATACAGATTAAGTGCAGCACGATTGCTTTTACGCACATGCAAAGAAACGTACTGGGCATCGAAGCACTCTACCATAGCTTGTGATGCTTGATTCATTAGCTTTTGTGCTAAGCCAAGGCGACGGTATGATCGTTTAACAGCCAAAGATGTGATGTGGCCATGCTTGCTTTCCTCACCTGGCTCTGGTTCTTCCATTTTTGCTAACACATATCCTACAATATTCCCCTTGTCATCTTCAGCAACATAACTAAGTTGGGGCCAAGTCAAACCATGGTAAAAGTAATATTTCATTTGATAATTTTCAGGTAGGCATAGCAAATTACAATGCTGCATACTCATCAAATCATCAGGTTTAGCACAGCGGATATTCATGATGCGGCTTTTTTTCAAATAGTAGAGTTATTTATTATAAGAAACAGCTTATTTAACTAGTTTATCTATCGTCGTTTGTTTTCAACTTTGTATTGCTTTCTAGCATTAGTCGCGCCGTACCTTTTTAGCTCTAATTTGAGGCTGGTTTTCGGCTGGCTGATCACCGTTTCCTACACCAAGCAGTTCTCTCAGTAGACTAAATTTGGACAAGAGAGCCTTCCAAATTATATACCAACCTAAAAAAGAAAAAAATTATTATTTTTTTATCATGACCACACTATTAATGAACATAAGTATTAAAGAATGGACCATATTTACAAACACAATATGTAGGTCAATAACATGTGGTTGGTGATATCAATGTTCCAGATTCAATATTCGATACTTTAAATACACGATTATATGTTAGAATGGAGGTCAAAGATTACCTTCAACAAGTAAAGCCTTATTCATTTACAATTTACTCAAAAATTTTTTCATCATGTGTTATTATCTTACCTAGCAAAATTATTAATATCACGATGAGAAAAGAAGCTAGCACAGTGATTGTTAAAGACAATGTTTCTTGAAAATCCATAGTTTTTTATTATTCAGTTGAATAAATATTAAAGCATTGACCAGCAGGTACATGTAAATTTTTAACAAAGATTCTCTTAAACATAACAAAACTGTTCCATTATAATCTTTCTATACAAAAGGAAATGTCAAATCTATCTTCACTTCAAAATGGCACCAATTCAGGGATGCATAGGAAAATCATGTCATGCAAATACTGAACACCGCATTGAACATACATATTGACTACCATAAAAATTGCCGTCTTTTATGGTCATATATATGGGCAATTGTTTTTAATTTAATATTATATTTTTATTAACAAACGGTTTTATGAAAAATTTAAACAATGTCATGAAAAAAAAACCTATTTCCTTGTAGTCAAACCACTATGGTGGACAGCGGCTTAGTGGTCAGGCAACAGACGAACATTTCCGATTAAACCAGCGAATTCAGTAATAATTTAAAGCAATTAATAAGTTCCACATATATATTTTACAAACTTACTAAATAAAGTTAATTCATCAACCACTTCAGTTTGGTTTATTGTGATTTAATTTAACAATAGCAGATAAGTTTTACACGCGCTGGGAAAGAAATTTTGCCGATTTGTTCCGTCTCTTTTGTATGACATTTGGCTCACCAGAGTTGGCATTGTAAAGATTCCTTAAAGACTAAATTAAGCAAACAGAAATCATTTTCTTTTAAGAGGTTTTAATAAACTGCTGGAGCTATAATCTTCAAACTACACTTAATTTTTAACTGTGTTATGATATTACAACGCATTATAATAAAAAAATGTTTAATTGTCTAACGAATTTTTCTACTTCCTTTGAAAGCAACCCTGTAATTTGGCCATGTTCACTAAATTATGAATGATTAATTTAGCTTAGACATCATTATTGAAAATAATTGTTTGTGAAATAGCAAATTGTGCAGTCCTTTGTTTAATTAAAGGAGCAAAATTTTGTATTTTAATACATTAAATTAGTTTGATAGTTTTGAATCAAAAAGTCTTTTATACTAAATTCGTATTTGGTGCTTAGTGAAACTAAAATTAAAGCTCGCAGCACAAATATTCGAGTTTTCCCACGCAATTGAGACTCGCTCGATCACGGCCAGTGCCATTGCTATTGCCATTTCCGTAATAAATTGAATTTCATTGTCATCCAGTTTTAAATCAAAAAAATGGATGACAAACACCGCAAAATAATAAAAGATAACATCAGTAAACTTATCCAACACACCGAATTAAAACGCCTTCTTCAAGCATGTGAAACAGAGGGATTACTCTCAGCAGGAATGGTTAATAATCTTCATATCGATTCTAAAAATGTGCTAGAAATTGATGGAACTCAAACATTAGAAGAAATTAAACACCAAAAACTGTTTGAAAAAATTACTCACCGAGGCCCAGAGGCATTCGACAAATTGAAAAAAATTCTTAAATATTTGGACTATGTTGAGGCGCTTCAAATTTTGGAAAGAGACAAAGAATTTCAACGTATCAGAGATAATCGTCCAAATTTCACCCAACACAGTTCTTATGTCCCCGAAAAGGAAATTGACCCCGTACCAGCGCCAGCCGTCGATATACCCGATAGTCTTCAACTATGTGATGTAAAGTATTATTATTCTTATCCAATTGCTCTTAAAAGTACACTGCTTTCTTTCAGGAGGAACAGAATTCTACACTTATTCTAAATGAATTCTTAGACTCAGTTGAACCAAAAGTAAAACATGAAGTGAAGAAAACTGATAAAATAAGAACAGATGATAAAATTGGAACGTATGACATGAGATCAGAAAATAACCGTGGAATCTTATTTTTAGTAAATAACATAAAATTTGGTACGGATTATCGAAATGGAGCTGAAAATGACAGTGATGCATTAATTTATGTATTTAGACAATTGGGTTTTAAAATATTCAATTTGAAAGATGTCTCGCAAAATTTTTTTTTCGCTTATCTAGAAAAGCTACTTAAATCTGAATACACACGAAAGACTGAATGCTTCATGTTGGCATTAATGAGTCATGGTGAGCTGAATACAAAGAAAGAGGAAGTCGTAGGATTCAGTGATAACTCATCAGTAAAAGTACAATTAATAATAGACCATTTTTCCAACGTTAAATGCCCAAATTTACTAGGAAAACCAAAGGTACTTATATTCCCATTTTGTCGTGGGCCCATTGAAGAAAGAGGTAATATGACTAACACGGAGTCTGACACAATGCCTTATACCCAGGACAAAGACAATAACATTGATGTGATGTATAAGGAGTCCGATTTACTCATTTGCTTTGCTACAAATAAGGGATTCAAATCGTTTAGGGATCAGAAGAATGGTTCTTGGTATGTACAAGAACTTTGTAAGGTCATCGCCGAACACGCTCATGATACTGATTTTCAAGATATAATTAAAATAGTGCAACGAAATGTGAGTAAAATGTATTCTGAAAACGGTGGTATACAAATGGGTAATTCTCATGACCTTGGATTCATCTATAAATTATTTCTTAATCCTGGTTTTTCAGAGAAATGAAAACAAATTGTTTCCATGCGCATGCATATGTGCACTATTTATTATAAGCTTAAAAGTAATATGTAATTTTTATTTGAAATATTTTTATACGATTTAATATACAATAGTATTTCATGGAAATATTTTGTACACCTATACATTAATTTACAAAAATAAAATGTGATAAAAACTGAAAAATAAATTTCTTAACTAGTTTATCTAGATAGGTTTTTGATAAAAACAAAACAGCGTTATTCGATTAATTAAAAAAAAAACAATTAGGAAGAGCTAACTTAATTAATTCAGAAACACCTGTCTTGATAATTCGCGCTCGATTGCGCGCTGGCTTCAATAGCACTATCAACAAAATCATACCAATTTTATCTTTCTGGCAACCTTTTTACAGCTGTAAAACAAAACTGCCGTTCCCGTATTTGTTAAAAACCACGTCAAAGACCCTAAATACTTAAATTTTTCTAAAAATGTCTATTTCTCCTGCAAAAAACGAAAAAGATAAGGCGATCTCCAAGCCAAATAAACCAAAACTAAACGGAGTAAATCGCTTTGAAGAAATACATGCCAAGAATATAGCAGCGGCTAAAAAATTAGTGGAAAAATATTCCTCAAGCTCTGATGAAGATGAGGAGGAGATTAATGAAAACAAAATTATTGGTATTCCAAATAAAAATGTACATCTTTTGTATAAGTTAAAAGTGCTCATTATTATGCAACTTTTTCAGATACTCTATTTAAGCATTACAAACTTGGCACTGATTCACCAGATATCACAACAGCATTACAACAAAAAACTGCAACATTCCTTGAAAACGCTTTGCACTCGGGATCTGCAACTTGTGTAATTTGCATTGGGAGCGTTCGTCGATCTGATTCAATATGGACATGCAAACATTGTTTTTGTTTCTTTCATTTGAACTGTATACGCCGGTGGGCCAATGACAGTATTGCGCAAATGAAAGCTAAATGTGAGCAGACATCTATTGATCAGGGTTACTATAATCACCTTGGCCAGTTTGTACCACCGAAACGCAAACGACCTTTGCATTGGAGTTGCCCACAATGTCGTAAAGATTACACGATTGAAGAGAGGCCGAACACTTATGAGTGTTTTTGTGGAAAAGAGGCAAATCCGCGACCAGCACCTTTTTTGTTACCACATTCATGTGGAGAAATATGCGGCAAAAGCTTAAAACCAGCATGTGGTCATACTTGTATGTTGCTATGTCATCCAGGCCCTTGTCCGCCTTGTTCTCAATATGCAAATACCAGCTGTCTATGTGGTCAATCCGAGAAAAGATCTATGCGCTGTATAGATAAGGAATGGAAATGTGATAGAAAGGTTGGCAAATGTTAAAATATATGTAATTGGTAACTGTCATATCGTTCCACAGTGCAACGAATTGCTAACATGCGGACAGCATAAATGCAAAGCATCATGTCATAAGCCTAACCAGTGCCCTCCTTGTACGAATACTAGTTTGCAGCCATGTGAATGTGGAAATGAAACGAGAAAACGAAACTGTTCTGAACTCAGATGGAATTGTAAAAAGGTAGTATATCCTACGCTATTATCATTATTTTTTTCGTATTAATTTTCGATCACTAGGTTTGCGGCTTAAAATTTTCATGTAGCACTCATACTTGCAAACGTGTTTGCCACTCAGGCCCTTGTGGCGATTGTCCTTTAAGTTTGCCGCGTTCATGCCCATGTGGTAAAACTGTAAGCTTCACAATATATATAATAGATTTGTATGCTCATTGTTTCCTCTTCAATGTGTGTAGCAAAAAGTTGTGCCATGCACTGAAGTCATTGATCCTTGCGGCGATACTTGTCAAAAACTTTTATCCTGTGGGGTGCATACTTGTACACAACGTTGTCATCGGGGCGAATGTAATTTGGTAAGATGATTTACTTAGTATATGCAAATAATCTCCATAAGTAGAATATATTTACAGTGCTTGATTATAACAAAAAAGAAATGTCGTTGTGGCATACATGAGAAAGAATTGCCTTGTTGGAAGAACTTTACATGTGAAACTAAATGTAAACGAATGCGAGATTGTGGAAAACACACCTGCAACAAAAAGGTATTTTGGAATTGTACAAATTGTATACTTTATAAATATTTTACATATCTTTGATAGAAAATAAATTTATTACTAGCTCTTAAATACGTTAAGAGTAATATTTTAATATTTCAATATCACTATTATTATTGTCATAATCTCCAGTGTTGTGATGGTCGAATGTGTCAACCTTGTGATAAAGTTTGTGGTAAACCACTCACTTGCCAGAAACACAAATGCCAGTCGGTTTGCCACGAAGGTCCCTGTTATCCTTGTAACCAGCAATCGCAAGTGAATTGTCGTTGTGGTAAGACATCCAAGCGAGTACCTTGCGGCCGTGAACGCACCGCACGTGTCATGTGCATGGAATTATGCCGGTTAATTGACAATAATTTTAATAAATAAATGCTACTAAAATTTAAAAATACTAACTTCACATATTTTAGCATTCCTTCAAAGTGTCACCATCCAATCAAACATCGCTGCCATAAAAGTGAATGTCCACCGTGTAATCAGAAATGTGGCCTACCAAATAATACGACCGGATGCCAGCATATTTGCGAAGCTAAATGCCATGTAGCGGTTAAATTTAATGAACAAACTAAAACAAACGGAAGTGCAAGTATTTGGGGTCAAAATAAAAAGGTATAATTCTTTTTGTAGAGTTACAAGTGCGTATCTACTTCTTTTTTATTAATGAAAAACTTTTCTGTAGTTTGAACTCAAAATTCTGCCACATCCAGCGTGTGAACAACCGGTGACAGTTACTTGCATAGGTGGCCACGAAATAGCTGAATGGCCTTGTTGGAATTCAAAGCCTACATCCTGTCAACGGAAATGCAATCGCTCTTTACGTTGTGGCAACCACAAATGTGAGCTCGTATGTCACTCTGTGCCGGACTTACAAGATATGAGGGTACGTACATACATACATTTAGACATATGTATAACGTTCTTAATACTATTGTACTTAATGTTTTAATTGACAAAAATGTCTTTCAGGAACAAATCGGTTGCGCTAATTGCCAAGAAGGTTGTACTATCCAACGTCCACCAGGTTGCGAACACATTTGTTCACGACCTTGTCATCCACCACCATGTAATCCGTGTGACAAATTGATAAAAACAAAATGTTATTGTGGCTTAATGCAACTAATATACAAATGTTCGGAATACCATAAAGTGGAAGGCACCGAAGAGGAAATAGCCTTGACACAAGCACGATTGAAGAGCTGTGGAAACCGCTGCCTTAAGACCGTACGCATATTGATATATTACTTTTTTTTTTTTGTTCAAATTAAAATATTCTTTTACCAACATAATTGCAGTTCCCGTGCGGTCATCGCTGCCATACGACTTGTCATCCAGGCAAATGTCCAAATCCTGAAATGTGTCGCAAAAAAGTGCGCATCTTTTGCGAATGTAAGCGGATTAAAGTTGAAGTATCCTGTGATAAACATCGCGCTGGTCAAACAACCATTCCATGCGATACTTTCTGTACTGAAACCCAGACAAAACTGGCAGAACAATTGAGGCGTGAACAGGAGAAGCTACGACAACAAGAGGAAGCTAAAAACCGCGCAGAAGTTGAACAGTTTGAAAAGAAGTTCAACAAACGTAAATATAAAGAACGAAAGGTGCTGAATGAGAAAACCAGTAGGCAGATTAATTGGAAATTATTTGGTATTTACGGTGGTATAATACTAGCCATCGTTATAGCTATTGCTGTAGCATTTTATGCGGATAGTTAAAAAGATATACTTAACAAATGCTGCTTATTAAACGAAGAAATTACGTTTCAGATTTGCAAAGGTTTGTATGGTGAAATTTTGAATCAACTTTTTTCGGACCTCGAAAGAATTTTAATGTTTAATTTAATGTGTGTTCTAGTTATTTGCTTTCGATCAAAAATTTAATACATACCTTAATTATTTCATCGTGACTTTTATAAGAGTTACAGAATTAAATAAATATATTACTTTTGTATGCAATTGTGTTATTTTATTGTTTAAAGTAACTTTTTAACTTATTTTAACAAAATAATCTCCGTTATGCATATATGCATACTAGGTGCAAGTGCAATAAATTACAATTTTGTCCGTAAAGTTTCTTATGCGGACTTTACTTTTTTCTTGTAGAAACAAGCCGCAGCAAACACTGATGAACTTAAAAAAGTAGATATTAAGAAATTACTTAACAGCATAAGATCGTTTGATTGTACATAAACCGTATAGATGCGAGCTATAGAAGGGTCATACAAAATGTTTTAAAAGAAAAGAATAAGAATAATTAAAAAAAAAAACATTCAACTTACTCATATTGGTGAATGCTGACAAAGCCCATGTCGTTCGACTAACGGAGGAAGCGTCCTTTGTGCGTAGAATCGAAATTAACTGTAAAACTTTACTTGTAGCGCCGATTGGTGTACAAAACGGCTACAAAATATGAATATAAGAGCATTAGTAAAAACATTTGAAATTATTGGAATAAATTAGAGCTGATTTAAATGAAAGAATTTTTTGTGAACTTAGATATTACTCAGCTTATGAAAATTAGTACTGCATTTGTTTCTATGCATGTTCGTAGTAAATAAATTACAATGATATGCTCCCAGAAGTAGACTATGTTAAAACTGTAAGAATATATCGATAGCTGTAGATATGTACATAATCGTTTATGCAAAAAAAAATACCTACATAATTTGATCTTTGAAGAATTTTTAAAAACTGCCAACAGTAATCAATAGCTTTCAAATAGTAGGATTTTTGGTTTTCATCAAGTGTATTTCGCAAATAAAATTTATAAATTTATTTTACTCTATAATTTTAATGTGACTAAAATATACTACTGAATAAATGGCGTAGTAATGTACATATATATAATTTTCTTTTCATATATTTGGTATGTATGACATGATTACGTTATCTAATTTAATAATATATGATTCCGCCTATATCAAATAAAAAAGTTATTTAAGGGAGTTGGCTGTGAACTGAAATGATAAGAATTTAGACGCCGATAATGCTTCATGTAGGTTAAGCCGCAGTTACAAGAAATAAGCCGCGCGGGAGGAGCTTTTAGCCCCTCCTTAGCGCTAAATTATTTATACATATAATGGTCGTATTGTAATATAATAGATCTCTACACTTTGAATCATCACTTAGAATATGCAACCATTTTATTTATGTATTAACCCATACACTACAGACAGAAATGAAAACTTACCACAAGAAACGCAAGTATCACAAGCGGAAATAATTTCAAATATATCAATGTCGCCACTACTGCATACAATACCGCTACTATTTGTGTGCGTACACCCAATAAATTTTGGTAAAGGAAGGTATAGTAGATGAGTGCATATTCCTGCAACAGCAATATAGGGTATTCCATATAGGATAGAAACTCATAACCACTGCTGTAGTTATATGATATCATCACAGTGTAGCTGAAGAGTTCGAGGCAAAGGCCAAGAACGCTGATGCCTACATGTTGAAAGAGTAAAAGAAATTGTAAACATTTTACGATTCACAAATTTTTATAAGAAATTACTATCTTAAATCATATTGCAATATTATAATGTGCATTTCAGTCATTGCAGTTTTGAGCAAATGTCACTTTGAGTTCCACTGCACACGCAACACACACACATACATAATATTTTTTAATATAATTAAAAATAATTTTGTTTTTACAAATACGTAAAATGATATAAATTTAGTTATTTCTTTTAATTATATTTACCTTGTGAAGACTTATTCGCTCGGATAGTATTGATTTGTGGCACCTTTATGACCAAACAAGATGACACCGTTATCAGGCTAAGCAAGTCGGCAATAACCAAGACCAGACCTTTCTCAAAATAATTGGATACTATATCCATAGTAAAATTTTAATCTATTGGAAATTAAAAATATATATATATACATATATATACAAATTTTGAGTAGCAATTACGGTACTATAGCTGTTATTTTTTTATTTTTATTTCCGCTTGCATCAATACTTGTTTATTTAAAACACGCACATATGTACGTACATACATATGTGCATATGTAACTTAATAATTTGTGCTCTTAACTTTTTCACCCACTCGGTTGTGTCATAAGCGTTAACACATAAATTTTTTCGTTATCTCGTTTATTTCTTTTTGTGCAGGTGTCAACATTTCCTTTTTCCTACAGCACCGCGACTGTTTGCGTTTTCATCGCACATCTGATGAACAAATGCCTAATTTGCCATTCTAATAATACTGAAAAAAAATAATATATTTTATTAAATGTGCTGCTGATGAATGAGTGAAATGAGCACACAATACAAGCAGTACAATACATTGAAAAGTTATTTGTTGATTGTTGGCATACTGTGCATGCTAGACTACAATTGAGTGAAATATTTGGGAAATGGGTGTTGCCATTAATAGAACGGTACAACAGTGGTATAATCTAAAAATGCTTGTTATTGTTATTATTATTATTTTTTTTGCGAACCATTTGGTTTGCCGGTTTAAAGCCGTACAAATACCTATAGCAATTGATATCTGTGTGATTTGAGAACCTGTTATCATAAGATACACAGCGCAGCGTTGCCACAGAAATTTGTATTTATTTTGGGTCTGAGAAAGAAACTTTCTTCCATTATCAATCCTTCATCAAGCGCTGTAGAACTCCCAAGAAGAATGTGTAAACCTTAGCGTAGCCTGTATTTACTTAAAAATAAATGTGTAGGTATTTTCTACAAACCATAGTATTTTTCAATAAAATAACAAATCAAAAATGTGGTTTCTTTATGCAACATTTTAAATTTTATTTTATTTGCATTACACTCAATCCTTTAACCCCCAGCAAGAAATTAACAACATCAAATTATATCATTAGAGTTTACTTTTTAGATGACTCCTGCTTGGTCTCTACAGTCTCTGCTGGTGGATTTGCATTACGGAAATTGGGAAATTGTTCCCATGGTGCTGACAAATCGAATTTAC
Organism: Ceratitis rosa; assembly: GCA_037013455.1. Taxonomy (NCBI): domain Eukaryota; kingdom Metazoa; phylum Arthropoda; class Insecta; order Diptera; family Tephritidae; genus Ceratitis; species Ceratitis rosa. The sequence goes on from JAWMAG010000031.1 coordinate 14,291,291, forward strand.
GGAATTCCTGTGCCAGCTCTAATGGCTCACAGACAACACGCTTTTTTTCATCGTCATAACGCAACTAAAAAATACACATCTAATATAATGTACCCAAAAAGTGTGCATCCTAACCGCTTCTATTCGCCAACTTTCAGGGTCGATAAATATAACAAAGTTAAAATTGTTGATAACATAAAATGATGAAAAGGTAACTTTTTTCAACGCTGAATAACAGCCATATTCACAAGAGAAATGGCGAATAAAAGACGGCTTGATACAAATTAAAAATTTTCAAAAATCATACCTCAACGTAACCTGACAATGGAAAATCTCGGCGTTGTGGATGTCCCTCAAAACCGTAATCAGTTAATATGCGTCTCAAATCGGGATGATTCGCAAAGAATACACCATACATATCCCAAATTTCACGTTCGTACCAATTTGCTGCTTTGAAAACTTCATTACATGAATCCAAAGGTGTCAACTCATCGGTATAGGTTTTTACGCGTATTCGAGAATTGAAACGTAGCGACAAGAGATTGTAGATGACCTCGAAACGATATTGTCTGCTTGGTACATCCATACCAGCAATATCAACCAAATTACTAAATTGCGCTAAATGGTTGTCCTTCAGAAACTGCAGGACTGGAACAACACCTTCAGGTGCAATTAAAACTTCCAGTTCATCACCGGCAGTTAATTGTACTTTTTGCACATATTTCGGTAAACACTCAGCTACATATCGACCAAAGTTGCTTAAATCGATGCGAGCCGCTTCATTGGGTTTACGGAAGGTTGCTGTAAGATGAACACATCAATATTAAATAATTCACTAATTTTTTTCTTATTCTATGATCATACGTTTGTCTTCTACTGCCGGTGGTGCAGCAGGGGTAGAGCTAGAAAATCGTGTACTGGCAACGGCTGATGGTGCAGCAACTGAAAACAAGCATTGAATAAAGTTATCCCTTTGAAATTATGTAACTTACTACTTTTAACAGCTAAATTGCCAAAAGCTCTGCAACCAATTCTTCGAATAATCGCTGCCATTTTCAATTTTTCGATTAAGAAAAATTCTGAAATTACACCTTTTTAATTTTTTGACAGCTGTTTATATAACAACATATGTTCAATTGTCAACCTTTTATTTATAGCAGCGTTGCATTAATAATGTGTTAATCCCATTCACAGGACGTATACGTCTTTGTGCAAGATCTACCGAAACTATATGGAGTGATATTTTTTATTTTCTCAATTAAAATTAACGATACAATTGCATTATGTTAATATACAAAATAAACTCATTGAAATGATTTAGTTTCGTTTCGACGCCATGTTGATTTTTGATTATTTTTAAAAATGTACAGGTGATACCACAACGTAATGATTTTATATACGAAATTAGTAAAATCGCTACAACAATCGCCAATAAATATAACTTAAAGCTACATGAAACTTTCCGAAAGTTATTCATAAAAAATAATGTTACAATCCTTCTTTAAACCTCTCCCCCACATTATTATTTTATTTTACAAAACTTTCTTAGCTTTGCTCTCACCTCCTCCTCGTTACGTGGCTCAACGTGGTGTACATCATGGACGCTACCCTAAATCTAAATTAAACATAATGATTCTCCACCCCTCCAGCATGAGAAATAAGTTTTTTGTTTCCTTAAATTATTAATTTAAAAAAATCTTTATGCCATTTTATATTATGGCCGAGATCTTTTTGTAAAAGTAATTTTTAATCGTTTGATATGAAATCACATATGTATGTACTCACCTTAAGTAATCGCAATGCAACCCTTTGGAATAAATTCCAAAATGGTTCTTATTTCATACATTTCATTTTCGGACCGTAGCACTCATTTTCTGTGGAATTAGCGAAATTTTGTCGATAGAATTTTCAGAGAACAAACGTTCCTAAATCCAGATTACTGAAATTAAAACACAACAAACAAACTCGGCGTATCAAATATAATGAATCATTTGAAATGGATGGGCCATTCGGCAACAATATTTGATATCCAAAGAAATCTTCGCAATGATCCACAAAGCTGCGAAGTGACGCTGGTAGCCAAAGGTCACTCGGTGCGGGCTCACAGGTTTGTACTATCATCTTGTTCGGATTTGCTGCGAAATCTGCTGATAGATGTACCAATGGGACAGGAAGCTACAATCGTTGTGCCAGACATAAAAGGTTCTCTGCTAGAAAGTGTATTGGCATTTATATATATTGGTGAAACAAGTCTCACATCAACTAATTTGTCCGAGTTTTTGGAGGCAATTAATACTTTGGGTATTAAATCGGCAATTAGTTTTGAATGCAATAATGCTACATTATCGGGGGCTGTACAAGCAACTGTTCCAATTAAAGCAATAAGTAATATACAAATTGCGCAAGAAGAATTAATTGAGCAACAGGAAAATATTGCCGTAGAGAAAATCGAGGTAAAATACCTTATTTCATTATTAGATTTTAATTGAAATTTATACAGGAATTTTTACTTCTTTATAGACACAACACGTAATACAACATGATAGAGAATTAGAGTTCTTGGATGTATACAATGAGGCACAACACAGTAAGATCACCTACTCAATAGAGCATATGCCGGTCGCCAACACTGCAAATGAGTATATTTTGACTGAAAATTCTGGGACATTTACTTTGACGCAAAATAAACTTGAAAATGCTTCTAATTCGGATACAGAAAAGTTGGTTGAAATGGAAGATACCACCGAAGATGGTCACATCATAGAAGAGTATAGCAGTAACAGTGCTGATCCCATAATTGAAATATCAGCAAATACTTCAACGACAAGCACTCCAAAAGCAACTGCCACCACAACCACAAGTTCTCAAGTGTCACAACCGATTATACAAATTAAACCAACACCAAAAATAAAAACAATAAAAATCAAAACCCAATCTCCTGCTGAAACTGAAGAAATAAACCAACCAATGTTTACAACACTTGACCCAACGACGGACCCAATTTCAGTATTAAAGACTGAGGATACATTTGCATCATTGAATGCACCTGGAACACCAGAGGATTCACTATATTATGCCGTACAGGCGGTAATAAACGAAGGCATGAGTTTACAGAAGGCCGCATTAAAGTATGACCTTTCAAAAACCGTTCTTTGGAGAAGAGTACGCAAGCATCCAAATTATATGAAAACCACAAGAGAAAATCCTGTATTAACAATGGCCTATGAACGTTTAAAGGGAGGTGACTCCTTAAAGAATATTAGTCGCGAATTGGATATACCCATGTCAACTCTGCATAGACATAAAGTACGTTTAGCGCAACAAGGTCGGTTGCCGGATTATGTTTCCTTTAAAAAACGTGATGTCAATTCGAAAATTGAATTAAAAGATAAATTAACTAAAGCGCTACATGCTTGCGTCCACGAAGGAATGTCACAGAATCATGCTGCCAATTTATTTGATATACCGAAGAGTACTTTGTGGCGTCATTTGCAAAAACGTGTAGCAGAGGCAGAACTGTCACAGAAACTTGAGCAAGGTCAGATTAAGGAGGAAGTAATTTTATCATAAGACCAGTATTTCTAAGTAGTTTAAAACAAACTTGAATCTTTATATAAACATGTAATTAATTCATAAGGTCCATTATGATATTTTGACATATTTTCTGTACATAGTTATATATATCTTTTTAAAGGTACATTAAAATATTGAAAACTAAATTTTGTTAAATATATTTATAATCATATTTGGCTGTGCTTTCCAACTCAAAGAAACCTTATGTCAGCGGTGACGTTGAAAACCAACTGAATACACGGGATTACATGGTTGTAATGTTTATGGATAATATTTAAATTAATTATTCTTATATAACGTATAATAACGCGAAGTACAAACTAATTTTACACCTTCGTTAACACGAATAATTTTATAAAGTGCAAAATATTTTAATTTAAGATCTTGGTTAGATTGTGCAGTCTGTGTTCCATTCCCAGTATTCCCACTAAAAAAAGCATTTCGTTTTTTGAAGTTAAATGTTATTAAGGGTGTTGATAAAATCGTCGTCGTCGTTGCCGCTACAACAACAACATAAAATCGTATTTATCGAGTAGTAATAGATCTGCCAAGTTTCACAAGACAGAGTTTACTGTTCATGACATCATAGACTGAAAATGTTTGATCAACAGCGAATATTATACAAAACATTATTTTTCAAATTGCGGTCGCCCCTCGGCAAGGAATATATATAAACTGATGTACATGTTTTATATTCTCCATGTACATAAGATAGGTGATGTACAATAATTAGTTTTTAATTAAATATCTCTAATTAAAAACTCATTATAATGAATCTATAGATTCCCAAATTAGGTCCTCATACCAGTGATTGCCTGTGGAGACGTGGGGTAAGGTTAATTAATACAACTCTGTGGCTTAAATGACACATCCTAACAAATTTGTAAAAGATCACATTTGACAGTTCCCGTTTCATTCCAATGTTTTAAAGATACTTGGAAAAAACACGTTTCACTCATTTCAATTCTTGCTGAGCCAATCCAAATCTCATTTGTTAATTTGTAGTGTTTCGAAACATACTTGACAAAGTCGCACGTTTACGAAAAATACAAGTGAAAATTTTCAGTAATTCTACGCAATAAAGAGATCATTGCGAACGGTTTTTTATTTTCAGCTGTGGTTGCTTTTTATTATCGTATGTCCATCCAGAATTTAAATACATTTGGTAAGTTAGAAGTTGTGATAGCAAACGTTCTTCGTAAAAATATTGCACTGAATGCAAATGAATCCGAATGTGTTGGTTTTTTTTTTTTTTTTATTCTCTTTGTTTCTCGACGTTCGGGGGAGAAAATGGCTGCCGTTTTTGTGGAACTGGCTCGTAGTGTGAGACATAAAAGTTCCTTACAACGTGTTCTTTAAAACTTTTCATTTTTAATTATACAAAATATTATACAAACGATTATTTTGGGGGAAATTATTTACGGTTCAATTAATATTATACCTAAGTCAAGATTAATTTAATGTGATGAGTCAGCAGCACTTTTTTTTTTGTTTTATACAACAATAACATTTGACGCTGACGTAGTCATCATAAAATCTGATTGAAGAGGGGCGATGCCAGCGGTCAATATCACGTTCTGAAATTTACTTTTCGTAGTGTAAGCCACTTAATAACTTGTATTTGAATTAAAAAAAAATGATTCGAATTGCTATATATCAGTTATTTATTAAAACTGCACGTTATATATTTACATCACTTATTTGTTTCTTTTTCAGACCCCTTTGCTGATGCAATCAAGGGTGCTGATGATGATGTTCAAGACGGACTTGTTCATATAAGAATTCAGCAGAGAAATGGTCGTAAGACACTAACAACTGTGCAAGGTTTATCCTCGGAATATGATTTAAAGAAAATTGTGCGATCATGTAAAAAAGTATGTTGCTCACAAAATACGTTTATAAATATCAAATAGTAATTATTTTTTTCTAATTTGTAGGAATTTGCCTGCAATGGCACAGTAATCGAACATCCCGAATACGGAGAAGTTCTACAGCTTCAGGGCGATCAACGTGAGAACATCTGCCAATGGTTAACTAAGGCAGGCCTTGCGAAACCTGATCAGTTGAAAGTTCACGGTTTTTAAGTTAAGCGACGGAGAAGATTCATATTTTGCATTAAACAACCAAGTCAGCAAGCAATCAACAAAAAGTCATAGAAGCAAACAAATAAGTAGAGGAATTCTCAATTCATTGGTCAACAAAAATTATAATTATAATACAATCTTATGCTCATTAAATGCGAAATTATACTATTTTGCAAAAACATTACAATTTATTTTAACTAAAATTAAATCTGTCTACTTTTCTTTTCATTATCAATACACGAAGTACACTTCGGAATTAGTAAATTGAAATAATCATCAAATCGTTAAAAAATTATAATATTAAAAGTAATCAATATTTACCATACTTTGTAAGCTAATGCACCAAGGATTGACGATATTCGCTCTACTTCCAAACTAAAATAGTTACTTTTTCCACTAAGACGGTTTTATATTTAATTAATTGAAATTATCAATAATAAAATGTTGAAATTAGTATATAACAGCAAATCTAATGAATGTAGTCAAAATAATGATAATAGTTTAATATGGAAAGTGGTTTGGCGGAGGGGGAAACGTATTCTCCTTTATCAACGCTAAAGCACTCATTACAAAGCTAAAAAAGAAGACTATTATATTATCAAATTTGCAATTATATAAATTAATATGAACAAATGAATAAATAATTTAAAACAACATTATTTTTTCTTTCAGTTAGGATGTGATTATAATATGTAACAGAAAGTAAGAAAATATCAATAAAGATTAATTGAAATGGGAAAAGCTAAGAAATCTTATTGTACGCACTTTCACTATTTTACGAAATGTTTTTAGAAACAACTTCATTTGATACAAAATAATTACTCCCTAACTAAGGAGAATTTATAGAAATTACACAAACAAAATACATGAGCAATAGATTGACATTTCGAACGCACGATTACACAAAAAAAAAACCAGCGAATTTCGTCTTTGACATTTCGATACTATACAAGGTTTTGTTGTTGTCGTGTTTTTGTATTATTTTGCTTGTATGTTTATAAAAGTTAAATTTATCCATAACAAAAATCTTACCAGCGTTAATCAAACATAAGAAAACACATATGAGATTTTTTATTTTATAATAATGTTTATTAGATTCTTTTATAATAATCTAAATTTAAAATACTTTTTTATATTTATGCAATAATATACATACATATATATGTATATATTTATATAAGTATGAAATGCCAAACATGTTGGCATACTAAAAGCTTCCCTCTTCATTTTTAAACTTCCAACTGTCAGATAGTAACGTTTAAATAATGAGTAAAAAACGTCTTAATAAGCATGTACAAGTGTATGGATAAATGTTTAAGTGTTAAAAGTTTCTAATTTGTAGTATATGCAAATTGAGGGGGGTATTAAGTTTATTGTGGTAAAGTTAATTCGGTTCTTGCATCGTGACGTTGGCGTGTATTATTTTGTCCATATGGGTTTTAGTTCAGTTTAATATTTCGTTAATTTCGTTTAACACATTTTTGTTCTATTAAAAAACTCTGCTCAAATTAACATTTGTAATATCAATTTGTTTGTTGTTGTTGTTTTCAGTACTGTAGCTCTTTGAGAGTGTCCGTTGCGCATCGTTAGCATTTTTGACTCATGTGTGGTTTCTGGGTTTCTTTTGGTCTCAAATTGGTCATTTTGTCTACAAGTGACATTCTGTGGCTTCAGATTTTGATGATTATGACAGTGACAAACATAGTAATTGTGAAGGTCTGAGTCGTTTCGTTTGGTGGTTTTTGTTCATTGCAGAAGCATTTTACATATTCTTATGTATATGCTTACACCACTAGCTCTGTATAATCATCCGTACATACTGTATCTACCAGTTTCCGTTTAAACTCCGTTTGCGTTTAGTTTCCGTAAATGTTTTCTGCAGTCAGTTAGTTTCATTTTATTTCTTGTTTTATATTAAGTAATGGAACGTTACTGTTATGGTTTTAATTTGGTTTGCTTTATGTATGTCTGTGAAAAAGAAAAACAAAACACGCTCATTAACCTGTAAGGATTACAAAAAGTTTAGTAGATAACAACAGAATACCGTCAAATACTTGAGAGATTATCAGTCTGTTGAAAATATTCAAGGTTGAGCAATGTGAAAATATACACTTACCGGTCAGAAATATTTGAAGAAAATTATGTCATTTCTTGATTATTTGCGAAGAAAAATTATATATAATGTTTGTTGTTTATAGTTTTACTTACGCTTAATTTCTTCTAAGCCGTTTCCTATTATTATCATCGCCATCACCATTACCACGCTCTTCGGCTTCCATTACCTGCAATTAATTTATAATTATCAATATATTCATATTTATTACCCGAAAGCACTACCTTAATTTTTGTGCCACAAATTTCAGCACCGTTCAACGTCTGTATAGCCTTTTGTGCACTGTCTCTATCTGAATATTTAACATACCCACAATTTTTATTCGGTAGAAGGTATACGTCGATTAGCCCTTTCCAGCAAGAAAACACATTTTTCAAGATAGACTGGGGAAGATTCTGTAACAAAAAATTATTCATTTTAACGTAATATCTAAAAGTTATGCAATAACTTTTCATATTTACCGCTGCTAAAACGATAAACAACCGTTGGGCAACTTGTGTATCGGGTGATACCATTGGCTGAGCAGGAGGCAATGGTACATTGCATATCGAATCCTTCTTAGTACGTTCTGCAATATAAAAAATAATAATATTTTATTCATATATATATTTCCATTTTTAGACCATACTATCTATAAAGGATGTATCCATACGAGCCGAACTCATGCCAGCTACTTTGACTATAATTCGCTCTCCCATCGGATATTCCAAACCATGCAATTTATCCCTGAAACAAATTCGAATTTATATGAAAAATTTAGAAAATAATAGCATTTAACCTTACTTAGCATAAATAGCCGCTTCAGGATTATCGTAAACAACAATGGCTTCATTAGTTCTTGGCCCGTCTAAAAAACAAAAGATATATTTCTAAAAAAAAGTATATATGAAAGAGTGGAACTAACATTCTCTTGTTATTTGGCAATAATCTAAGCCTGGAATAATATCAAATAGTCGCCATAACTGATCTTGATTGACACAATTGCTAGCAATGACTTCTAAACAAGTTGGTTGTGGTACTGGTACATTCTGCATACGAAGAAATGCTGCCATATCACTATTGAAAGAGCAATTCCAATCATTGTTGAAGTTTCCATTGTTGTATGAGCCGCCGCCACCAATAGCAGCGCTACCAGCACCACCACCGCCACCGCGTCCAGAGCTCATAATAGTGTTATCGTCCGCTTGTCGTCCATATTGATCCCTCTGAGATCGTGTAGATCCTTTTGGTTCTGCGAAAACAGCTTTATATTTGGGTGGACAATTTTCAAAAGCTACAGCTGCATGATAAAACCTAAGGAAAAATATTGCATACACTTTTGTATATTTTAGAATTAAATCCTCAATAATGTTTACTTTGTAAATCGAACATAGCCAAATCCTTTGGGTGATCCAGTCGATTTATCTTTGACAATAGTCACATTTTCCACATCGCCCCATTGGGAGAATTCATTTCTAATTTCTTCTTCTGTTGCTGATTTTGAAATAACAATGAAGAGACGCACATACTTTTCTTGTTCATTTTCGGATTTATTGGATCCTTGGTTTCGACTGAATTAAGGTTGTGTGAATTTAGTAGAATCAAAAAAAAATAGTGACAAACATTTTTGAACTTACTTGGCGGCCACCAAAACTTTCAAAGTGCGATCCATTTTACCAATAGTTTTGCCGTTCATCTCTTCTTGTGCTTTTGCTGCATCTGATGTTTTGGCAAATTTTACATACGCTATTCCTTTGTTTTCGCCAGAATTTTTATCCTTTACGACCCAAATATCTTCGATCTCACCATAGGGTGAAAATGCGTCGCGAAAATCTTCTTCTGTATGAGCTTTGTTGCAAATAATGAAAAGACGCGACATGGGTGGATCATCATCGCTGGAGTAATCTCGGCCACCACCCCCACGACCACTATCACGGTGACCATCTCGAGATTGCGAACGGTAATCAGACATTGAATAAGTAAGTAATTTTCTTTAAGACACGGTTTTTGTTTAGTTTTGAAAAATTATTATGAAAATCAAAAAATTTTCAATTGGATACAGATAAAATGGCGTGGTATAAGGTATGTATACCGGTAATAGGAATGGGTATTACGAGTTTTGTAGTCGATAAAAAAACAAATAAAATCGAGTTCAAATATAAAGGCGACTTAGACTAAGTTTTACAGAGCCGCCGTTTACTGTAACTCCTTGACTTGATCGCGCATTTCAACCGATCCGGCCACTATTTCTTACTCAATATATAATGTAGCCCCACAAAAAAGTCTAGGCGGTCAATCGACGGGTACGTTTCTTGAGATTACACTTTCGCCGAACTAGGACTTTTCTTCCACCATGTCAAGATCCCAACATGAGAACGTACGTCGCTTCACATGATCAAGTGTCTTTAGTTCTTGAGTTAGCTATTTCTTGTAAGGGTGTACGCCAAGACTTTTACGTAAAATTCCCAATCAATGATGAACTTGTTAACTTTTTTATATATTTCGACATTTAAGATTTGGCAATCGGATAAAGGTGCGTTCACAGTGACAGTTTGAAGTTTTCAAGTCGTAAACGAAAGCCCCTTTATATATTTAGCTATACGGTCGCTATTCCTCACTCAATATTGGTTCTGAGCTCTTCTAAGGTAGCCGGCTTGTTGTAGCTCACTTTGAGAACGTACGTCGGTTCATATGATCAAGTGGCTTTAGGTCTTGACTTAGCAAAACCTGGCATAATGTGGTCTGGGAGAGGCCCAATTCTTGAGAACACCGTGAAATTAATTGTTTTGGCTCGTTTGTAATGGTCACTTCTACCACAGCGATATTCTCCACATATCGGGCAAAACATAGTCTCACTGACGAGAACATCAAGTAGAGAATATGTTGACTAAATTTGTTCACTAGACTATGAATTGCTTGCCTACTGTTACCAGACATTCGACCGAAAATTGGCATTAAGGGCCTTATAGTAGCGACCACCGACTTGGATATTTCCATTGGAAATTTTAATTATTTGTAAACGATGTTCGTTCGTGTACTTCACCATAATGATAATGTTAAGTGAGCTCTGTGAGTACAAATTTAAAATGATGATTGACGTGGTTATTTGAACGTTTGCGGGCAACACACGAGTGAGCCTCACTCACACATATGCAATGCTTGATGAAATTAATTGACCGTCTCCAGAGCCCTTTAACTTTACTGAATATTTTGACATTTAAAATTTATCAATAGGATTAAAGCTGCGTTCACAGTGACAGTTTGAAGTTCTCAAGTCGCAAATGAAAGACCCTTTATATATTTAACTTAAAGATACGAGTGGATGTATTTATTTTTTCTACCGAGTTATTGATCCAATATTTGATGTTCATTTAACACATTATTTAAAAAATAACTATTTGTGTATTTTTCATTTGCTGAAACACCCTCTATATACTTAATAGTGAAGTAATTGATATGTATTTGTAGTCGAAGTAGGCTCACAAACCAGAGAACGTATATTAAAGAGAAGGACCGGGGCGTGCCGATTGGCACTTGTTCCTCCTACGGGATTACTAAGAGACTATTTCACCTCCATACGATATTAGTAAGAGACTATTTCACCGCTGGTTAACAGCGAACTACCAGAGACTGACAAATTTCATAATTTCAATGCAATATTTCAAAGTTATCAAAAAATTGTCTCTTATTTTGAAAAATATTGTTTCGTTTTCGCATTTTGTTTTCAATATTAACATACAGCAATGTTAGTTTACATACAGAAGCTTATATTTCTGAGCAAGTTTATTATTGTCTTGCTCAGAAATGTTGACAAACAGCCCTGCAAGACGGGGGTAACCATTTCGCAACTAATATCGTAAAATTATGCTGCTTTACCACTACATCCACAAAACTATTTTTTCCTTCCTATAGGCAGTTTCTGTAGTAAGACGAGTACCATATATCGATAACGATTGTCTAGTACATTAGAAAGAAATGTATGTATACACATTTTCAAATATGGCCTTTGAAAATTTCCGCCATTTACTTTTTGAACCGAAGACGCTAAGAGGTGAGATGTGTTATTTTATAAAATATAAATAAATTTGTAAATAATAATTAATTATTTGTTTCTTAATAATTTCTTTATTAGCTGTAGCAGAGTGGGAGCAACTTTAGATCAAGAAATAAGGTAAGATAACAACATATGCATATGTGTATATATACGTACGTGCATAAAGACGAATGTGCGCATATGTACATATGATATTTACATTTTATTTTTGGTTTTATGAGAATAACAATATTGTTTATTTCAGCGTTGTTCATCGAATCAGCCACCACAACACAGCATTTGATTTGGAAAAAACGCAAGCTTCAAGTGTATTAATACGAATATCAAAGATTATCATCGGAAAATAATCAAAACGTAAGTTTTTCATTTATTAATGTATATGTATATAACTTAGTGCGAAAGTGTTAAAATTAAATTTAAAAGAAAGTTTGTTCAATTGTCTTTAAGTTTAATCAAACTTATTTAAAAAAAATTGGGTTTTTGCGAAAATTTGGCATTTTTGTTTTGCATGTGCCAGTCATACACATATGCGGGTGTACAAATTTAGCTGTGCAACAAAAATAAATTTTTTGTTTAAACATTATACTTAAATTAGTTAAAATCAAATTTAAAATAAAGTTTATTTAAATATCTTTTAGTTTGATGTAATTTATTTTAAAAAAATTCTATTTTATTGTGAAAATTTTACATTTTTCTTGTGCATGTGCCAGTCATTCATATATTCGTATGTACAAATTGGCAATGTTGTAACAAAAGTTCTGTTTTTGTTAAAAAAAATTAACTTAAATTAATTAAAATGAATTTTAAATTAAAGTTTATTTAATTGTCTATTAGTTTGAGGAAATTCATTTTAAAAAAATTTGTTTTTTTTTTGTAAAAATTTTGCATTTTTGTATTGCATGTGCCAGTCCTACATATGTCCGGGTGTAAAAAAGCAATGGTGTAACAAAAGTTCTTTTTTTGTTTGAATATGTAACTTAAATTTGTTTAAATGAGTTTTTGAAGATAGTTTATTTAATTATCTTTTATTTCATGTTATATATTATTAAAAAAAAATTATTTTTTCGTAAAAATTTTACAATTTTGTTACGTATGTACCAAGCATACAAAAATAATGTATGCAAATAGCTATGTTCTTTGTAAAGTTTTTATAGCGATTAATTATATTATATTATATGCTAGCAATAAAGATAAAAATTCAATAAAATACATCATAATAATTATTTTTTTTATATTTCAGATTGCATTGGTATACTTCTTCTTTACTGGCGTAGATTGCTGTCACGATTAAAACCAAGTGAACAATGCCGCCTGTTCAGTTAGGTCTTACTAAGCATTATATTTCTAACGGAGTGGAGGTCTTTCTCTGAAGCGGCTGTCTTAATATTTTAAGTACTCTAAAACTTATTTTTAGTCAGTCAAAATTCTAGTACCATTGTCTATTAAGTATTAGAAATGAATGTACAATTAATTTTGTTTAGCATATGTATATGTAAAAAGAAGTTAAATAAACAATTTTAATTTAATTATTTGATAAAAACAAACTAAATTTTTAAATCAAACTTGTAAATATGTATATTTTATTATTTATATTTTCAATAAACAAAAATAAACTTAAAAAATTATATTTTTCATTTTAAAGGAAATACAGGTAAAAGGTCAATAGTCAATATGGGTAACCCGTCCGATAACTAAGACATTTGTTTTAAATAAGTCACCGGTGACAGGTCCGCTAACAAATGCATTTGTTTTGAATAAGTCACCGGTGACAGGTCCGCTAACAAATGCATTTGTTTTGAATAAGTCACCGCCCATAGATATGCTAACAAATGATTATGTTTCCAACAACACATGGGTAGCAGATACGATATCATGTACGTTTGCTTTCAATAGCCAGTTGCTGCCAAATCGAGTAACATACGTGCTTGTTTTGAATAACAGATGTATTATAAATACGGTAACAAAAATATACGAAAATTAAAAAAGGCGAATATATGTCGCATACCGATAAATACAATGCGAGTGAATGAAAAAGAGAATCACACGTACGTGAAACAAAGCGGGAAATTTGTTATTTTTTTCCCACGGCTAGAAGAAAAGTAACAATTCAAATAACAAATGCACGTATGTAAAGTAACAGGCGGATAACATGTTAGGCAACAGCTACCCGTCTTGCAGGGAGAGCCAATTCTGTTAAATTTTGGCTCTTATTTCTTTCGTCGATTCCGGCAGTTCACACGCCTGTCCGCAATCGGTCCTTCTCGTTATTTGACGTTCTCTGTTGATATGTATTTGTAGTCGAAGCAGGCTCTCAAACTTCAAGTCGATAACTTATATTCTTCACAAGTAATTTGTTTTGAAATTTCAATACACGTGCGGCGACATTCAGTATTTTTCACAATAGGTTTTTTTGAGAGCAATGGGTCGAAAGATTAAAAGTAAGAAAAATGTACAGCAACTTGAGATTGTGCCAAAGGACGAAAATATCCCACTCCCTCCCCAAAGAACTTCAGAAGATGTAGTGCCCAAGAGAGTAAGAAGCAATATATTTGATTAAAACCAATTTTTGAACGTGCATTGTGTTTTATAGGAAAAATGGATCAATAAGCAACGTGTATTGGTGTTTGCTGCAAGAGGAATAAATCATCGTGATCGTCATTTGCTGCGTGATATAAAAAGTCTAATGCCTCACCATCGACCTGAATCTAAAATGGAACGTTCTAAAACACTTTCTGTTATTAATGAGATGTGTGAAATGAAGCACTGCAACAAAACAATACTTTTTGAAGGCAGACGTAAACGCGATTTATATATGTGGATGGCTAGTGCGTCAGTAGGACCCTCAGCAAAGTTTCTTATAGAAAATATCCACACAATGGCAGAACTGAAAATGACAGGCAATTGTTTACGTGGCTCAAGGCCACTTTTGTCGTTTGACGCTAAGTTCGACGAAGTTCCATATTTAAAGTTGTTAAAAGAATTATTTACCCAAACATTCGGGGTGCCCAATCATCATCCAAAAAGCCAGCCGTTTATTGATCACGTCTATACTTTTACTTATTTGGATCATCGCATATGGTTCCGAAATTTTCAAATTCTCTCAGAAGACGGTGGCTTGGCAGAAATTGGACCAAGGTTTGTAATGAATCCTGTTAAAATATTTGAAGGATCATTTACAGGCAAGGCGATATGGGAAAATCCAAATTATGTAAGTCCATCGCGTCAACGACAAATGTTAAAGAAAGCTGCTAAGGAGAGATATGTAAACCGTGTAGAACAGAAAGTACAGCAAGAAGTTAATAGGCCGACGGAAGCTTATGAAGGTTTGGAGTACGAAGAGTTATTTGAAAATGAAGATGCAATAACCACAGCTAAATTACTAGCTGGTAAGTGACTGTTTATGCATTTTTTTTTTTTTATTATTTTGTACTGATCTCCCGTTCTTTCATGGTTTTGCAGAAAAAGCTAAGAAAAAGGCAATTGTCGATCCCAGCAAAGAAAAGTCATCTAAAGCAGCATTGACGAAGAAAATAAAAGAAAAACAATTCAAGGCAGCAGTTGAACTTATTGCGAAAAAGAAAGCAAAAGTTTTGAAGAAAAAATAATTAAATATATATCTATATTTTTATTTACGATAATAAAATATTGATTATTATTAAAAAATGTAATTTTGTACGAATGAGTTATACACGCTTATTATCTTTTGTTCAAACATATTTTTATAATACATATGAATTTGTGCGTAAGGAATATTAAAACAAACATCAATGAATAATGTAGTACATTAATTTCTGAATGTTTCTTATTTTGATGGCATATCTACATATGTATATATGAATCGCTTTAGGAGCTACGGGAAATATTCATAATGTTTTATTAAAATTTTGATCTTATTTAAATAGTATTGAACACCGTACAAAAATACAGAAAAAATTGTAAGTTAATAAATATCTTAAGTTATTACTTTATTGATCTTAAATGGCTGCTTCGATGTGCTGCTTTCAGAAGTATCGCTTCATTATGTCTGTCGAATTTCTCCACTGTTTCTATCTACCCACTAGCTTTAATACCTAGTCATGCTGAAGGCCTTTATTGGTGGAAATGACTGATGACGAAATTCATCATTTATGTCTTTATTCTGTCACACCATCAACGACATCTGTGCGTGGCAATCTTGTCATGCTGAAGGGTTCTTTATTAATTGGCATCATTTCTACCACTTGTATGGGAGGCTCTTCACCAGGTTGTAATGGTTCTTCGCCAACTAATTTGGCTAGATTACTTTGTGCCCATCGTCCGCCACGGCCATTGATTGTTTTATCCTCACAAACACATAAAAATAGGGTGTCAACTACCATCTGCCAATAAATATTTTAATATACATACATATTCATTTTTGTATGGCTATTGTTACCTCAAAAAGAGTCAGAATTATGTGCGCTATGAAAAATGAGAAAACGATTATAATGATCACTGGGGCCATATAGAAATGTAATCCCGGACGATCCTTTAATACAAAGATACCAATGAGACCACTAAGTGCTGCTACAATAACCTTTCCTAGAAAGAGTATAAAGTCGCCTATACTGTTAATGGTTGCCACTTGAAGCGCATTAGTTGCCATAGCATTCCAAGCCTAAAATTCAGTATATCAGATAAGTTCAGTGATACGATATATATTTCCAAATGTATCAAAATTAACTTACAATGCCTGCTGCTGGACAGAAATTTATTGATTCAATAGCTACAACTGTATAAGCGTTATGATTTAAGAAGCGTATGAATTTTTCCAACAACCAAAAACCGCAAATACAACACTTAAGACAGCAATCGGCACATTCAGAGCCTTTATCGGCACCTTTCTTGAACCTATGTGGAGTAAAATATATAAAATATATATATAGTATAATTATTTTAACGATTTACATACATATGTATGTATATATAATATAATTAAGAAGTTAAACATCTTTACATGTATACTTACTTAGCATAAAGATAGGTTAGAATAAGCCTTGGAATTTTGAAAACAGTTATCACAAATGAACCCTTAGCAACGGTGCCCAAATGATATTTAAGCAGTTTTCCGATAGCGTATGTGGTAGGAGTGGAAGTAGGTTTTTGGAAATACCAAAAAGCAACGGCAGCAGCAAGAGCAAATTGCTGGCAAGCAAAAATAAATTCAGTCGTCCAAATAAGACCAATTACATAAATCCAAAACATGCTGCGGATTGCCTTGGCATCTGTGTATTCTACGCGCAAAATTGCTGCAAGGACATAAGACATCTACTTAGTTGAGGCATAATAAATGTATGTATTTTTAATAGATATTTCTAATAAAGAAATTAAAAAGTTATTGAAACTCGAGCCACTTACATTTTTGCACAATTTAATTTAAGTACATACGAATGCACAATATTATCAAAGGGGGTAACCAAGCATATTGGAACGGAAACACAAATACAAATACATAAGGACTGACAATTTCACAAATACAATTTTTAGCAATAAACTAAATTTAAAATTACAACATACATATTACATACTATATACATACATAGTTATGTGTGTATGTATGCCCATGTATAGTTCTTGTTATAGCATTTGTAAACGCAAAACTTACTTCTAAAGTTGACTTCTGAGGTATTCTTCGGTGGAGCAAGGTCGGTTGGAGGAGGCAATTGATGAGATGCTGTGTTGTCGAACGGCGCTATGGGACTCTGTCCCGGTGCACTAGCAGTGGCAATACAAATAACTACCAACACCCAAAAGGCTAAAAACACAGCCAATGTGGCAAATGCTAGTAGAGGTGCAATTATTAAGCCCGGTAAGTTCATCATACAAACGCCAGCCTCTTCAAAAAGAGCCGACAAGCCGGACAACTTATTCTTAAGGAAGTAAATAATAACCACTAAGACTATCTGTAATTATATTTAAATACATTATAGGAATTATTATAAGGTAACTCTAAAGTATTGTATTATAGTTGCGACTACACTAACTCACCAAAGTTATAGTGGCTAATATAGCGAGGATGTAAACAGCATCTTCATTTCGTATAAATTCTTCTAACATAGAATATTGTGCATTTACACGCGATTTGTTTCGTATACTATAATATGCATACCACAACGCAGCGGTCAAAGCCAAACTGGCCACAATAACCAGCACACAGATAAGCCAGGATATAATGCGCGACATCCAGTGCATGAGTGTTACAAGTGCAATTGATATTACTAGTAAAGTAAAAGAATACATCATATTTGTAATTAAAATAGTTTAATAAACAACATTTTTCTACTATTCGCTAATCTTACATAATGAAATCCCGCATATGATTGCAATAATATGCCAAGTGGAATATATATCACCCAAAAATTGTTGAGCAACATCCCATGAATTGAGTAAGTTGTAAAGTTCAGTAGCATTTCTGCCTTTCGGCATGCAACGATGTAAAACTGGCGACCTAAAGAAAGTCTTTTGTTTTTGTAATTTTCAAAAAAAAAAATTACACATTTTACTTACTCCTCATAGATCGGAAGTTTTGGACATGGTCCCAAGAAATTAAAATATTCATCAATGTTTTTGATACTTGCATCAAGTAGGGAATCCATATTGAAATCATAACGGCAAAGATTTGTTCCTGTATCCGTGTGATATTTATAAAGGTCGGTTTTACTATTAATATTTCGTGAAGGACACTCTTTAACACATATTTTAATTGATTGACGAGGATTTTTATAGTCAAAATAGAAAAGTTGCGGCTTATCAATTGTATTCATGCCCGAATGTGGTATAGTTGAAAACTTTTCATTACGCTTAACGCCACAAGTATTTCCGAATGAGTCATAACCGTTAATTACTCTTAATGGATTGCCGTAAACAAAAGAAAATATTGCTATTACAATCTGAAAATATGATAATTATGAATATTTCAAATTAATGTTAAATTGATACTTTACATTTGCAACATATAGTTAATTAAAAACATACCTTAAAATAGTATATATATACGTGTATGCTAATTCCAATAACACTGTCTGTCAGTGTTTCAAATGCATGTCAGAGAAAAATATTTTTAAATATGTCCAACAGTTTTGCCATTTCCGTTATGTTTGTAATAAAAAATGTTTACATCTGAAACCTTTGACTAGCAATATTACACTTTTATTTCTTTTTAATTGAATTTTCCCTAGTTACTCGTTACCGTTTTTTGACTGCATAAGTTTATATGTCATATACTTGTGAGATGACAAACTTATCTTTAATAACCCACTTTTGAGCCACAAGTGAGTGGGCAGTAACAATGAGATGTTAAGCGCTCCAAGTTAATTTTACTAATATTCATACATCTAATAATTATTCGCAATTTTGTATGTATGTATGATGAGAGTACTTATGTATATTCATATGTTTGAAGTAATTGAGCTCAACTTCTTATTCATATGAACATACTTCATACATACATAAGTGCCTAACCAATTGATAAAATTAATAAATTATTATATTTACCAATTTAACTAAACTAAGGTGTAACTAATTGTGTAAATGATAAATGGATACATAAATTAAAAAAAAAAAAAAATACAATAGTCAAATCAATGACGCCATCAGCTGCATTCATGTTTAAAAGTATATACATATGTACAACATAAATATATATGTACATATGCGCTTTCACTTTTGAAATGGATTAGCTAAACAATTATGTAGATACATATTTAAACAATTACTCACCAAAAATAACCAGAATAGTATGAAAATTGCAAGCCAGAATGTATCAGTGCATGTCCGGTATTTCGGTCGGTTTTCTTGGGGCTCTTCTCCATCCTTACTTTCTGCACAACCCATCGTAATCCCTAATATTAGATTTTCCCAAATGTAACCGCTACTGTGATGATGTGATGCACCTTTTCAGCGATATTAAATGAAAAACTCACAACGACTCTATGCTATTAAAGACATAAACTCTTCTTTTAAATATATATATGTTCTGTAAATTAAACTGACTAGCCGCAATAATAAATAGAATTCTTCTAATACTTATGAATGTAAATACATATGCGGGTTTGTAGTCACTTTGTTTTTGGGTTGGTCCTCTTTATTAAATATTATTCTTTCTTTCAATGCAAGTAACTTTATCATACTATTACCGCATTATTAAATATTTTAACAGGGTTGCATTTTAGGTACTTTTTGAAAGAGAATGGACTGTGGACATATAAGACCAAACATTCCGAATTTTCTGATTTTAATTTTTACTACTACTAAAATTATTTAGTAGATATTTTAAAAAATCATATTTTAGAATTGAAAAATGATTATTTTTTTTTTAAATTTCATTAGGTTCTTATTTTGGGAATACAAGACTTGTGCAAGCCTGATGTTAAAAAATTTACACAGAAACCCTATTATGTGGAACATAAAAGTGGAGTAGGAGGAAATTGTTGAGTCTTGTTGTTTACTATCTTTTTAATTCGTAATAATTTTTATTGTGATTGGGTTTGTCAAAAAAGAAAGTGTATTTACAATTTTGTTTACAATGTCAATGCGGCCAGATGACCATCGCCGAAAGTGGGATAAAACCGAATACCAGCGTCTGGCACAGGAGCGGCTACAGTCCCAAGCCAAGGCAAATCAAAAAGATGAAGGTTATATTGTTATATCCAGACGAAATTACATATTAAATAACAATGAATCAATCATTAACAATGTTTTAAAATTTCCAGAGCCCGTACAAAGAGAAAATTTAAAGCGTCGTGACTATAAAGTAGATCTCGACAGCAAACTCGGAAAAAGCGTTGTAATAAACAAGAACACCCCTACCTCACAATCCGGTGGATACTATTGCAATGTGTGTGATTGTGTCGTTAAAGATTCAATTAACTTCCTTGATCATATCAATGGAAAAAAACATCAACGGAATTTGGGTATGTCCATGAAAGTGGAGCGAAGCACAGTTGATCAAGTGAAAGAACGTTTCCAGGCTAATAAAAAGAAGATGGAAGAAAAACAAAAAGACTATGAGCTCGAAAGACGTCTGCGTGAAGCC
The DNA here is from genome assembly GCA_037013455.1 of Ceratitis rosa. NCBI lineage: Eukaryota > Metazoa > Arthropoda > Insecta > Diptera > Tephritidae > Ceratitis > Ceratitis rosa. Next base: position 14,312,125 of record JAWMAG010000031.1, read on the forward strand.
AAAGAGGAAGAAGAGCGATACAAGGAACACCGAAAAGAGAAACGAAAAGAACGTAAAAGAAAAGCTAGCGACACAGATCCTCTGGGAGGAGGAGGTTTGTCCGATGATATGGCGGCAATAATGGGATTTTCTGGCTTTGGTAGCTCGAAAAAGAATTCATAGAAATACAACTACAATGGAAATATTTTTTAACTGTATCAATATTTGCTTTATTACATAAAATATTGTAACATACAAGCTAGTAGAAATATAAAAATATAAACGTTAATATTGTTAGGAACTCTACTGCCAACATCCGACATTGGATTATGTACATGAGGCAATGTGGACGAAACCGAGCACTTTGACTACAAGTTTTTGAAATAAAAATTTGTTCGATGTTTAAACATGACAACTTACTACTAACGCTTTATTTATCACCTCGGCCGCAAAACTTCGTAGCATTCGTGCAGGTTTAAGACCACATAGTAACGCGGCTCTTATGTAATCACAGTTAATTATTTCGGTAAATTGCCTACATAATAAAAATATTTTTGAATGTTTTTCTAAATTTCAAGTAAATACATATTCTTTACGAAATCACCTGCAAACATATGTTTTACTGCGTCTCTCAAACCAATCGGCAGGACCTTCGCAATCAATGAGATCATCACGCAGTTCTGATATGCAACTATGATATTTTTCCATATCTGTATTATCAAGAGAAAAGTTTGTGAAGAATATTTGCTGATAGCATTCTATCAATGGAGACCATGTAGGTTTACCAACGTTTCGACTTTGTTTCCGCCATGGTGCACATTTGTCCTTGGAAGAATACCAATGCTCTATATAACCTCATATATAAATTATTTGTTTGCAGAGGTGTACAATCTGTTAAAGTGTCATTTATGTGTGCCAAAACGGACGCAGTTTTATCACAAGCAGCAGGCAACGAGTCCCATGTTAGTAAAAGTAATATCCGTTCAGGGCTTGTTATACGAATGCAAGCCAGGTGTAACATTATTTGCATTTCATCACACAAATCCGGTTGATCACATTCATCGTCCTTGATGTTGTTAGAAATTTCTGTTAATAATACTTACTGAATGAGTAGAATTGAATAATACCTCTGCTATGCTCGAAAAACTATTTATAAGGTCTTCAATAATACCCCTACTAGAAAGGCAATTAACAAAAGATACAACCGAAAATAAATATATCCATAAGTATACGTTTCTGGTTTTCATTTAAGGTTTGTAAAATTTAAAGACAAAAAATACGTTGCAAATAAAAAATGTTGCTTAAATAGCTTTAAACCGAATTTTATATTTTTCCAAATTCTTTGTTTTTGTCATTTAATTCGGTATTACTTGTACATTGTATATTTTTTGAATCGTTAACATTATTTAATGTCATTTTCCTTTTTATTTTCCATACAGAGACCCACAGTTAAATTCGTTTAAATATTTACGAAAACAATAATAAAAAAAATGGAAACTAAATGCATGGTCACTTGTCATATGCAAACCAATACATATCTAATGTCTATTAATAATTACTCAATAAAATATTTTCATATTTTTTCTTTTTTGGCTGGCTCCGTATACAATTAATGAATTTGCTTGTAATCAGTCACAGCTACCACACAATATTGAAGTAAATTAGGTAAATACAAAGCCATTTTCAATGGGAATGTCCCAAGGAATGTCAAAGTAATCTTTAGGTAATGGGGTGCAATGTGTAGACTTGTAGTCTCGGAAATGTTTTCTCAACTACAAAATTGAAATAAAAAATATTTAGTATTTTTAACGAATAGTTATTGTCCAGTGTAATTACTAAAAATTCAGCCATTTGATCACGTGTTTCCTCAGTGTAGTCTTCACCAATTAGCATCGGGAACGATTTACCCTGATCAGATGCATAAGTAATAAGTCGAGACATGCAAAGGTCATCGTTGGTGACTGAAAAAATCAGTATAAAAATTGAAATAAAATGCAATAAAGAATATATAAGCATAGTTGCATAGGTACATTACTTGAAAAATTCTTTGGATCTACTGGTCGCGACAAGATTTTCTTTATACGTTGTAGCTGAGTTGTTTGAAATATCAATGGATACCGATACTTGAGCAAAGTTAATGCTAGGTAGTTACCTCGATTAGTGTTAATGCGATTATCCCTAATAGGAGATAAATAATAATAATAAAAAATTAATATTAAATATAGTATACACACTCTGAAATAATTTCATCTTCTGTACGGCGTATGAGCATGATTGGCCCATTGTAATTTTGTATGGAGTCCACATTATTCAAATTGCAATAATCCCGTATAGCTAGTCTAACTATACCAGAAAGACTTTCAGGCATACGTGATAGAGCCAGATATAAAATATCGTCGAAAGTTGCATCCAAAATCTGCATAAATAGAAATGTATTCATAGCCAAATTTTAATTTTAAACAATAAGTCCAACCACTCCTTTCACGTCCGGATATAGATTTGACGCCCATAAAGCACTAACTCCTCCAATACTCCAACCATATAAAATTATATCTTCAACAGCGAATCCAAGACGGTGAATAGCAAATTGTACTACGGCATCAATTGCATTTTTATCCTGTTGGGGATATGGTGCGCCAGTGCTGCCAGCGAATCCAGGATGGTTCCAGCCCATCACAGAATATTTCAATGAGAGCGGTGTGGACATTATACCGATTTCATAGTAAGCGGCATTACCTTTTAAGTGACATATGTACATATATAAGTATTTACGAATATAAATTGTATGTTGATTAAAAATAATGCCACATACCTTCAGAACAAATTACTAATATGTTTCCATTTGCGCTACCATTCTGTCGGTTGTCAACAAAAATAGTATCGATTTCATTACGGTCCACAGTTTTAACTTTATAACGTAAAGCCTTGTGTTCTTCAACAAGTTTAGCCCTACCTTCTATCAAAAAGGTATCTAAACAAGATTATAACACATTATTATGAATTGTGTTTTATGAATGAGAGGATATAATTATTTACTTAAGTAATTTTGCAATAGCTTTATATATCCAGGGTAAATCATTCGTATACCAAAAGTGTGTATGGCGACATAAGCGGCGAGCTTGCATGGTAAAGTAGCGAGTCTGAACTGACGGGTTTCACGGCTACTGGTAGATAATTCCCTTTTCTTTTCGTCCCTAAAAAATGAATAATAAGAAATAAAAAAACAATATTATTTTACATGTTTACTTGCTTCTTTTTTAGTTTTCTTACCCTTGCACGCTACTTGCGTCGAAGTCTACCTGCCATGATTGGAAATCAAAATCGAACTTACGTAGAGCACGCTTTGCTTCTTCATCGTTGTTAGATATTTTGGTCATTTCAATTGCTTTGATCATTCTTACATATTGTTTGGATTGAGAACGTCCAAAACCACGGATACATAGTGTAATAACAACAATAATACCAATACTAGTAGAAAACTTTACGAATGAAGAGATTGAATCTGTCACTAAATATCCCCTTTTGTACAAGAAAGTTACTATAAGTGGAGATGTGTAATAACTGATATTCCACATTAATGAAAGCTGTCAAAAAAGTTGAAATAAGTAATAAGTTCAAAGTTTGTATATGCAAATTACCTACAAAGGTATGAATTTATGAAAATGCATAATCGTGCGAGAATTAAGTTTAAATACTTACTGTGGTTATTATTTGATCACTAACTCGTTCCAAGCCACTAGGTTCATAAAACTTCTAAAATCCAGTAAAAAATAAATTTCGTTGTTTATAGTATAGCCAGAAAAAAATTCTGTATGTATAATATACCTTCTCCAAGCCATATTCCTGATACAATCTCGGACCAAACACGTAACTCAGAAAACCCATTGCTACAACAATGTTAAGTCACTTCATAAAACTTCAATTTAATAAAACCAATTTACTATAGCAAAATTAAACGAACAAAAAAAGTTGCGTAGACAATATTGCTCAAGTTATTTCGCAAGTAAAAACACAGAAATGGACACAAATGCCAAACCGAAAATTTTGTAATGTAATCCAGCTGTTGTCTTTGGTGCTGCCAATAAAGAAAAAAGGTGATTTCCAAAATCCTACGAGTTCGATCATTGGATTATTGAATAAAAGTCACCAATTTTTTTTTTATTTATTACTTAAATAAACAAGGATTCGCTTTACTATATATAACGACTTATTTTACAACTATCACGGTTTTGTTAACAACGAGCTTACATTGTAACTGGCTCACTACTGCCGGCCGTTTTCTCATATACCTTACTAAATACTCGTACTCAACTCTAGAAATTCTTGCTACATGCTCTTACGATATATCTTAAACAAGAGCATTCTGTTTTTCATATGTCACTTGTATTTTTTCCACAGGAGGATTGTTTTTTATGAGAAGTTTTTTTTTTCATATCAGGAATACACTCGGAGGGGTTGACATTCTCTCTCGAGGTGCGACCGCAATTAGAAAATTTAACATAATTTTTTATTTAAATTAATTTTCTATAACTTTTGGATGCTGGTCATACCAGGATTTGGCCTTCCGAAAGGCAGTACGCAATGCTTTTAATTCGTCTACCGCGGCTGCCATAAGTTTTTAAAGCTAGTTTGCTTTGATGCAAATGATTCATACCATCTATTGTTTATGAGATTCAAAATTATTTTACTAAATTTGTATGCTGTAAAACAGAAAACTCCATACATTGAACTATTTTTATTTTTTTGTCAACAATATTTTTTCATGTTTTTTGAGCGGTTTTCACACCATTTGCCTGAATTTTTAATGTAACTATAAAACGCGTTTTAAAAATTTCTTAGTGAAATCAGTCGAAGGATTTGTGAAATCATAAATTAACGTTGGTTAAGTTCTTTTCAATTTTTTTTTGTTTTTGGTTTTTTTGGCGGAGCGATTTGCTCACATTGTATTTTTTTTGTGTTATTTTCGATCGTAGACTATTGTCTGGTGGATGTGTTTGAAATTTTTTTCAAGTAGTTTTCTTTACAATTAAGAAATTATAAAATTGTTTTTTTTTTTTCTCTTTTTCTTTCACATTTTTATCATTCACATCTAACTTCATCATATAACGCAACGTCAAAATTGAAAATTCCATTTTCTCAACGTTGACCCCGCCATCATTTAGGTATATAAGAGAGCCCTCAAGGCAGATCTAAACACTTAGGAATCAAACTCAGTTGCGATAACATCGGTTAAGAGTACAGCGGAACAAATTGTTTATTTATAGTTTGTTAGTAAACTGTGTGGAAATAGTAAAATGTTAGAATTGTAAAATAAGTCGTCGTGTATAGTAAAGTGAATTTATAATTATTGAGTAATAATTAAACGTTGGTTAAATTCTTTATAATCAAAAAATTGTAAAACAAATTTTTGGACTCGATTTGGGAAATCATCAAATGAAGTTTTCTGGCAACCTGTTTTATAAGTTGAGACTTTTGACGCCTATTGACTGACGTTTCAGCGTGTCGCGTATTTTTCTTTTAATCGCGTCTTGTGAAATCTTTATTTTCTCAGATGGTCGAAAAAATAATTAATTTTCAATTTTTGATGTAAAAATTGCACTAAAATAATGTGAAAAGTTCAAACATAAAAATATGTTTTCTTCCTTTGAATAAAAAAATGTTAATATGGTCAAGTGATCAGTTTTTGTATTTTGTAAAGTTGACAATGCAAAAAATATAAGAGTAATTTTTGTCAAATTAATGGTTTTTGGTTTTTTAAAGCAATAAGTTTTTAAAAGATAAAGAAAAAGCCTTTAGTAATAATAATATCAAGTGTACAATTCGAAGTTTTGCACACCGACCTTCACACAATATGGCACCGGCACCCCAGCCCTTAGAGGGAAAATTTCAAGGCCCGATGGCCGGTTACCTGCCGTCCGGACAAGAGGGCGGCCCACGTATGAATACAATTTCACTCGCAGTACTAATTGACTTTATAATACAAAGAACGTACCATGATCTCACAGTGCTCGCTGAATTGTAAGTAACCTTCCTATACACATGTAAATAGTATAAATATATGAGTGTAAATAAATAATAATAGCATACGAGTTTTGAGTACAAGCATTTTTCATAACTAGACTGTATCATTTTGCTATTTTAAGGTTACCCCGGAAAACCGACATGGAGCGGAAAATTGAAATTTATAATTTTTCTGCACGTACCCGGCAGCTTTTTATACGTCTTATTGCTTTGGTCAAATGGGCTAATTCTGTGTCGAAAGTGGATAAATCTGCAGTAAGCATACATACAATCCATGATATTTGTATTATATACATAAATAATTTTTTGTATCTTTTTTAAGAATATTATGAGCTTCCTGGACAAGCAAAATATGCTTTTCATAGAAACAGCAGATATGTTGGCCCGCATGTCCCGCGAAACTTTAATACGTGCGCGTCTTCCGAACTTTCATATACCTGCTGCAGTGGAAGTACTCACAACAGGTACATATAACCGTCTTCCCACATGTATACGGGAGCGTATTGTGCCACCAGATCCAATTACTCCGGCAGAAAAGAAGCAAACACTTTTAAGACTAAATCAAGTGATTCAGCACCGTTTAGTAACTGGCAAGTTAATGCCACAAATGAGAGAATTTAAAGTAAGTGTAATTTTAAGAAAAAGAAAGCATAAGTTTAAAATTTTTTTCAAATAGATTAAAAATGGGCGCGTAACATTTGAAATAAAGCATGAATTTAACGTCTCATTGACCGTTATGGGTGATGGCAGCAATGTGCCGTGGCGGCTACTAGATATAGACATACTTGTTGAAGATAAAGAAACTGGAGGTACATCATATTATTTTATTTGTCTATTTTTGTGTATACTTAAATTTTGTTCAATAGATGGCAAAGCTTTGGTGCACCAGCTTCAAGTAAATTATATTCATCAACTTATACAAGCTCGATTGGTAGAGAATCCGAATGCCCTAAGCGAAGTATATAATTGCCTGCACTATTTTTGCCAATCGCTACAACTTGAAGTGCTCTATACGCAAACACTTCGTCTGAGCTATGAGCGGTTAGATGATAACATTAACGTCGAGGAATATGTACCAGGCGTAAAAATAACAGTTTCATATTGGCGAGAGCTCACTAATAAGGATTCTAAATCTGAGCTGGGTTATCGCTTAACAGTACAATCTGATCCCAATGAAATCGGACGCCCGCTAGCTGTGGTACATGTGCCATCATTAGGTGCAAAAGAGTCTGCAGAGGTAGCTGATCGCGCCGTACGTTCCGATCATCTTTCAATGGAACGTCTAATCGTGTACACAGTATATATACGTTCTGTTTCACGGCTTAATGATTTGAAATTGGAGTTTCAATCATTTTTAAAAGACGTTGATTGTGAGTGTAATTTCGTGAAAAATTATGATAATTTACATAACTGATGGTAGTTAAATTTTACTTTCATTATAACATTTTACAGTTAATTTACAAGGAACACCAGCTATCTTGACAGTGCCAGTTTTGTCGCCTTGTTTGCGTGCTGAACAAGTACATATAACAATTGATACACACACGGGTATGTTAAGGTGTCATGTGCCAAAACATTTGGACTGTCCCATTATGCCTGAAATGCAAACTTGTTTGAATGGTGACAGAAGTAAATTGCAACAAATCATGTCGGAACTAAGGTAAGAAGGAAAAGAGAAACGCAGAGGATTTAGATATATAATTTATTCCTTATAGGTTTTGGATAACTCATCGCCGCTGTGAGAAAACTCTACAACATTTACCAGCCGCCACTACGGAGACACTACCTTTCTTAACCCTACCCGATAATCCACTTATGCAGCCAGGCCGTCATAAAGTTTATGTAAAACTTCATCGTCATCCAAATGTTATTATTGTAAGTAATTGTTACCAATATATGCCAAGATAAATAATATAATTAATTTTTCTATATATAATTTCTAGGTAGTTCAGTTGAAAGAGAAGGCCAATACGCCTAACGAAATGGAATATACTTTTCATTTAGGATTTGTCGCATATCAGACTACTGAAACTGATGTCACAGCTGAGGAGTCGCAGAATACACGTTTGGTTTCCAGCTCACATCCACCATCACATCCACCTACTGTAAGCGCCGAGGTGCCCAAAGTGTATACGAAGCTATTGCGGCTAATTGAATTTGATACGTTTGTAGCCACACACGGTCCAGGCACAGATGTGGATGGTATTTAACTATATATATACTTTAAAGTTTTCATTATATCTATTAACTTTATATTTAATTTTTTCACGAAAAGAATTACCACCACATAAGCGAAAATCAACCAGCGATCTTGGACCACCGGCCAAGCAACAGAAGACCATTTATCCAGCTTACTTTATACCAGAGTTAGCACATGTTATTGCGATGTGCGATGAAAAAATACCATTCTTGAATTTAGCACAAGAATTATCGCGACGTGAGATACCACACAGTGGACTGCAGGTGGAAGCAAATGCTGCATCGTTAGTATTGAAAATACTGTCACTACCTATGCCGACACACCAGCCACAAGATCAAAAAGTATATCAGAAATGCAGTTTTTTTTTTTACGAATTATTTAAACTAAAATCCAAATTTTCGTTTGCAGCAAAATCCTACGGGCGTAACATTACCAACAATTGAAAAAACTGTTATGAATGATCTAATGAAGCGTTTACTTTCCATATCAGTACGTTCACAAATGAATAAGTCCAATCAAATACGCAATTGGGGTGTGGAGTTTGTTTTCTACGGAACTCCTCTGCAAAGCACACATCAAAAAGAACAGGGCAATCGTCGCACTGTTTACTTGGCATACGAACAAGCCAATCACGATTTTGTAAAAACGGTAGACGAATTGCTGCGCGATTGGTCTAAAATAGTATATCTTTATAATTTGGTATTCAATTTTTCAGAGCATGTAAAGAATAGTAAGTACCCGTGCTAAGTTGAAAAAAAATCCATTATTAATTAATCCTATTTTAGAACGTCTAAATCTCGGCGATATGGTCAGTGTAAAATCGTATAATTATTTGAATCTTTTATTGGGATATGGCCCTAAAAAGGAAGTTACTTGCAATATTTATTGGTGTTCACAAACGCATGGTTTTCGCCTCGTCTATGTTGGTGGCATATCTGCTGTGAATGCGCACTCGATGATGCGCGATCAGTTGGCCTCACATTTGAATCGTCAGCTTAATCTAACACAAGTCGTACAAATATTACATGAAACCTACAATCCGTTGAGTTCGATTTCTAAGCTGCCTATAATACCGCTGCTGGGAATACCGGTAAGCCATTTTACAATTTCTCTTTTTTTTTTTTTGTTTTTACTAAAAAGGTGAAATTTTCAGCGGCCGCAAGTACCTATTTTGTCTTTTTGCATTCTACCACAATCTCCGTGTCTTATACGCTTGACATATCAAGCTATTTACTGTCTGGAGATACGCATGCGTAGCGGTCGGCTGGCATCGATTCGAGATGGCGCATACTCCCGTTTTGATCGTAATTTAATTGACGAATTCACGCCCATACAAGGCCTAAAGGTAAGTAATTCAGCATACAATTAATATTTTTAATCGCGGTCGCGTCCGACATGGAATGTGAACTACTCCCAGACATGAAAAAACTCTTGATAAAAATTAGATAAAAAATTAGAAAAAAAAACGCCAGGTTGGGGTTGAATTCGAACTAGAAAAATAATTAAATAAATTATTTCATATGAAATTATTTTAAGTATTCATAATCTCCCTTGCATTTGTAGGGCTTTCTATTGAAGCATGTCGATGAGAATGCTGTATATCGCGGACGTTCACAAAGTGAAGATGACAATCCGCCATCTCCTTTGGGCATGGAGGACAATTACAGTGGTCCTGGTAGTGTGTCTGGCGCCGGCGCTGGTGGTTCATCCCCGTTCACAAGTGGTGGCATGCGTGGTCCACAGTCACCACGTGATAGCGGTTTACGTTTCCCAGCACCGCATACGCCACCTTCAAGCTCTAATCCCCACACTCCGGCCAGCCCACATCCCTCAGCGAATAGCGGTGGCGGTAGCAACCAGAATCATCCTAACTTCAATTTAACTTCGCCTCCTGCACATCACATGCCACATCCATCACCCGGCGGCCTTATGCCATCATCGCCACTCAATCCACAACCAAGTCCGCATATGGCCCACAGCCCCGGACCAAATACATTGTATATGCAAGGTCACCAGGATTCGCCCTTCACAGCAATGTCGCCGGCAAACACCAATTGGCCAGGTTCACCCAGTATGCCGCGTCCATCACCACGTCCTGGACAAAGTCCTGAGCATAAGCCTAGTGGCTCCTCGACAGGTAACACCGGCACTTCGTCTGCAATGTCACGCGTGCCCTCGAATCGTTCTTGGGCTGGCGCCGTGCCAACGTTGCTGACACATGAAGCTTTGGAGACGCTTTGTCGACCAAGTCCCCACCCTAATAAAGATATTACCGGTCCGGAAATTAGTCCATTGGAGCGCTTTTTGGGTTGCGTGTTTATGCGTCGCATGTTACAGCGTCACATACAAGGTGACGAATCGATTACGCCACTCAATTCTAATGAACCCGGCATGGTGCTGTTCAAAGTGGATGGCTTACAGTTTCAAGTTATGCTCAATCAGGTGCATATGGAATCACTGCATTTGAAAGCACAGCATTTACCGACACCACCAACTCCAGATGGCAAACAACCATTCCAGCTGAGCGCCGATGATTTGCTGGTATTGGAGCAGTTCTTTGATTTGCGTGTTGTATCGCCACCGTACAGGCCGAACGCGATGACCGCCTTCTGTCGTGTGCTCAGCTGCCCGGGCCAAGTTCTCAAGGATTTCGTGCAAATTATGCGACTCGATCTGAAGCCTGAGGTGATGGGCGATCAACTGAAGTGGGCATTGCAATTCTGTATGCGTGTGCCACCGTCGGCAGCGATAATACCAATCGGAACGCCTGGCATCTATATATGCAAATTAAAGATACTCTTTTTCGTAAGTCAGATTTTTGATTTTAGGGGAAGTTGGCATGTGTAATACTCTTACTTTCTTGCAGTTACAAATTACTCGCATACCATATAAGGGTAAGGAGTGGAAGGATAGCCCATCATTGCTCTTGCCCATGGTCTACGATTTAACTTCGAATATAACGCAGTTGGTTGAGCGACGTGAGCAGGTGCAATCGCCAGCGATGAATGCGGCAAGTGTTTTGTTGCGCCGCTTTACCGAATTTAATGTTCAGCACGGACAGTGCTCGCTATTTCCTGCAGTTTTGGACTTATTAACCAATCTACAACTGCCCAACGATGTGCCGCCACCCAATCAGGTGAGTTTTAAATTGAAATTTATTTCTAAAATTGTGCTCATTGTAATTTTACGTTTCTTCTTCATTAGAATATTGGCCCACCAGTCGGTCAAGTCGTTGGTTCCAGTCCGAATCCCATGATGCATTCGCCGATGCAACAAATGGGCCAAATGGGTCCGTCACCGGTGGGTCCCGGTTACCCGCAGATGACACAAAACCAAGGTCCGCAGTGATGAAGGCGCAAACGCCGCACGGTAAACAAAAATAACAACTGTGCTGGCAGTGCTGGTGGCAATTAAAACGCAAAGTTTATACCAATTCGTAAATACATACCTATGTATGTATGTATGTATGTAGTACTTTGCATTTTCAAAACTGATGGGACACGAAATAACCGGCCTTTAACAGCAACTGAAATTCTGCTATATTTGTTTTTTTTTTTTATTTTATTTTGTACAAATTTGTATGTCAATGACTTTTTGTACTAAGCAAAATATGCAAGAATTATTATAATAACTGAATGTCTAAAAATAAATTATACATACAAATTGCTTTGGCGGAATAATATATTTATTAAGATTGCTGAATTATATACATATATAAAGAGAGTTATAAATTAATACAGCTGCAGTTTTTTTTCTTCAAATGCTAAAACTAAAGTGCTTAATATAGTAGATTGTACATTACAAAAAAAAAAAAAAAAAAAAATATCACGAATGTGTTTTAATATAACTTATGACATTAACAGTTAACACCAAAAATACCCACTAAAACTTCCAACATTTTAAATACATACACTGCAGACTTATTTTATTTATATATTTATTTATTTATTAAATATACATATATTTATGTAACCTTAAGTTTTTCCTTAACAACAATTTTTGAGGATTTTGTAAGTTAATCTTAAATGTTTTTTATTTTTTTTTTTAATTTTTATTTGGCTTACAATATTTGATACAATAGTACAGTATGACTTGATACTCTATGCCTGAAATCCGTCTGCATATTTGGTTCGGTTAGCATTTACTTATGATTTTAAGTACATATTTATGTGTGTTTATCACATTCTTGCCGACTTTTTGCGCTTATTGATTGCCTTCTGCCCTTTTTGTTTTAAATTATTATTTCACTCTACATTTACTCCTACAAAAACTCTCTAGATTTTACTCGCCATTTTTGCCGACTATCGCAGTTTGTTGCACTTGCGCTGAAAGTTCAGTGATATCGTCAATTTCTGAGATTAAATTCACACAATAGCGTAAACGTTTACTGCGCAGGTAACTGTGTGAGTTGTCGAAAACAACGGTATCTGTAATGAAGATTTTATTATATTCATATATTTGTAGATCTGTTTTTTTTTATAATAGTAAAATTTCAGTCACTTACATGTTGTATTCGGTCTTGTTGAGATAAAACCCACCTCATCCATTTCGTTGGAGTATACCGTGCCCAGCGCTACCTCACTACGCTTGTCACCCGTTAGTTTATCAATACTGTATATGCCGAATTTGATGTCATAGTCGTAGGTGCGAAAGTCCCATGATAATATTAAATTCTCCTGTTTCTTTTCACCAACATTAAAGTCCAGCTTAAGTTTATTGCCTTTGTTTATTATCGTTTCGCTATAGTCTTTGTCATTGTCCTCGATACCTTGTTCCACAAACATTTCCTGTGGGATTTTGCCACCCCAAATAATCTGAAAGAAGAGAGTACGGAAAAAAATCGAACCATATCAGTATGGCTTCGGTGCTGCTAGATACACAATAGATATTCAGCTTGTGCTGGATCTTAGAAAATACACATGTAAAGTGGATCGACCGATATTAAAGCCATCTTCAACAGTATGAAAATTTGCCACCTCTATGCCGCTATGTCTGGATTTGGTATATGCGCAAAACTTATACCTTCTGCTCAAATATAAACGGAGACTTTATCAATAACTCGACAAGGACAAGACATATGGCCATACTTTTTTTTGCTTAGGTTGGCAGGACTGTTATATGTTTACATGTCAAATTTGAGCGCGATCTGTCACATAGTTTTTTTTTACGGCAATATAAACAAGTCAACCTCGAGTGTGTTTTTCGAATTTTACTACGGAAATTAACGTTGAGCAAAGAGTTTGTTTGAAATTTTGTTATTCCAATGGAATAAGTGCGACGGACGCAATGAAAATGTTGCAGAAGGCATATGGGGAGTCTTGCCTATCACGTGCACGTATTTTTGATTGGTATAAGTCGTTCAAGGACGGCCGTACATCGCTGAAGAACTTGCCCCATGATCGTCGTCCAGCAACATCAATAAACGAAGAAAACGTCGAAAAAGTAAAGAAAATTGTGTTGGAAAATCGTCGTGTGACTGAAAGAGAGATAGCTAGTGAGCTCAACATATCAAATGGATCCGCTCATAGCATTATTCACGATGTTTTGGGCATGAGATGTGTGTCTGCTCGACTTGTTCCAAAATTGTTGCTCACACGTCTCGTCTTGTACGCGATTATTTGACCAAAAACAACGTAAATATTGTTCCGAAAGCACCGTATTCACCCGACATGGCACCGTGTGACTTTTTTCTTTTCCCTAAACTCAAATTGCCGCTTCGTGGAAAGCATTTTCAGTCGATTATAGTCATAAAAGAGAATTCGAAGAAGGAACTGAAAGCCATACCTAAAGCGGCCTACCAGAAGTGTTATGAAGATTGGAAAAAAAGGTGGCATATGTGTATCGCCTCTAATGGTGACTATTTTGAAGGGGATAAAATAAATATTGAAGAATAATTAACCGTTTTTGTTTTATTGAGCCAGTCTCGTTTATATTTGAGCAGAAGATATGCTGAACAACACCAAAAGCGCCGCCAGAACGGGGAGGGATCTCCCTGTGCAGTACGGTAGCAAAAGAAGCTTCATACAAGGTGACCCTCTATCGTATGACTTTAACGTAATGTTAGAGAATATAATACGAGCTGCAGAACTATATAGATAAGATCTAATCACTATATCCAACAGGTGTTATAGTTGGAGGCAGAGAAAGAGAATGACCTCCACTTCCTACGAAAGATAAGGTTGGGGGGGTCCCTACTTTATTTGGTTAGGTTAAACGGCACACAACATAAGAGAGGTCATGGGGCTGTTGTGACATTATTGTATCGGTCATAGTCGCATAAGCGTTGCTAACTCCAATTAAGGGAGAAAATAAGGTGGTCTTTTTCACCTATATCGACGAGCTTTAAATAAGCTATAAAATAATGAATTGCGCATATTAACTCTACAGTTACTTGACGCTCCTAGGTTATTGGTATCTAAATTTCCGCCAAGGTTTTATAGAAAATTTTTAACAGCAGATAAGCGTCTTTCCCGTGAGAAGATGCCTTTTTAAGACATAAGCTTCACAATATAAATTTAGACATGTTTAGCCCTGTTCGATTCAAATACAGGTGAACTTATGAAGAATGAGCGTATAACTTCATACGCTCTTACATTGCGCGTCAGAAAATAGAGGAATGAGACAGCTGATGAATTGAGTAAAAATATCCCTTACCCTTTTAAGGATTCAAAAATAATTTTTTGGAAGCAGCTTCAGTAAAGACCTCTGGAGGCGATCCAACTAACCATAAAACTAATACTTGTTAAAGTTCTTTACTAGCTTTTGCTGGCTTTAGGGATTATGTGCGAACTCCCAAATAATCTCAAAATTTCCCTCGAAAAAGAAAAAAATAACTAACCTTAGATTTACACTCTGGATCTCCATTCTCGTCGACATAATTGCCACCGAAACATTTTGGAAATATATCTGGATCGACATGAGAGAACAACGGCTCCTTCCACTTATCAGATCCATTCTTATAGATCTTTATTTTACTCATTGTATACTCGTCGAGGAATTTTTTGACGAAATTGAAAGCAACCGAGAACAATTTGGGTGCTAGAAAAAAGAGAAAATCCGAACATGTTTTAGAAACACTTTAATTCCTGCCACTCATCAACTGATTTTTCTCACCATTGACTATATAGCACATTTTCAGCAATTCCGGATAGTTACTTTCGTACTGCTTGACGGTCGACAAAACACATTCGGCACCCGGACGCCAAGCATATTGTTTCAAATTGAAATTAGCCATATCGAGGAAGACAACCAACTGACGTGCTTGCGGTCCATAAGTTTTACTCTGCTCATAGCCGGCTTGCATGAAACGCTCCAATAGTAGCACTAAATAGCGTTGGAAGTCGAAACGTGTAACGCAATGCAGCATGCCCCAAATGTCGAAGTTATAAAAGGGACAGACGATAACTGAAAGGATATGTAAGAGAGTAGAGAGAAATCACGATTGATCGACGAATGTACAACCTACCCGGCGATCCTTCATTATCATAGCCAATAAGACCGTAAGGTAGATATTCTCTAAGCGCTCGCGGCACATCCCATTTCTCCAAGTTGTCCACATTCCACATAGCGCGTGTCTTCAGACTCTGGTTAAGTAAAGAAAATTTTCAAATGTCACTGGAATTTGGATTTTTTATTTTTTTTTTAGGGAAAAATTCTCGGTGTGTTTTTGAAGATACACGTACATTTCTACATATTTCGGAATTGTTTTGAGCTTGGTTGCTTTTAAGTTTTTTCAATTCATGATGGATCGATAAAACTCGATATTTTTTATGTTTATTTTTGGTATATTAAATATTCTACATTTTTTAAGCCAAAAATACCATACAAATTATAATAAAAAAAATATGTATGTATATCTAAAATTAAAGCGAAAAGGTTGAAAATTTAGGTATTTGAAAGTGAACCTTAAATTTTTATAAAATTTAGAACAACATATTTCTTAATTTCTACGTACCGCCCGCAACATTTCCTCGGCTGCATCTGGATTCCATTTCCGCGCTACATTGGAATATATGTACATATGTATATAATTAATATTGTCAATTAAAAATAATATAATTAAGAAGTTAAAAAGCACAAACGAGGGAGCGTTTTAATGTTCGCGTAATGAAAGGGTTGTAGGACGGTGCTTAGCCACATAAGGATCGTAACGTGTTCAGTGACTCATACTTAGTATAAAAACTGAGGCTTCATTGTTATGAGACATTACTCTTTAAGCAACCATCAACCAAGCAACAGAATCGGCAATGAAAAGAATTCGAGTCGGAAAATCAGTTGCGACCATAACGAATGGGATGTCATTGGTTTACAACGGCTCTTGCCTAGGAAAAACCATGATGATTGAGTGGCGCAGATTTAAACAAGAAAGGGAATTCCTTGAAGACGACCTCTCACTAAGTTTAAAGTATTACAGGAAGCTGTTAAACTCATAGGAACAGTCTACTGAGACTCGGAAGGAATATTATTGAACGATTACATAGATAAATGTGCTTCTTCTATAACTGGTTATACTATGCCTCAGTATTGGGGTGATTAAAAGAAGCTATTTAAGAGAAAAGAGAGGGGAAATTGACGAAGTGATATGTGCTGCTATATCCATAAAAGCCACTTTGCGTTGGCTGCCCTGCCCTAGACTTGGTCCCGTATGATTATTGCAGGTTTCAAAAAATGAATGAAAAGCGGATGTGTAAAAAATTTATTACAGGTGAGGAGGCAGTTTTGTCGTTATTTTGAAGATAAACAGAAAAGATTTTATTATAAGAGTATAATTAAATATTGATATAATTAAATATAATTGAAAGATTTTAAAAGTGTATCCGTCTTGCAGGTGAACATATTAAAAAGAAAAATAATTTGGTTTTTCCACCCCTTTACCCCCATTCTGCGAACATAAAAGCGCTCCCTCGTATTTACATATCTATTATATTGATATTTAAGATTCAGACTAGTATTAACAAACTAATTGAATACCTTGTAAGATTAATATAATAATTACTCATACCTCGCAACCACCGTAGAAGGTAGTAGTCGTCATGGGTTTCATTAATGATGTCGGAAACACTCTTCCGAAACTGCAAATAGAATTTTAAAATAAAAGGTATTGATAGTAACTTTTGTTTTCAAAATTTAAATTGAAAAATATTAACTTATACTATTTACATTCCAATTGTAAAGAATTTTGAAAATTTCTAGTAGATTTCAGAGCTCTAGATACTCGGGTATCGAGGAATGTGAGTAGCTACGATACTCGTTCGTTGCTCAATTGCTCAAATATTTCTTTGAAATTTTTTTAATTCTAATTTTGTTTGGCACATACATATGTAAATTTATAATTGTACAAAAAATTTCAAAAGAAGAATGTTAAACTTTTTGTTTAAAATATTTGAAAAAGTTCGAATTGCTCGAGTAATGAATAAATGCGCGAGTACTCGTTGCTCCAATGCTCGAACTGCTCAAAAATATTTGAAGAAAACCTTGAGCTCTAGTAGATTTTAAATATATTTTATATATACATACATATATATATATAATATAATTGGCACTTTATAACCGCTGAAGCGATTTTCGGCCGAGCTCCTCCTCCAATTTGTGGTTTTGCGTTTTGATGTTTTTCCAACAAATGGAGGGACCTACGGTTTATACTAAACCGCCTCCGAACGGCTGATGGTTTTTTTTACGAGCAGCCTTTTATTTCATGTCCGAAATACACTCGGAGGGGTTGACATTCCCTGCCGAGGGGCGACCGCAATTAGAAAATTTAACTTAATTTTTTATTTAAATTAATTTTCCATAACCTTTGGATGTTGCTGGCACTGGGATATGAACCCGAGCCTTCCGAATGTCAGTGCGCAATGCTAACCACTCGGCTATCGTGGCCGCCATACATACATATACCTATACGATATAATTCAAACAAAGCGTAGTAGAAACACCTAAATAAGATTATGGACTGAAAAAAAAATTTCAAATCTAATTAATATATCAGGTATTTATTGTAAATGAGTATGGTAGGATATTCTAGAGAAACTCGGTATTTTCGACAAAAAGTAAAATGAGTGAAAATGGTTGTCTCCTTCGTAAATACTTCACCCTTTAATGTATGTTAAGATTTTGAACAAAACGACAAACGTATTTGAGAGAAACAGCTGATTCGAGTATACATACATACCTATATGCATAAGAGGAACACAACAAATTTTCGAATTGATACTCACTCTAACATACATATGTATAAACTAGTCACCAGCTTCAACTACATTTGCCGCCATTGTCACAAGGAGCCAGTAGCATCGAAAGCAAGAAGTAGACAAAAATGCAAAGGAGAGTTATAGTCTAAGGACAACTTCATTAGATCCGTGCGCCCGCTATGCCTTATAGTTATGCTTCCTGAAAACACTTGGGTTATACTAAGAATTAAAATAAGCACAGAGGACACGTTAGATCTACGAAATTAGGTGCAGATCCTCTACATTATCTATTTGTCTCCCTACGTAAGGTCCATAAAATGTATGTAGGTATGTGCCAATATAATTAACAGAACGTTTCCTAGGGTGATTGGTTAAGTAAGGAAATGACCTTTTCAGCCCATTGTTCGGTTGTGTTGCGATCTCTTTATCACTTTGATTATCCCTTGAATCATATTCTGACTTCTTTAATATCTCAAACCTCAATATAAAGCCAAAATTAATCAGAGTTGTTGGTGTGTGTAATTGATGGGTTACTGTTTCACTTCAATTTCTCTTCCTGTTTTTCTTATCTGGTTGTTTAAAAATATTCGTTTTCTGTTTTTTGACATTGATCGCCTCTTTTTAAAGTGTTTTTATAGTTTTCATATTAAAAGCCGGCTACTAAAAAAGTTGTTAACTTCCGTTAAAACCGTTAATATTTTCTGCACAAAGATTATCTCGTCTCTTTTTCTTCTTTTGTGTTAGTAATACTATGCATATTTCTGACCTTGAAATCGATTTTTTTCTTTTTTTCTTTGCTTTTGACGCTGTGGTATTGTTGAATACAGGTTTCTGCATAACTTTTTTTGATTTTAGTCGCATTGCAGAAACTGTCTGTCTGTTACAATAACACACGTATACTGACTATAAACAAATGTAGACGGTTTGACGGCACATACAAATCCATCTAGGTGAATATGATTGTAAAGAGTGATAAATCAAATCTGTTAATTATATTTTGTTGAATTAAATCGGCGATTAAAAATATTCAAGCAATTCTAAAAGTATTTTCAAAATATTTCTTTATTATATTGCTGGTTACCTTTAAAAATTTCGTAATAAATTATTATTATATTTTTTTATTATTTTTTTTTTTACTTCTAATGTATATAAAATAATGAATATTTCATAAGAGTATATACGTACATACATTCATATTTAAATACGCATCAGATATATGTACGTGCCTTGATTACAAATACTTATTATATTTTCTCATTAGCTCTAAATATAACCGTTGGCCAAAATAATTTAGAAGGAAGTAGAAATTTCAGTCTCTATATGTAATACGCAAATTTGAGTCATGCTCAACAAACGCAGCGATATCATACATCTTTGTCGAAAAATGAGAAAAGAAACTTTTGTTGTGGATTAATTCAGCAACGGTGGCACCAAATGACTTCTTTTTATTATAGTATGTAAAAAAATAAATTAAGTGGTCAACGTTTTTCGTCACCTGAAGAGGCATGTTTTGGAGATACCTCAATCAGAGTGGCAAAAGTGATTCGACAATCGATTTAAACACATGCACAAGAGTTTTTTTGAAGTTAATGGAGAATATTTTGAAAACCAGTAAAGTGACTTTCAATGATTAATATTTATAATTGTTCTCTAATGTCGAAATATGAAAGGCAATACTCGTATTTCATGCCAAAAATACACTTGAAGGGCTTGATATCTTGATATTCCCTGTCGAAGTGCGATAGCAATTAAGAAAATTAACTTAATCATACCTTTGATTTATATTTACTGGGATCCGAAGTATGTAAGTATCGCCAGCAAAAGAGATAGACCTATTTAAATGTATACCGATCTGGTCAGAATGACGAGTTGGGTTGGGACCGTCTGCTTCTATGCAAACTAGTCCCTTAGTTTTTGAGATATTTCAACCAAACATGGCATACAGCTGCACTTTTACATTTAAACGATCATTTGTTGCACCGGCGAGAGCGGACCAGTAAAGCATAAATTCGACCGATCTTTCAGATTTGAAATTTTTCTAAAAAGCATCTAAGTGCATATCGGTATTCTGCACACATTTGATGAATTACAGATTACTACTGAAAATCATCGAAATTGGACGACTATAACTCCCACATACCGATTTTTTCAGACATGAGGCTTTGGTCGAAACTCCGTCAAAATAGCATCTAAAAGTATAGTATTTATTATACATACATTCATATCTACATTGTCACCGAAAATCATCTAAATCGGAAAACTTCGTCATATATGGCAGCCTCCAACCTCCTACCAATTTTCCGTATAACATATGATAATTAACATTTAATCCTAAAATGAAACACCATAAATATAATAGGTCATGAATGGCCGAAGACAGCTCTTATTTCTTGTTATTTAAATTAATATGCTATAATATATGTATAATGTTGGTTGAGCAATGATTCGAACCTTCTGCATGCTAGCGCGCACCGCTAACCATTCAGCTATTGCAGCCGTCAGTAATATAAGCGACAACAATATTCACTGCTAGAACCATTTCGTGTGTATGAAAAAATTTTCAAATGAGCGAAGTCATCATGAATATATTTAAAACGAATTTATATTAGTAATTGTACTTTCTAAACCATTTTTTTCTTAATTATTTTTAGTGATTAGCATTTTGATTTGTTGATTGGGGGTAATTAAAATTATGAAAATACTTATTAATTCCATTGTTGTAATTTGTTTACATTATAATTTAAGCAATTAAAATTGAAATGATATTTATAAAAATAAATAAAATTGTAATTTATTTCTTAATTTTTTTTTTAATTACATGTCTGTACTCATAATTCTATATTTTTTACATCTGGTTAAACTTTAATAACGATGACAGCAAAAAAAAGAATATATACAGATTTTTCGGTCGTAAATCAAGCGATCAAAGTAACAGCCCCTTCATAATATCAAGAGAGAAGTTTACTGCAAAGTCCAATAAGAGGCAATAATTTGCATAAGCGCGCCAGGACGTATGAGTAACCAAATTCTTAACTTGTTCCTTTTTTACTTCTTTTTCTTTCTACAAGTTTAATGAAACTTAATAAAAAATAAGTAAAACGGGAAATTTTAATAAAACATTCGAATTGGTTTAGGAATTTACCTTTTAATTTTTTACCTGTTTGAAATTGTTTTTAAGTTACTTTCATTTTATACTTTAAATATTTTAATTTTTGAAATATAATAATTTGGATTTTTAAACATTCATACCTATGTACATACATATGTATGTAAAGTAAATTAAAAAAATAATTAAAATAAAGCTTTCATTAAAATTATATAGATATGTACATACATACGAATACACGGTGTGTCCCAAAAATAACCGAACTTTATATTTAAATCATACAACATACAGCGCCATGTATTGAAAATTTGCAACATTAAAAAGATACATTCATCCTCTTTCAAACGCACCTAACTTCATGTAAGTCGGATGACAGATGTAAAAGTGACAGCCATTTCAATAAAACCAAAAGTGTGCTAATGGTTCCAAAAAAAAAAATGGAACAAAGAGCAAATATAAAATTTTGTGTCAAACTTGAAAAAAAATTGAAATTGAAGTTTAAAAAATTAAAAAAAATTGAAAAAAATGAAGCAGCCGTAAACGAGGTACTGAAGAACAATTCTATAAATGACATAAAAAAAATCTATGCATGCGCTGGTTGATCGTTCCAAACGTTGTGTTGAGTCAAATGGAACCTATTTTGAATAAATAATAACTTTCAAAGATAAAATAATGTGTATTTTACTATTTTATATCCAAAAAGTTCGGTTATTTTTGGGACACACCGTGTATGTATATACGTGTATATAGATGGCTTTAACGATATATCTCGTGGTCGGCTGGTGCAGAATTGGGCTCAAGAAAAGCCCGTGAAAATCCAACAGTGGCAAGGATTTCCATGAAAGAAACATAATTACATTACTTTCAATACGCAAAATGTTGTCGAGCAAAACGGTGCATACCTATTTGATATAAATCGGATATTTATAACTTATTTTGCAAAAATAAATATATTTCGACAGATTTATAATATGGAAAGGTATATTATTTATTTAACGCACTTCCGATGTACATTAAATTAATTTTAATTGTAATTATTTTCAAATATTGTTCGGATACACAAACTTAAATAGTAAAGCAATAATATTTAACATTGACATGCTCACGTCATTGAACTTCAATTTTAACAAAGTTAATACATACTCATAGATACCTACAACACTATATACTAGTTTACTTTCAAGATAAACTTAATTTGCAGTTAAACCCTGTGCTACTAACTTAATTGTAGACTCCATAAAGAAAAAATAAAAATAAAAACGAAATATTCTCAAATACAAAACACAGCAAAGATTAATAGACAAACAAAAACAAATAATACTCGTATGTTGATTGCTTTAAGGAAATCTACTTAGGAAACCGGTTGGACTTGGAAAAAGAGAAAAAGAATGAATTCACACCGTTAATGCCAATTCAAGCGATATTAAATACTTCCACGCTACAAGAGCGATTTAACAGAAAAAAGTAAAAGCCAAGTGCAGAATATAAAACTTGAATTAAAAAATACTTAATGATTTTTTTGTGTACACACATACATACTTAGCTACATGAAAACTAAACTAAATTAATTTATAAATGCGTTATGTAATTATTTTTATCACCGCTCTTGCAGTGTTTATTAAACAAGGTAAAAATGCAAAAAAATGAATTTGGGATGCACGATTAAAGAATTGACCTTTTTCATGTAGTAAACATTCAAAAAAAAAAATAAAAATAAAATAAAAAAATAAAAAAAAAAATATATACCATATATGTACATTTGTATATAAATATGTATATGGCTAGTAATACAATTTTTTTCCTAAATAATGGATATTTAAATACTGCTTGTAACTACATTAAATTAATTACAATACAATTAAACCAGTTATCAGAAACATCTCTGTTAAATACCTATATATCGCTGTATAAATGAGTCAGCATTGATTTTAATTTTTCATTTCATTGTACATGAGTATGAGCAATTTTAAGTGTAATAAAAAAATATACATACACAATTTGAAACAAACAAAAATGCATATGTATTTACATACGTAGGAAACCTGCAATAATTTAATCATTTTCTATTTAACGGTATTTTGTTTATAAGTAATGTTTTGCCATTAAAGTATGATTCTTGAAAAGTTTATATTAAAGTTTTCTATTAGCTCAAACAACCAAGGAACGACAAATTGACATAAGTATTTTTTTATTGGTACTCGTATAAAACCCTCTTGATCCACAAAAATAATGTGAACTTTGAAACCTCAGAGAATAATTGAAGCCAGGCTTGACACAGAAAATAGTCCTAACTATGAAGACTTCTCTAAGACAGCCCAGCTTCTGATCCGGTATGTAAAGACCAAGTAAATGTTATTGTATTTTTATATTTACATACATACATTCATAACTAATTGAGCAGTATAATTTAATAAAATTCGCATTACAATGAAACAATTTTATTAAAAGGCATGACTATACGATTTATTAAAATTCAATATACAAAAACTGACTCAATACATATTTACTAGTCTAGCAATAGCGAGACTAAAATGCTTATTAGAGAATTTTCTCCGCTTTAAATTAAGCAAGTACTTTGAACTGAGGCAAGTTTTTCTGTTAGTAAATAAATTTAAATTATTCCTTTTGAGAATTTGCATGTACGGCCTCAGGTAGCTGGTCATGTTGTTATTTCCGCTGTATTACATTTTATATACAATATTAACTTATATACTTATAAACTTAATAGCGCAATTTTTATTATTTTTTATGGAAACATGATTTATTTCTATTATTATATATCATTAATCCATGTTTAAAAGATTGTTTTTTTAATAACAAAAGTACTTTTTCGTGTAATGAACTTCATAAACATATTTTCTTGCACTTAACATGTTTGCATACCTACATACATAGTTCATCCAATATGCGTAGCTATAAAGATTTAAATAAAATGTAAGTGTCGTAAAGTCCATGTAATATTATGTACGTGTATGTATGTATGTACGTAATTTGAGAAAAAAAAATTCACTTTGGGTTCAAATGTTGACATTTTAAATATACTTATGTATATGATTTTGTAATATATTTACTACCGATGCGTGTCATATATGTATATATACGTATATGTATTGTATTATATAATTGCAGCTTTGTAACCGCTGAATCGATTTTCGGTCGCTCTCCTCCTCCATTTCTTCGCGTTCGTCTTGAAGTTTTTCCAACAAATAGAGGGTCCAATAGTTTATTTGATTTGTCATCAAGCGGCTGATTTTATAACGGGTTTTCCAATACGAGATGTTATTTTGATATTCAAAGAAAAATGGCATTTTTTGAGAAAAATGCTCGGGTGTTTCTTTCAATGTGAAGAGTAAGATATGCCAGTAATAATGGAAAACAATATCAAACATATGGCCGCCACGCTTTTATGAAATTTTCTACCACCACATCGTAAATGGACTGTCGTAAGCTTCAAGAATTCCATCTTTGAGGTCTTGAATCGACGTTGGCGTGTTGGCGTAGACTTTATCTTTTACGTAGTACCAAAAGAAAAAGTCGAAAAGTGTTAAATAACAAAATCTTGGTGGTCAATTACGATCACCTCTTCGTAAAATAACACCGTCTCGAAATTATTCCCTCAAAAGATCGATAGTTTCGTTGCTTGTGTGGCACGTGGCGCCATCTTGTAGAAAGTAAACGTTGTCCAGATCAATGCCATCCAGACTCATTTCCGAAAAAGGAATGTCCAATGTCCCCGCCGGACCATAAGCCGCACACTTTGACAGTTTTGCATATTGGTCGAGCCATCGAGGTGGAAACGAGCCTCATCAGTCAAGAAGATTTTTCGGTGAAATTCCGGATTGTTTTCATGCATTTTAAGGACCCAAACAGCAAAAAAAAAAAACGTTATTGATGATCGGCCGGCTGGAGTACTTGTGTTAACTGAACTTTATAAGCCTTAAGATCCAAGTCGTTATGCAAACGTCACCGTATGTTTGTGGAATGCCTATTTATAAGGTTTTGAGTTTTTTCAACACTTCAGTTGTTCTTGAGCGACTTGTCCCAAAAGCTCAATTTCAATATAACTACGAGACAATTAAGCTCTAAGGAATAAAATATCAAGTTGAGCAACTACTTTCAGCTTATAAATTTATTCTAAGAAGCAGGAAGTTGTCAAAACTTTTAGAAAGATATCAAAAGTATACATATTTTCGAAAAAATATTTTGTTAATTACTTGCAATAGCCAGTTTTAGTGCTTTAAACTCCAAAAAATAAAATTATTGACAAGAACATTCCACGCCAATATAAGAGCCGCTATGATTGCATAACTCTTTGAACTCGATAGACGAGTGCTATTTTTTTAATAGCGTGCATACAAATGGATAAAATAATAATAAATATTCTGCATTGATATGAATACATACATAGGTACATATATTTCTACAAATCACATATAAACGATATCGAAGAAAAAAGCATGAAAGTGAAACAATTAAATATAATGCATAAATAAAATTTGCTGTATCCCATCATGATATATTCGCCATAAAATCAATGACACTAGAAACGGACTATCGTAAAGCCCCTCTGTAGGAATCAAGCTATAAAATTTATAAAGAATGAAAATTTTATATTGAAAAAATACGACGAGATTTACTAGTAGTAACTAAATTGATATGTATTTATTGACGCATTCCTTCTTTGAGAATCGGACGCAACTATGGACTTACTAGCTCCATTCAGATGAGATAAGATATACTCTTGTATTAACAAGAACAGCCAAAGGACTGAAGACGCAAAGCTTACTCCATTCTCACTAGCGACAAAGCGGTCTTATTCCAGGGTGTTATTGGGACTTTTGCCTGCCGTCGTGTGTCTCGAAATCAGGACAGACAAAAGCCCGACCTTCATCTTCTCAAATGGAGAAAGTAAAATCAACAATTTCCCCATCTGAAATCAAATGAAATTGTATCGAATACTTCCAAAACATGGAGTGCTTTGATCCATTCAGATGACACGATCTAGCCATAGGGACACAATTCGCTGAACAATGTCAGTGTCGCCGTATAACAGCTCAGTTTGCTTAATGTATGGTATTTCATCTTACTTGGTGAGGAAAAGTTCAGGATTCTTAAGAAGCAGAACAAGATATACAAGAACCACTCGAAACGACCCCAATACAATAAGCTTTAAACGTCATTCACCGAAAGTTCGTTAACACCTTCTTGTATTCTCTCTCAGTGGACAGCGTGGTCAAATCACGACCTATAGAAGACGAAGAGCTGGAGGTGCCTCGAGAGTCTCGATCTGGTTATTGTAGTCGATTAAATTCCTACTTATCCAGTCGATACCATCCACCACTTTGCATGCTCCTTAAAACCTACTTATCTAACCACCCCTTCATTATCGTCCGAGCCCGTCAAAACGGAGCTTTGCTTCTAAGTAAACGTGGTATCATCTTCAACCAGTTAAGCCTAACCTAGGTCATTGGTGCACTACCGTAGTTGACTGAACTGAATAGAGTTTAATACCAACTATTTAAATATACATAGAAAAAGTAGCTTTTGGAACAGTTCTCTATCATAGTACGAGTAGATCAAACTTCCTTTGTGCTAATACAAGTATACATACATATATAATAAAGCACCAGGTTTTTTTCGAACATTTTCGAGCAGCTTGATCACCGCAACGTATTGTCACACTCGTTTATTGCTCATTGCCCGAAAATTTTCGAGCCTAAGCTCGAGATTCGAGATTTATCGGACATTTTTGACCATTCCGAACAAAAAATTAAATGCTTTTCTAAGAACTTTTTTTTTAAATATGAAATTTATTTATAAAAAGCGTAAAAAAATATTCAAAAAATTTTTACAGACAAAATTAAGAATTGAAAAATGTCTAACAAACATTTGAGGAGTTGAGCAATGAACGAGTATCGAGTGAGTATCGATACCCGGATATCTAGAGCTTATATAAAAAAAACTTTTACAGTAGACTTCACCTTAAAAGCAAGGCTTTCAATTTGACGTTACATTCAAATTAGCCACTAGGACAATTTTCAATTAAATACAATTTATTCCAGATGAAAAACAAGGGCTTTGCCTTTGCTTGTTTGGGGTATAATTTATCGAATGCACATGAGAGAAAAATTGGTATTTAACTTAAAATTAATTTTCGTTTAATATTATATAAGTAAGAAAAGAAAGAAAATTTATAACATTGAAGAATTTAAAGAAAGAAAAAACAAAATTTTTATGGCGCCAAAGTCACTCTCTTTCAAACTAAAGTTCTTTTTACACAAACAAAAAAAAATTCATTTGCATTTTGCGATTGCAAAATGCCCATGGCAGCCCATATACGTATATGTATATATGTATGTATATATTGTATTTGTAGCAATGATTTTTTCCTATCGGGGTCACTGAGGTTATTAACGCAACAAGTGGTTAATGCCACATTGAACGTGCCAAGTACTCATATGCCCGCCTATATACATATATAGTAGCATTAGTAGCTACACACGAGTATATTATATAATATATATATTTACAAGTACAAATTAGCTAAGTAAGTAATAATTTATGTATACACAAGCCATACATACATATGTACCATATGTATGTACGTGCGTATGTACATTTTCACGCTTAACTAATACAATAAATAACGCGCCAATCAATCGATTAAAACTCACCTGCTTCAAGGCAGTTTCCTGTGCATCGGTAATATTTGGTATGCTGGACATGCTGTTTGTATTGAGTGTAATAAATATATGGTGTTATTGTTTATTATTTTAAACTTATATACGTTTTGGCTTGTACATATATTTGTTTGCACGTTCGTCGGTACTTTTAGTTTTTGACCTGCAAATGGCGTGTAAAAATTTTAATTGTAAATATGTCCCTTAACTTGTGTGTATTTAAATTATGTATGTAAGTATTTGTTGTAAACTTGTAAGCGCGTTGTTTGCTCCAAGCACATGCACTTGACTGCTAGAGCGTAAAAAGCGAAATGACCAAACTTGCTCGTATATACAGCTGTACTGGTGTACAGGTGTATGAGGTTCTATTCGTTTAGCCGGTCAATTGCGTTTTTCTCTACGCTCGCGTATAATAATTTACGTCTGACGGAGTATTTTTTTACGTTTGTTTTGGTTATTTAGCACTTTTTGAAGTTTTCTTTTTTTTATATATTTGTTTATTACATTTAAATTATACTTTGTAGTTACTTTGACTTAGCTATTCTGGTCAAGTCTTTTTTCGGAAATATTTTTTTTGTTTCTGTTTGGCATTGAGCTTTTGCTATGGATTGCCAAATTCTGATTTCACTTTGTCACATGCAATATAAATAAAATAAAATTTTTTCTCTTTATGTAGGACATTTCTATAGGTACTCGCGTGAATATCTTCGAAGTGCGCAATTGTGTCGCAAACAACAAAGCAATTTTCTCTCACTTTCTTGAAATCGGTTACTCTATATTATGCGACGACGGAAGCAAAGGGCAATTTTGTGTAATTTAGTTTTTCTGTGCTGTTATTGTCACTTGAAAGTCTCGCGATGCATATAATAGTTTGTATATTAATGCACACACGCACTTACATACCAATGTAATATTGAAAAAATTTTACCATAGCTAACTGACTCACTTGTTTTAGGTTTTTACTTTTTTGTTTTCACTCTTATTTTTTATTGATCTTTTTGCTTTTCGCCTCCAAGTAAAATTCCACTGGCTGCGAGCAAAGCTTTGAAATTTGGTAAATGTTTGGTATTCTCAAGTTTAGCTTGCAACTCAAGAACTCGTTTGTATTGTTTAGCTACGCATAGCTTTCAGAAACTAATGCGGAACTCGCTTATGCATTCGTATATATAATATGAAAAAATCTATGCTAAATGCCGCCGCCGCTAAGCATATTTTATTTTTTGTTTTTAGTACCAACTGAACTTGTCTCTTGATTGTTGATAGTTGGTTGTTGACTACAGCTGAGTTGCGCCATGCAGTGCGCGAGCGCGAGACTTCGTTGGCGACCGGCTGTTATCGGTCGGATGTGGTGGATGACTTCAAGCGTGTAGAGTGCCACAGTAGGAAATGATTTCGTAATTTATTGTGTGGCTAATTGAAGAAGAGAAGTAGGAGTAAATGTTTGTATGAAAACGACAGAGTTGCTACAAAGCGGATGCAATAAGAATATGAGTGATTATGATGATTTTGAATTCGGCTGGCTTTTTGGATAGAGTTTTTTGAACGGCTGACTAATAGATAGAGGTATGCAGATTTGGAAATTTTCTTCAGCAGTTAAATATATGTACATATATGTACATGCTTATGTGAAAATTTTGTTACAATTTATAAGTTAAAACCAATAGCCCATTCTTACTGCTTACATAGCGAGGTCAACTTTAAAGTCTCTCATCATCAAGATATGCAAAGCAAGCTTTGAAATTCATGACTCTTTCAGATCTTTATGTAGCGATTTAAAAGTTCATTTCTTCAATGCAATGACTCTTTCTTTTGTGTCAAGGAATATTTACTTACTACCTTTGACCGGTCTTTTTCATACATATCTACTTAAAAGAGAAGTGTGTGTTACCGCGTCCTTTTGCCATATCGTTTATACTTCAAAACCACCATTCATCGTAAAAAATATCCCAAAAAATTAGACAAGGGTGAGTAGTTATAGAAGACATTCAAAAATGTTGAAAATCAATAAAACTATTTATATTTTTTAACATCAAAATATATTTTCATTTGCAATTTTTTATGACTGCTTAATTAAAATTCCAGTCTAACGCTTAGTTCAAAATTGAATTCATTGTAACAGTAACAATAATTTTTATGACTTTTGCAATTAAGAGCTTTCCTACAAGGGCTTATGCCATTTGTTTATTGGATACTTTGTAAGCTCGCAGAATATCTTAACGTGAGAGTTGCCATTTCAACGCAGAAGTGTTATTTTTGTTCACAAAATATATTTAAGAATTTGAGAAATACCCAAAAATTAATTTTTATAGTTCCCACAAGTACCTTATTTGAATAAAAGGTTTTCTCATTCACGTTAATTTATAGGCAATTTATTCAATATGAGCATATTTTACTGGAAAGAAGAGGTTTAAATGTTTATCATCGATTCGTGCATAGTATAAGACAAGCTATGCATTTTTAATGGGTTACATGGGTTTCATAGTTTCATAAACGATTTTTTTATTGTACTACTAATTTCTACAACATCTCGAATATATTACCCAAATTTTCAAGTCGATTCACATGAAAGTTTTGGAGATACAATCTTGAGAGTTTGCGTGCTCAAAAACAGGTAGATTCAGCGCTTTGTACTTTAAGTGCTGTTTTCCCGAAACGGTGCTTAAAAGCCAGTATTCAAAAGTTCACGGAAACTGCTGAAACGGTCTTCATGAAATTTTACACAGGTCTTCGAGATGCAATTTATTTTTTCAGTCACAACTATTTAATAAAACTATATTGAGCAAAATTTATCAAAACTTGCATTTTTTGTAAAAAAGTCATACAAATTTAACAATCGTCCAAATTCTACTTTCAAATTCGAATAATAACTAAAGCACAATTTTTTCACCTCGCATGATCTATCCATGAGTTCTACTGTCAACGCTGATGCATCTCTTTTACGAGTGGTCACCAAAAATGGGGTCACAATGGCGGCATTATGAATATTTTTCTTTGAAAATTTTAGAATTTCCTTTTGAAATGTTTATCTTTGATTAATAAAAATTTAAAATAAATTATTTTGTTTCATACATAAAAAAAGGTTGAAAATAATAATATTTTTTATACGAATGAGCTCATGTAATTTCTTGAATTCCTAAAGAGCGCCACTATTTAGATGGAATTTGGCAACTCTGTTTGTTTATAACTTCAAAAGTTCTTTGCATATTGCTTTTGTTGTGCGCTCTCTCTTTGTTCACTCTCACTTTTTCAAAAATTGAATGTTTGTATGTATATAAATAAATTGTATACCATATGTATATACGAGTATATATGGGTGCAATATTTACCTGCATTTAGGTCGAGATTCAGTTTAAATAATTTTACTCACAAACAGTTATGTATACAGATATATTGGAAAGTGAAGATGTACAAATATATGTGTAGATACATACACGTATGTACACACACTTCTGTTAACATACACAGATATGCACATTCGTCTTTGTTAATATGCATACAGTTAACAAACCATTTATTATGATGCAGATTAAATGGTAGACGAAATTTTATTATTACATTGATGCCTGTGCTTTACCTTTATTTTTCTCAAATACAGTTTCAATTTATTATTGAGTTTTAAATTTGAAGCGGCCGTAACGTTGAACGGCCTTAAACTGTTCATTTTATACAAAAGAATGTAAATATGTTCTTACTGTAAAACAAATACATATGTATTTTTCAATCTTTATTCTTTCGTCTCTTTGTTTCTTTGTGTTTATTTATTTATCAAGTATCAAGAATCATTGGTGTTCAACTTTATGAGTTGGTTTAATCTCCTTTCCATAAAACTTATTTGATAAGTGTAAATATCATATATATTTACATATACATTTGTACGTACAAATATTTATGTGTACACATGCACTTGCTAGACAATAATGCGTTGATAGTATTATTAATAATGTAACAAGTAAACAATGTAATTAATATAGATTATAACACAAAGCAATAATAAGATATTGCTCATCCACTTTGAAGTGGCTCAGTAGGAAAAATCATGAATTGACATGAAACTGAATTAAATATCTCTTTTTAATCAGGGCTTACTATCATGCATAGGTATATGGTATATCAGTGCTTGCAAGCAGATCGAAACAAATGGTTTCTTCAAATACTCTCGACAGGTCACCCAGTAAAAATTGTCACCAATTTGTATAGAATATGAAAAGTGGAAAACAACTGAGTAATATTCAGTTGATTTCCATTTTTAAGTGCAGGAAAATAATTTTTTCTGCCTAATTTTTTTTTAACTAACTTAAGGAATGAAAACACTATCGTCAAGTTTCTTTTTTCATATGAGCGCAGACCATGTGAATCGTCAGCTGTTGTGTATTTACTATCCAAATCTGATAAAAAAGCTGATTAGGCTTTATCACTTTATTAGTGGGAGTAAAATTTATTACAAATATTTATAAAAATATTTATAGATGTATGTACATATATTTGCATAAAAGAGTGCAAAATCAGTGATTTGCAAACATTTTTATTGATTGAAAAAGAGACTAACCATAAAAATATTTTATCTCTGATTCGCCAATATTGGATCAATCCTGAATTCCTACTAAGTGAAGATAAAAATATTTAACATTATTTTACTACATTTGAATGTACAACATTTCAATCTAATATAAAGTAAATTAAAAACAAGAAAGAATAGTCCCGATACCTCATTCCTGAACAAATCGGTGAATGATAGCTATGTAATATGCCATAGTCGTTCGATTTCGATAATTTTTAGTACCAATGTGTGGTGAATATAATACCTGAGTTTATGTTACGAGATGATTTTCTTGCGGGTTTATGAGCAAAAATGACAAATTTGAAAAATCGGTTGTAGATTTGCTACAGACTCTTCTTGTTTTTCGTCCCTTCAGCTGCGACAAAAATCAAAGGAGTAGTAACCCATTTGTTTACCGTGGAGCGCCTACAAACAGAGTGTTGTTATTTTATCTGCAAATAACAAAAAGATGTATAAGAATGAGATACCTTGGTCTTTTTGCGTCAAACTGAGGTCTTATCTATCTGGTTACGTTGCTGATGAACCCTTTCAGACATTTAATGCTTAATTTTTAGCCGCGTTAGCAGAGCTACGCCAGCATCATGTCCATGATATCGATTGTGTCTTCTATTATTGCATAAGATGTCTCCGGGCTACCAGCTGCTTTAAATTCACTCCACTACTTTTGCGTGGTATTATTGCAATGTGGAGATCTAATGACAGCTTAGTTGTCAGCTTATATTGTCCTGCTACCGTAGATTTGAGCAACTAATCGGCGGATTTCAAGGTTTCAATGAGTTTTGCATGAAAGTGGCAGCAATGGTTAGGTAGTTGCATGGTTATATTGATTGAAAGCAACGAAAAGTGAATTCCACAGTTCTGTTTGTCATCGAGTGTTAAGACGTCTGTAAAGATGGTTATGCCCCTCTGACCCAATTCTTTCGTCTTTGGAATTGTTGTGGAATGGCAATTGTCCAAACAGATACTGTAGATAGCGTAAAAGATACCCAAAATAACCGAACTTTATATTTAAATCATACAACATACAGCGCCATCTATTGAAAATTTGTAACATTAAAAAGAAACATTCATCATCTTTCAAACGCACCTGACTTCATGTAAGTCGGATGACAGATGTAAAAGTGACAGCCATTTCAATAAAACCAAAAGTGTGCTAATGGTTCAAAAAAAAAAAAAAAAAAAAAAACGAGCAAATATAAAATTTTGTGTCAAACTTGAAAAAAAATTGAAATTAAAGTTTAAAAAATTAAAAAAAAAATTGAAAAAATAGAAAGCAGCCGTAACCGAGGTACTGAAGAACATTTCTATAAATGACATAAAAAAATCTATGCATGCGCTGGTTGATCGTTCCAAACGTTGTGTTGAGTCAAATGGAACCTATTTTGAATAAATAATAACTTTCAAAGATAATAGGTAATATAATGTGTATTTTACTATTTTATATCCAAAAAGTTCGGTTATTTTTGGGACATACCGTGTATATAAAAATTTGCAATACTCGTATATAAAATACAAAGGTTTCAAATTCCACGCTCTTATAAACAAATAAACCCAAAAAGTTATTTGCTTCTTCTTGCTAAAGTCAACGGCAAAAGCTTTAATGTAGATAAAATTAAATAATATTTACATATCCAAGAAGCACACAGCTCTAAAGCAAAAGCTTTTTTTTGACTATACGAAAGCTTTTAGGTACAAGTTCCGTTGACTGTTGACTGTTACCGTTAGTAGCCACAAAATTGCGGCGGATATGGCAGTGTTGAGTAGAATAGCTAAATATTTGGATTGCAAGCCCTGCTCATCCGAGACTCAAACCCCACGAAAAGTGAGTGTGAAGAAAATAATTAAAAATTTTTCAATATAAGTATTTTTAAATTAATATGCAACCTAATTTTTTTTGGCAATCACAAGCATACTAACATACATATGTATGTATGTTTAAGTATTTTTGAAAACATATTTTTGATTAATGTTTCAATAAATTTTGGATGAACGAAGATCTAATAAACTGTACCTGAAGTACGAATCTTTGTCCAATTTTTTTTTTTGCTCTATGGGTCTAGTAAAGGGTAATCCATTATTACAATATTTAATAAAATTAATGGTTTTATTTACCATACTGATAAAATATAAAGGTAATGTCATTATGCCTCTCTCATAGCAACCCTTATCACTATTGGTAACAAATTGAGACAATCGATTTTCACAGGCTTCTCTTTAGGTCAATTCTTCACCAATCAAATCATTTGTCATAGACAGAAATAGATAGTAATCACTTGGTGCAAGGTCCGGACTAAAAGGTGGATACATAAGAACCTCAAAAACAAGCTCTCGGGCTTCTAGTGAGTCAATATCGATGTCTAGTCTGGTACTGACCCCGTTTTGCTCTGGTCAAAGCTGGGCGTTTTGGGCACTTGTTTCTTTCAGATGTCACAATACTGGCAGTACAGATGATAATTAAAAGTTTGGAAATAACGAAGTGGCTTACAGTGCATAATCCTTTGCTAATCTTACCAAACACACAACAAAACCTTCCTGGCCGTCAATCCTGGCTTGAAGACCGTATGTGTTGGCTCACTGCTCTTCGACAAATAATCCACTCTTTACCACTGGTCTGCATCGGCTTCAGAAATGAGTCGATTTTGTTACGATTGAGCAGCGATTGGCAGCTGGAAATTCTGCTTATGAGGTTTTTTCTCGTTAACTCATGTGCCACCCATATATCTAGCTTCTTTGTGTTTCCAGCCTTTTTCTAGTAGTATCAGTGAGTATTAGTGAAATATCGGTATATAGCTGTATACCCAATAGGAGGTCTAAAATTTGCAAAAAAAATAAAAAAATTAAGTAAAAGCTTCGAGCTGAATGTCGGTAAAAACTTTTGGAATATGTGTATGTGTATTTATGTACAGACAAAAACCCCACACCCACTCTTACTACAAATACTTGTACACAAACGTATAAGCCCCTAATGATGCTAGTAAATAAATGTATGAAAATGGCCACAATAACCACAACATTCGGGTTAACCCTCAAACCCGTTTCAAAAATTCCTACAAAACCTCATATGCAAATCCTTTAGAGGTCACATTCCATGCAAATTTCCATTGCTAAATGACGTTAAATATTTCAAAGAGCAAATCCTTTACCACACTATGGGCTACACACTTTTTACAATTTTCATATAGAATTTTTGTTTGGCTGAAGGTAACGGTCCGTTTAGCTAAGCACATGTCTATATGTTAACAACACATTTGGGGTTTTCGTTGTTTTACAAGAAAATGTTAATTTTTTACCCAAATATCTTAAGCTGGTCTTTTGGGCGTGTTTTTGTTGCATGGACATGCCTGTGTATGTGAGAGTTACTTAGCAATAGTTTTACGGCATTGAAATGATATGTTTTGTGTTGAAATCGTTACAGCTTTTGTATTATAACACGGAAACCGACATTTTGCGGTTAATTTTGTTGTAGCAGTATTTGTGTTTGTGGTAACAGCAGGTTTAACAGGCTTTTTCAAATGCTTAAACATTTTGGAGCTGAGTTTTTTTTTGGGAAAATCGTCTTGTAGGGAATGCTTTGTAAGAGATTTTTCAGAGATAAATGCACAAAGAGTTAAATCACTGTTATTTCTTCACCAAAGCTAAATATTATGGGATTGACAGAAGAATGTAGCTCGTAGTGAAATTTACTACAGCGACCATAGGAAGAAGCAAATTGGGTGTTCGATTCACTCCGGTGGTTGAATGTCTGGCTAACAATTTACATCCAATCGAAATTTTTTCAACATATCGCTGATTTGCGCCCTCGCCTCGACGGAAGAGAAGGACAATGAGACCAAGGACGCCTTCTATGAGCGCTGCCCCCGCCACGATGTGAAAATTATACTTGGCGAACTTAACGGCAGCGTGGGCAAAGGAAGTATTTTTGGCACAACAGTCGGGAAATTCAGCATACATGACGAAACATCCTCAAGAGGGGTCCGAAATATCCAGATTACCGCACAAGAAATTCCATTAAGCTACATGGCTGTCGCCGGATCGAAATCGCGCAACGCATGTACGTCCCGAAGACCAAACATCAACTCGGATCAATATTTGACACGGCGAAGATACGCACGCTCATCTGTGTATCAAAGAACCGTCAATAAACCCGTAAACAACAACGAATATTGGACACCGAAAAGCTGCAATCACAACAGTCAACCGAACAGTTTGTACAACTGCAGTAGAGAGAAAACAAAATAGAACACATTATGTGCGGGGTGGGATAGTTACCAAGAGCTGAAGAGGGAGTCAAGACGTATTTATAGACGAAAAAGAAAGAGACCGAAATGCATGAGTACGAAGAGCTTGAGATGCTGGCTGACAAGGGTAAGGCTCGAAAATTCTATGAAAAGATATTTACGTCGACTAACATAAGGTTTTAAGACCGGAGCATACTCACAAAGCACCAGTGAGGAAATATGGTGACCAATGTTCAGATTATGCTTGATGTATCCAGCCTGCTCAATGGCAATGAAAATGAAAGACCCGGAGATGGCGAGCTCGAAACCCCAATCGATGATGATGGAAAAGACATTCCATTATCCGACTATGACGAGGTTCGAAAAGCGATTGTCTTGTGTGGCACGTAACTGTTGCTCCAGACTCATTTTCGAACAAGTAAGCTGGCCGCGTTAGCCGAGTGGTTAGCATTGCTGGTACGATACATCCAAAAGTTGTACAAATACACACTCCGAGTGTATTTCTGACATGAAATAGAGGCTCCTCATAAAAAAACTATCAGCCGTTCGGAGGGGGCTTAGTATAAACTGTAGGTCCCTCCATTTTGTCGGAAAAACATTAAGACGCAAAGCCACAAATTGGAGGAGGAGCTCGGTCGAAAATCGCTTCAACGGTCACAAAGCGCCAATTATATACCATATAGGTATATAAAGCCCGATGACTCCTCCGAACCATAAACCACACCAAACAGTCACACGTTGAGGATGGAAAGGCTTTTCAATATATCTTGGGTTTTCCGAGCCACAGATACGACAGTTTTGCTTATTGACAGAGCCATCAAGGTGGAAATGGACCTCATTAGTAGGGACGATTTTACGATGAAGTTTTTATAGTGAATTTTAATAATTTCAATGTATTGTTGAAACGTGTATCGTTAAATTTTTATTACTGGCGTAGTTTTTAATTATCAAATGTGAAAAATTATAGTTTCTAAAGTTACATCTGCCGGAGTAGCAGATTGTACAAAATAACACCTCTTATTGGAAAACCCAATATAAGGGCCTTTAAATTCTTTAGATCAAGTGCGCTTCTACCTTTCAACCCGGTGATATTAATGTGAAGACTGAGATATAGTTAAGTCGCCACCATTATTTTAAAATTTATTTTATATGTTACAACTCTCTTTTTCACTCAAACTTGAGCCTACTTTCAACCATCTGATCAGCCCAAGAACGTGTACTTATTTTCGAATTTATTTAATTTATTTGCGGCTATTAATCTACAAAAAATAAATCCTTGTCGTCAAGTTACTATAAAATCTTCCATTAAACGTAGACTAATTAAGTTTTAAGCAAGAGAAAAATAGTCTGCTGCGAGGATTTAGAAGAAAATTCGATTTACATACAATACTTGACTTAACAGCCGAAAGCAAGAAATTTACATTTACATTTTAATTTGTTGTTGTCTGGACAAGGCGTAAGAAACCAACTTCAAATTACACACTTCCTCACCCACCATGATAATGACACAAAAAAAAATAAAATCTAATCAAATTTCCATCTCATTTTAAGTACATAAATACACAAGCAATTATGTAAAGTATGTATGTGTGAAGTACGCGTATAAAAAAATAAATAAACGAAAAGTTAATTGCTATTAGGCGACAAAACGTAAATATCACGCAAAGAGCAAGCAAGGTAGAGTGAATTTAAAAAATGCATGCTCTTAGCAACGGTAAATTATGCTAATGAATTAATTAACCGAGTTGGGCGCACGCCGTGTAATTTACAAAATAATTACCTTTTATTTCACGCCACAATTACGACTTACTTTCCATTTACGACGGACGTTAGCCTTTTGAACTCTTCTTCTCTCTCTCACTCTTCGCATTTTATCCGTACTTACTCTCTTGAGGGTATTGTGTGATTTGCACGCTTATCCTCTTCAGTTTGTTTCCATTTACATTGTAATTCTTTACCATGTTTCTCATTTTTTTTTTCAACGGATGGAACAGCACTTAAATTTATCAGATGCACGTATTGCAAACAATAGTAAAACCCAACAAAAAAAAAAGAAAACGGTTCGAGAAAGGTGAAGACTCTTAGAGTGCTTATTATTATTTACTTATTTATCTCCTTTTCCTTCCATTTCGGCAAAGTGCTGGGAGAGATGTACCATTTAATATCTTAAAAAATTAGTGAAAAAAGACTTTTAAAGCATTCTCTACTAGGAGGCTAAAGGCAAGAGAGAGGTAAGCGCATAAGAGCTGTGAGGTAGTTTCTTCGATTTATTTTCTCCATAACTTGTGTGAAATGCAGCTTTAGATCGGCGTAATTCTAGTTCTGGAAGGAAAAAAGCGGTAGATAGAATTTGTTAAGAGAATCTGCCAAATAACAAATACCTTAGAAGCAACACCGTAACCTACGATTCGTAAGAAGGATAGACTCTATAAAACTCTAAGGTAATCGAGAGGGCTGTAATTGCCGCAATAGTGGTTAGCATTGCGTACTAATATTCGTATGACCAGAGCTCGAGTTCTGGTTCGATCAACATCCAAAAATTATAGAAAATAAAATTTTTACAATTGCGGTCATCCCTCGGCAGGGAATGTCAAGCCCTCCGAGTTTATTTCTGACATGAAATAAAAGCTTCTCATAAAAATCAATCGGCCGTGTAGAGGCGGCTTAGAATAAACTGTTGCTTCCTCCGTTTGTTGGAAAAATATCAAGACAGCGCATCAGCTGAGCAGGCTGATGAACAAGGACCCTCTGTGTCCACCTCAGATAGAGAAAGACAATGACTTTCCGTTGAAGTTGTCACCGCCGTCTGCCTCAGACCTTTCAAAGCAATGGAACCTAAAGGAAACTGAAACAGTTCTAACAGGCTTACCACTAAATGACTGGAAGTGGGTCAGCGTTGATTGCATATAGCACTAAGCAAAAGGAAACTTAGTTAGAACACTGTATAGACGGTACACTTACCACTGAGATATTATCCTCAAAAATCTAGGTAAGGTTGAATCTGCTAAGTGTAGAATATGCACGGAAGAGCACGCCACTGTGAAGGGCCTTCCTTTTCCGTGCGCCCGGCCGTCAGCTCTTTGAAGCGTTATATCTTCCACGATGCTCTAAGTCTAACAGTTATCGGCAAGCCTGGGTAGAAAAATGTAAAACAATTGATCAAATCGAGCAAATTTTTCGATAAGACTTAGTAGGCTTTAGCCGGGGAGCATAATGAGGCTATTTAATGATTTAAGAGCGGCCGAATTCGTCTAGGTACTTAACTTCCCCTTTCAGCCTAGCAATTAAGCGACTCCACAATTATTAAGTAAAAATCCCAGAGCAAAAGATTATTTTGGAGAAAAAATTATACAGGATAGGCTTCTTGCACCTACTGCTTCTTAAAGAATATGTTGAAGCGAAGAATGCAGATTTGGAGCGTTGAACTTCTGTTGCATGCCCTTGATTAGGGTACTGTGTGAAACAACCAAAGGACTATTTCTCTTCAATTATTTTGTTAGGTGATAGTTTTATGTACTCATTAACCGGTTTATTGATGAGCAAGTCAAGAAAAGTTATGGAATAAAACACAGGAATAATAATAATCAGCATGTTTTTTTAGTCAGAAGAGGATAAAAGCAGGAGTCAGAAGAAAACGCTGAATTGTGGCACAATTCTAATACAGAAATGTTCTGTACTACTGATCTTGTAAGTAACGGATGAAATCATGCTACACTGCGTGTGCTGACACTTTTCGTAAAGTATTCGTGGTTCAGTGGTTAGAGTAAATACAATAGTTCACACAGAGTGTTAGTAAATTTTTGCGTAAATAAACTAGTATTTTACTAGTATGATGCTGATGCATGGTTGGACACCATCGAATTTGTTGGTATTAGAAAAAGAACTACAACTAATATAAACACTCCACATAGTTAACAACTGGTAGTCTTCCATTCAGTATTAAAATGTGTGCTTTTGCAGTCTATTATCCATCTGAAAATTTCATTTGACTGGAAATCTACTAAAAAATGCTTTGAATGTTAATGACCTGTGACATTTTATGGAAGAAAGGTGAAAGCCAATCATTGTTGCAGGTATTTTGAAACGGTTTACTAAATTAAGATGTTTTACATTTAAAATCAAACTGCAAAAAAGAAAAAGAAAAGAAAAGGTGCGGAGGTGTGCTTGAAAGCTAATTTAAATTTAATAGATACAATCTCAGGGGATTTGCCAGTATTCAGTTTGCTTTGCATTTCATTTCAACATTTTAGTTCGTATGATGTTATCACAGCAACGTCATCAAGAATCTTTCCTCTTTGGGCGAAATTCTTAGTATTTTTAGCGAAGTATATTAAAAGTAATTTTTATTTAACTAAGTGGCAAGTAAGTGCGTAAAAAGTAAAATGAATATCTTGGCTTCTACCTTCACTCTTAGTAGATATTACTAAATACATAAATTAATTTTTTGCTTAAAAAATTTTACGCCTGAAGTCAGTTGTTGTGTGCATTAAGGCAGAAATATCAGCGCCGTGTTTTTATTACAAAAAACTTTACTGCTTTAAAAAAAAAAACATTTTTAGCCCTTTTTTCACAAACCAATAATCAAACTTTTTTACTAAAGCAGTATACTCGTACATATGTATATCTGAACAAAGCTCGCCTCAATTCAAAACCTAACAAGGGCTGCAATTTTCAGAACGTGGAAATTGCGAACCAATTCAAGGAAATACCGGTAGCTGGCCCATGATAGTTTGTAAGGTTAGTCTTAGTTCTTCCACTCCGGTGCTGATTAAACTATTTGAGCGTATAATCGGAGCAATTCCGATCATGCTATGGAGCAGTGAAGTCTGAAAGACAATGATCTTGTGATGAAGTAACGCCGGATGCGCTGTTTCGATGCGCTATTCTAAGGCCTTTATATATGCTCCTGCTATAATCTTTAACAGTTGCGCTCAAACCATTTTCTACCATATGAGCTAGAAGTCTTTTAGGTTGTTATAGGACAGACCCATTTTCGATGCATATTTTCCAAAAGATAAATTGTAGTTGTAAGTCTATACACTCTTCCTAGGTATATTTAAAAAGCCCTTAATTCTTTGTTTGTAACACCCATTTCCTCTTTGGCTTACAGTTGGGTATAGATTTTCTTTCATCAGTTCTTAGATATTTGTTCAAGTTGTAAGTGAAACTCTTTCCTGATCGTCGCTGATCATTTCTAATGCACACTGCATTACTTCCAACTTGGAGTCATTAAGGGAAGATTCTTATTAGGTCAACTCGTCAGTTTTTCTTTCTCCAACATTATGGAGTTGACGATTATTTTTTCTAGCGCGCTTAAGATCTTACTATAAATTTTGATGACGCTAAGGCCAGCAGTGCCGCTTGGAAGATGTTCGCTGAGTTTGGGAGACTCAACGAGAGAAGGAGAGAGATGTTAAAATCATTTTTGCATACCACAGCCAAGACTTTTTTACATATTGGTGTAAATTGATATGAAGGCCTGCTCTCCTTTAATCCTACCATTCGTCTTTCATGTCTACAGGTTATTATCACCTGGAAACAGCTATTGAAATTTTACACTGAAGTGAATGAGGAGCATTTATTTTTATGTCAAAAATACACTCGGAGGGCTTGACATTCTCTGCTGAGGGACGACCGATGTAGATCGCACCAATACTAGAACTCTGACCTTCCGAATGGTAGTACTTAAAGCTAACCTCTCGGCTATCACGATCGTTTCACAGATATTTCGCGATGGGAAGAAAAAAATTGTTGAGTGAAAGAGGATGAAATTTGGTTTTATTTATGAATAGCATCAGTTCCGGCTTAATAGGATTAGCAACTAGTTCAACGTACGCTACCAATGAATGTAGTCTCCGTAAAACCTTTTTCATATTATCGCTGATTACGAAAGTAAACAGTTTTAATACCGCCATTACTTCAGTTCTCTTCCGTTGAGTCCGGGCAGTATTTCGTAAAACACCAGCAGCCCTAGAAACGGTTATAAGACACTTCTTTGAGGAGTCCCTCTGCTAATGTAGCTTTCTTGTGCCGCTTGATCATTCGATCATCTCTATACATGAGTACATGTGACGACACATAGCTTCCCTTCTGATTTTACTTATTCCTTTGTGTTTAAAAATACCGTCCTTATGTGCTGCATGTGATATAACCATTTTTCCATTATATTGTCATTTTTTTAAGGGCAGCTTTTGTAGTTGGGCCATCGATAAAGTCGCTCCTGTTGGAATTGATATCCATAAGTGTTTTTAGTACACTCAGCGTGTGCTCTTCTCTCTTTTGGTAAGCAAACTACTTTGCCGCTTTTCCAAATTCTTCGAATATCAGGCAGTTAAAGCCAATTTGTCGATACTTCCAAGCTATATTTAGAAGCATACAGAAAACAGTTTCATACAAAAACTGCAAACGATCAAACAATTAAAATAATCCGCACAACGAAAGAATATCTGCTACTTACAGATGTTCATCCTTGCCACTCTTCCTAGTGCTCAGCTCATGGGGAGCGCACAAATTGCGATTATTGTAATTATTTGCTGTTATTTTAATCTGACTCAACTTCTACGAACTATTTCATTATTATCAGATTCGCAATTTATCTTACTATCAACTTATATGCATATATATTTCACTAAAATTCAAAGCAAAGAGAAAAAGGAGATATGAAAAATTACTTAAAGCCAAAGTGCTCTTAAACCTCAACTACAACAATTTGCTGGCAATTTTCTGATCTCTAACACAGCATTTCCGGGCATTGATATTTAACTGGAAGAGAATATGAAATATTTTTCTTTTGCATAGTTTTCATTGCCATTTCAAAGAACAATAACTGAAAGAAGAAAGCGGTGGCGGAGAAATTGCAAGGGTTCGTTGAGCCAGTGAAAACCTTGACTCTATTCAAAGAACAAGTGCCGAGGTAGACAGGCAGAAAATCATGACCGGAGTTGGCTCCAGATAGTAACAGCGAAGTTTTATCATAATAATAATAATAGCTGTTTGTACGTTTGTACGTTTGTTTGGCTGTGCACGCATATAAAGACGACAAGATAATGCCCTGCAGATATGCCATAGAATTGGCTGTCCGCCTCTTACACTCAACAGCTCATTGCATTTATAGCAACGCACAGCTGCAATATCTCTTCCCTCTACCACTATTTGCAGTCTTTTCGCTTACCGCATTTATACATACAGACACACACACACACACACACATTGTTCAGAGGACAAACGCATGCAAAATCAAAAACAAAAGGAGAAAATAAAATATCAAAAGAAGTAGAGGAAAAAAAAATACAACAAAGAAAAATATTTTCATTTCATTTTATGGCTGTTTTCAGTTTTATTATTCCATTTTTCGCTTTGTGCTGTCATTCTGCCTGTTACTTGTTGTAATTGTTACTACTGTTCTTGTTGTTGTTGTTATTGCTGTTGTTACAATTGTATTTAGTTCTCAACTATTCTATTATCATTATTATCAGCATTCACATTGGTTCGACTGTTAAACAAAAGGGTCTGCATAGTTTGCGGAGTGATACCACCGCCGGCACCACTAACCGCCTCATCTTCAGCTTACCCCGCAGTCAGTAGTCAGTCCACTTTTGCCGGCTCTACTGCCACAACAAGTCTATTGTAATTCTGGCATCTCCCACTTTATATCCTGTTGCCTCCACTTGTAGTTTGTAACTTTTGCTGTACGACAGCAGCAATGACAATGACAGCTACAATGTTTTAACCGACGCCGAAAAGTATGCTACAATTTACAATATGGCCTTAGAGTTGTTGCTGATGTGGTTGACATTTTATTTGTAATTCCTAACAAACTTATGCACATAAGTACTTATATACAAATGAGAAAAAAAAATACAAATATCAATATGATTGTGGTAAAATGTTGGTGCAATGTTCCTGTCGATGTCGTTAACTTTTGCAGTGAGCAACCGATAACGTGCCACCACAAGCAAACGAGTGGCAGCCAAAAATTAAGCATGGTTCATGATCCGCATCCCCCTTTTTGCTTGGATCTCTT
Source organism: Ceratitis rosa (assembly GCA_037013455.1). NCBI lineage: Eukaryota > Metazoa > Arthropoda > Insecta > Diptera > Tephritidae > Ceratitis > Ceratitis rosa. The sequence continues at coordinate 14,357,117 of JAWMAG010000031.1, forward strand.
TCATTTTTTATTAAAATAACAATTTATATAGGGTTTCATATACAAAAACAAAAAATAAATTATTTTACAAATTAAATTGAAAGTATAACAGACTTTGAAGTGCAACCAACTATTGGAAATTTATTAAACATACACCGATACTAAAGTATAAATGAGGAAATATTTTCCACATTGCATTGTGCCACAAGGAATAAAAATGTAAATCAATTATTCTCAGCATTATTATTGTTTCACGTTGAGAAGAGATTTGTTTTTTTTTGAATTATTGTTGCTTTAATCCGCTTTAAGCATTATTCAATTCCATAATTATTTAATCCCTTAACACTAATAGCGTCTTAAAAGATTAGTGAAATCTAAATATGTAAAATTACTAATTAATTAAGTTGAGACAAACCAAAAACAAATTTAGAGTAGTTGGGCGTACAGGCGCTTCCATAGTGGTAGTATGGCATATAGTGAGTGTCTTCTGCGTATAAACTCAGGTATAGAATTCTACAACAACTGATGTAAATTGATTAGCAAAATGACTGCAAATAAGAATACAAATATTTTATTATATTATTGACTATTAACTTCATTTTTACTAGTACCAAATAGAAAGACTAGACCTACCATTTTCAACGACGATCATAGCAATACAAAATACTCAAATCATAGGCATATACATACGTCTGGAAAGTCCGGTACTTAATTAGGAAGGTGCCCCTGCCAAACTGGCGAACCTTATCGGCAATATTAATACTGATATCGCCGCCGTTGAGAAGATACGTTGTGGCATTTATTACAGTGCCAAAATAGTATATAGGGCAAAGGTCTCCCCACAATTCGCATTAAGGCTAAGTTTTTCAACCTTTCATTGATTTGTGTACACGTCACCGATAGAAGAGAAAGACGACGTCATTAAGGAAACTTTCTCCGAGCACTTGGAAAACACTTATGAGTATAGTCCCAGCCACGTGCTTAGCGATTTCAATGACTGGATGAGTGAAAAAAGTATATTTGGCGCAACTGCGGAAAACACAGCCTTCAAGGCGAAACCACTCCAAAATGCCCGGTGCTGTTCGACTTCGCTGGGGTTCGAAATATAGTTACTTGTTTTATTAGAATTCACCAAAAAAATACCGATAAATTCACTTGGATGTCACCAGACCGAAAGATCCGAAATCAAAACGATCAGCTTCTGATAGATGGAAGACATATCTCCAGCGTTTTAGATGATAGTATGATCCAAAGACTTAAAATCGACTCGGACTACGATTTTGTACCAGGAAATATACACATCTGTGCGACAAAGAAAGCCCGTCAAAAAACACGAGAAATACGGAACTCTAACAAACTGATATGCTGGCAGTCTTTTAAGCAATTTTCCACTCTACTTGCAATCCGTATCTGAAGGCATTCATCAAAAAGTCATGAAATGCCAGACGACTTTTACGACTTTTACCTCCCTACCTACAATCGCACGAATTAAAAGACAGCGACTAGCTAGCTAGATTATGTCATTTGAATGGATGAAAAAAACACTTGAGTACTGAAAGTATTCGTTAAAGAACCCGCCGGTGGCAGTAGAGGAAGAGGACAACATTCACTCCGTTGAAAGGATCAGGTAAAGAAAAATATACAATTATTAGTTTTCGAAGAAGAGCTGCTAAAATGAAGATTATCGCACTGCAAGGGAAGGAATGACGACGACTTATCTTACAAAGGCTTGCATGCAATATGGGAAACATATTGATAGTTAAAGAAAAAAGCGAGACGCAAAAAAAACACCCGGAGAAGGTGAACCCGAAATTGGTGATGATGGGAAAGTTGTTCCGTTACCTGACTATGAAGAAGTCCGAATAGCAACCGACCGCCTAAAAACAACAAAGCAGCGGGAACCGATGGATAACCGGCCGAGCTCCCGCGGTGAAGAACTGATCAGGTGCATGCATCAGCTTCTTTGCAAAATACGGTCGGATGAAAGCATGCTTGACGATTGAAACTTAACTGTGCTCAGCCCGATCCACAAAAAAAGCGATCCCACAGTCTGCGCCAATTTCCGTGGAATAAGCCGTCTTAATATTGCATATAAGGTCCTATCAAGCGTTTTGTGTGAAACACTAACGCCCACCGTCAACAAACTGATTGGACCTTATCAGTGTGGCTTTAGACCTGGTAAGTCAACCATCGACCAGATATTCACCATGGGCCAAATTTTGGAAAAGATCCGTGAAAAGAGAACTGACACACACCACCTCTTCGTCGATTTCAAAGCAGCTTTCGATAGCATGAGAAGGAGCTGCCTTTACTCCGCTATGTCTGAACGAATGGGGTTTCAGACAAGGTGATTCCTTATCGAGTGACTTCTTTAATTTATTGCTGGAGAAAATAATACGAGCTGCAGATCTGAATTGGGAAGGTCCAATCTTTTATAAGAGTGTACAGCTGCTGGCGTACGCCGATGATATTGACATTATTGGTCTCAACAACCGCGCCGTTAGTCTATCTTGGAACTAGTATTAACACCAACAACAATGTCAGCCTAGAAATCCAACGCAGAATCACTACGGTCAACAGGTGCTGCTTTGGACTGAGTGAGCAATTGAAAAGTAAAGTCCTCTCTCGGCGAACGAAAACCAAACTCTACAAATCGCTCATCATACCCGTCCTACTATCTGGCGCAGAAGCGTGGATGATGTCAATGATGATGATGAGGCCACTCTAGGAGTCTTCGAGAGAAAAGTTTGGCGAACGATTTAAGGTCCTTTGCGCATTGGCAGTTGATTTGGTTATAATCGCGTAAACGGTGCCAACGCGAATATCTGTAACCGATACAGTCTCTACAAATTTCTTTAAATTTTTACCAACTGCACCGTAATCTCCTCTTAAAGCACGAAATGTAACAACGTTAGAATCACCAGGTTTTAGTAGATTTTAACATTCATCTTCAATGGTTCATTTTCGTAATTGACTGAATCTAAAAAAACAATTTTGGCTTGATAGTTAAGTTTGAAAGATGTTAAAATACAGCCCTATGCTTTTGAAACCACGAAACGGATAACCATTAATGATAAGGAATGGTTGATATCCCATCCAAATTCCGGGGAAAAAATTCGATAACTTTGCAAGTAGATATGGTGAGGATTCAAACCTACATACCACCGCATATTAAAACACACTACCCATTCGGTAACTGAAAGCCCTAACATACCTATACATTTTGCTCCAAATAAAATATGAGAAATATTTAATTTTCTCGCACGTTTTTACCTCCAGCAGCATAAGGATTTTAATGCATCTCAGGTTGTCAAGTTGACAGATGGAAAAGGCAAAAAATATTTGAAAGAGCAGAAAACACTGTGTGCACAATTAAAACCCGTAATACAATAAGTTATATGCGACATTTAAGCACCTTAAAAGGCATGAAATAACAAAAAAAAATATAATTAAATATCTCATGAAATAAATTAAACGCGGTTGAGGGCGTGAGACGAAAAAAAAATGTGTTAATAAGTTTGAAGGATTAAAATCCAGCAACGACAAACAAAAAAAAAAAAACAAAAAACAAAAGAAAAATAAGAGAACAAATACAAAATTAAATTGTGCTGAAGTGATGATGAAAGAAAAGGAGATTATATTTTCAAAAGCACTCATAAAAGAATTAAATGGACAGGTAAAAATGAAATGCAATTCATACGAAACCGACCACTGGCGAAACTGTGAAATATTAAGGAACGAAAAGTTTTGGAAACTTTACTGGAGAGTAAAGAGGAAGCAAGAGAGAATAAAAGCGGGTAGGATTGAGTTGTAGCCGTAAGTATAATATGTAGGTATATGCATAGTATATAGTGTGTCTATTTGTAGGTATGCCTTGCTGTCGGGTTGTCACCACATGCGAATGCGCTTTGATCAAACAGCAACGCTGCAGGACACGAAGCGTTAGCACGCAAATACAGACACATACATAGAATTGTTAAAATATGTATGCTAACGGATGTGCTGTCGCCCGACTGTAGTGAGTGTTAGTCGCAAAAAAGAGAAGTGTATGTGTTGATTGCTCAAGGCGAGGCAACAAAAAAAGAAATGAAAAAAGCGAATTTGTTGAACGCAAACAATTTTTGCACAATTTTGAAACTAGTTTTTTTTAAGAAATTTTTTTTTTTTTTTGGCACTGGAGTACTCTAAGTGCGTATACTACATATGTATGCGCGTAGTTATATGAAAATTTTGTTAATTTTCTTCGTTTCTATTTACAATTTGTAATTTTACAAACATATTTTTTAAACAAACTTTTAGGGCAAGCGGCAACCACAAACATATTCCGGCGTCGTATTTTTAAACACCCGCAGGTCATTTTAATTTCGCTCGGCTTCTGCTTAGTCTCTTTGAAGTGACTGTTTGTTTGTTTTTCTTAGAGTTGTTTTTTTTTTGTTTTCGTACAAACAAATAAAATATGCGACATTAAAAACATTTGCATTTCGTAGCGAAATTATTTGCATTACTTTTAATGTATTCCTTCGTTGGTGTGTGGCATATTTATGGGAAAGCGTACAGCTGGCAACGCCGCCAGAAATAATGGATTTAAAAGGACGGAATAAAACAAAAGTAGCAGTAAAATTGAATTGGAAAAATGTCAGCAAAAAATAATGGCAGTGAAAAGAAATTAATGAAATGCAATATAAAAGTTTGTGAGACATTGTGGTTTACTGAATTAAGGATAACTGACATATTATAAATATATAAAAAAATATATATAAAAACTTGGAAGAGGAGCTTGCTCGAAAATCACTTCAGGGGTTACAAAGTGCTAATCTATATATAATACTGATGGATCAATCCACAGCCTGAACTATTGATTGTAGGGATCTGAAACTTAGAGAGTGTGTTCAGCGTAAGACGTAGGTATTCCGTAAGAAAGAATTTTCTTTGATGTTGACCTGGGACTGATCTATTAGAAAAAATCGATTTTTATTTTTTAATCTTTCGATTTTTATGAAATTTGGTAAGAAGGTAGCTCTTTGTATAAATTTACATAGGAAACACCCTTTTGTTCCGGAAAGTGGACTTCTGACCAATTTATTCAATTTTTTTATTTATCATTTGATTTATATCAAATTTTGTTCAAAGGTAATTTTCAGCCTTAATATATGATGAACTTGATTTTTTTTCCGGGAAATGGGGTCGATCTATTCGAAAAATCGTGTTTATGATTCTATAACCATGAATCATATGAAAGCAGCTTTTTGCCTAAATTAACGTCGGGAACACTTTTTCTTCCAGAATCCATTATATGGTCTGGTTTAAATTAATATATAGAATATAGATGGCCGAAAATCACTTCAGCGGTTACAAAGCGCCAATTATATATAGATGGCATAAAAATATTTTTTTTTTTTGGGGACTGTTCTATCCTAAAGAATCATTTTATGATTCGATTTGTACTTTTTGTCATTCCACTATCAATATTAACATCTACAAGGACAATTGGAGTTTACATACAGTGACAACTCGCCGGTGGTCGGTGTGGCCGAGTGGTTCATACTGTTTGATAGCTAGCGAAGGGCAAAAGGTTCGACTTCTGGTCAGACCAATATCCAAAATTGCAGAAAGAAAATCTTCTAATTGCGTTTGCAGCTCGATAGAGAATGCCATGCCTTCCGGATATATTTCTGACACTCAAGATCTTATAAAGATTAATCAGCCAGTTATGGGCCGCTTAAAAGAAACTGTAGGTACCATTTACTGGAAAAATATCATGAGTCACCTCAAAAATTGAAGTAACGATCTTGAAATGCTGACCCACAACACCCCTCCGAGTTGTTGAAGTTGTGTTTGCCAGGATGATAGGTCTAGTAAAAAGAACTCAATTATTTTCCGATATATGGGTGCCACATGAGTAAACGGGAAACAATTTCTATCTGTCAATCATTGCTGAATCGTACGCTGTTGTTGTTGTAGCGATTTGTAACTTCCCCATTAGTGTACTTCGGCGTAAAGGTGGATCACTTACAGCGGTGGGATGGTACAAACGATCTCCAAGACAGGATTGACGGTCACGAAGATTTTGTTATGTGTTTGGTGGGATTGGCAAGGAATTATCAGCTATGAACTACTCCCTACCGGCCTGCATCGTCTGACAGAAGTAATCGCCCACAAGCAAGCGCCCAACTTTGGCTATCAGCCAAGGCATAGCCTTAGGCCATTTGGGGATGTTTCATTATGAAGGCTAAATTTTCTGAACTCCTTTTTGTTTTTTGGAAAATCTAATTTGTGGTGCAGGATAGTCGTTTTATATGTTATAATATGCCGTGAAGGGTATAGAACATAGGTTATGCTTGCTTAAATAAACAATTGCACTGCAGACTACACTATTGCATATCAATAGGCGCACGAACTAGCAATCCAACTCTTTTCCTCAGCTCATATTCAGTTTCTCTGTTTACTCTTGTCGCATGTAGCCACTGAAGAATATAAAATCTCTTTTGTCGAAAGTAGTCAACCGCAACGAACCAAAAACGCAGCATCAGCTGGAGTTACTGGTAAGTACAGGCGATCTCCCACACTTGTACCATATATGCAAACCTCGATGAAGGTACTGTTCCGTGACGTTTGTTTTTGTATTTTTTATTTTTTTCGCAAAATATATTGCACTTTAATGGCCTTACATAGTCAAGAATGCAAGAAAGAAAGAAAGAAAGCAATTTGTACATGAAAGCATGTAAAAAGGGGAACAAAATGAAGTAAATATAGAAGAAATACTACAAGAAATGCTTCGATGCACAACCCGACCTGATGAGAATTAAGTGAACGCACACACGCACTCACACAAAGAGGAGTAAAGTGAAGAAAAAAAGCTTATATAAAATAATAAAATGAAAAATCCCAAAGAAACCGCAAATGTTTGCTTGAGCAACACGAAACGCATTTGTTGCGAACGAAAGTGGCAAGCAGCGAGTAGTGGCGTGCAGCCAGCTAAAAATGGCGAAACGAGCTGGTGCCCAAGGGCGTTGCGTACTCTCGTGCGCTGGGAAAGCAACACAATGCAATCAACATAAAAAGCCACACTCATATACACAAATATACATACATAAACATGCTTTTGCTGAAGCTTTACAGGAGTGGCATATGTTAGCACATACGTCGGTACACATGTGGATGCGGGTGCGCACGTGTGGGTGAGTGGCAACTGCTCTTGCAGTTTGCCAATGCATATCAAACGCAGATATATTTATTTATGCATACTACAGCATATATTTGTATTCTATATGTGCGTGTTTTTAAAAATATATATTACACGCGTTTGTCTTGCTTTTCGGGATAACGCGTGGTTTGTTTGGCGAAAACCAGAAGTGGTAGTGTTATATTAATGCGGAATCTTTTGGCTTCGTTAGTCATCATTTTGATTGGGTTTGTGACCATGCGTGAGTCATTACAAATGCAGCCAGTTAAAGTCCAAAAAGCTTTTAAGGCTTTGAAAGCTTTTCGAGTTTCGTTAAGTCCAGTTAGATGAGATCTATAACACAATTTCTTCCTACCGAACAGGTTTGAGAGTTTTCAAAAAACACACAGAAAACTATTTAATTTGCGGAAAACAATTTACAGATTGTATTGACAATGATAGCTCAGAATAATAAAGAATGAAAATGCATGGATGAAGTTTGTAACCGCTGAAGCGATTTTCGGCCGAGTTCTTCCGCTAATTTGTGGTTTTGCGTCTTGTTTTTCCAACAAATAGAGGAACCTACAGTTTATATTAGGTCAAGTAAAAAGTTCGTTCGGTTTTTTATTGGTGATAACTTTGTGTATATTTGTCCGATATAAGTCAAATATGCACCATTTTGTTCGTAAACTTGTTGCTCGTAGAAGGTTGCATCCCAATTGGCAAAAAACTCGGAAAGCCAACTTTCACTCTCTTGAGGCCAACTTCTCACCATTAAGCGCGCTCGCCATGGTCAGGAAAAGATGGTAATCACTTGGTGCCAGGTTCGGACTATAAGGTGGGTGCAATAGGACCTCCTCTCCGAGCTCCTGGAGCTTCTGGCGCGTCCCCAAAGAGGTCTGTGGCCTGGCGTTGTCTTGATGGAACACAATTCGGCCTCTGCTGGTCAAAGATGGTCTCTTCTGAATGAGTGCTGCATTCAAGCGGTCCAGTTGTTGGCAGTAGAGGGCCGAATTGAGCGTTTGGCCATAGGGGAGCAGCTCGTAGATTCCTTGCCAATCCCACCAAACACACAGCAGAACCTTCCTGGCCGTAAATCCTGGCTTGGCCACCGTTTCCGCCGGCTCACCGCGTTTCGACCACGACCGATTTCACTTGACGTTGTCGTAAGTGATCCACTTTTCATCGCCAGTCAACAAACGCTTCAGAAATGGATCGATTTTGTTGCGATTGAGCAGCGATTCGCGGATGGAAATTCGGTCCATCATGTTTTTTTGCGTTAGTTCGTGTGGCACCCAAACATCGAGCTTCTTTTTGAATCCAAGGTTATGCATATGGTTCCAAACGGATTTCTGGCTTATCTTTAGTTCCTCAGCAATTGAATAAATGCTCACGTGACGGTCTGTTTCCACTATTTCCATGATTTTATCGCAATTTTCGACGACAGGCCTCCCGACGCGTGGTGCATCTTTGACATCGAAATAAACGGAACGGAACCTAGCAAACCATTTTTGTGCTACACGTTCGTTTACAGTATCGGACCCATAAACTAAATTAATTTTTTCAGCCGCTTTGGCAGCTTTTTCGCCTTGATCGAAGAAAAATTGCAAAATATAGCGAATTTTCTCTTTGCTGGTGTCCATCTTTGACGATCGCTCACAACGTACTGAGTCAATTAATCGAAAAACTGTCAAAAACAAATTTTTACCGCGAATAAATACGTTTTCAGTGCCGTATAGTATGACATGATGCGACACGTAACACTAGTACTATGGACAATAACGCCATCTCTTAAATAAAAACCGAACGAACTTCTTACTTGACCTAATATTAAGCCGTCTTCGAACGGTGTGGAGCTTTTTATTTCATGTCAGAAGTCAAATTTTATGCAAACTTACTTTTTATTCATTGTCAACGCTTAACTGAACTCCACTTACAGTAGTATTGGCAGCCCAATGAAAAGCTTTCTAAGAAGGGTCTCAGAAATTTAATGAAAAAGCCCGGTTCAACGAATCAGTCCAATAACTATCTCACTACTTTTCCTAACAAATGATGTACTCTATCCTTAAAACTAATTTTCAAACCTTATCATGCGTTTAAAAAACTTAAACTTTTTTTTAAGCTTATTGGGAAGTATATTATAAATACACAAATATCTAAAAATAACGAGACCATCGCCAACAACTTAGCTCGATGCATTGTTTATATTTTCATGCGCCCATCTGCTTTTCCGGCAGTCACGTTTCTACGTTTGCGATAGCAATTTGATTGCAGCTGTAAGCGTGGGAAATTTTTAGAACCGAAACACATTTATGTGCATATGAACGAGTACATGGTCATAGTATATACGAGGGGATTAACAAAAGTTCGGTCAGTTGGTGACTTACAATTTGTTTTTGTTAAATCTAAAAATATTCTTTGCAATTACTTTATTAGTCTTCCTTTCAAATTAGAGAACGATCGGCTGAAATGGAGACGAGAAAATGCAAAATAGATGATGATTTTTAACTAATTTTTGATAAATTATTTCTTTCTATAAAACTGCCCTGCAGTTTCGTATAAAGTGGAACATTATGTTTCCAAACCAATTTTTCGTGCTTTCCTGATATCAGAAATTAAAACTTGAGTCGTGCTCTTTCAATGCAATCGGAATTTATTCACACCGTATACGTGTTCAGTACGAAAAACCATTCAGAAACACTATGTCCCATGCTTGGCAGGTAATTCAATATAAATATAAATAAGTCCAGTAACAAAAAATCTTTAGTTAAAAAAATTAATATCAATGTTTTTCACATGCAAGAATTAAATCACTGTTATTCTTTGTGCACCAAAAAAATATTTATATAAGACGATTGCCAACTGATTGAGCTTACAGTGAGTCATTGTGTTTATTCAACAAAAGCGGACCAACATGAAGAATGGCAACAATATGTAATTTAAACTAATATATAAAAATATATAAGAATTCATATGTATGCGTACCTACATATATATGAGTATGTATATTTTTTATAAAATCAAACAGATAAAGTTTGAATTGAGACTGACAAAGAATATTTCTTGATGACATTTTGTTTGTGTGAATTTGAACCGTCCATAACATGCAGCAAGTGTGAGTTCTCCATACATTCATGACATATGTACATATATGTATATTCCACATGGACGAAAGAACTAAATAAAAATACAGGGTTATCCATATTGCGGTTTCTAAAATAAACGTAAATAAAATGCTTTTCAAATTTTTTTTTTTATGAATTTTTGCAAACTTCCATCCTTTTGAGGTAATTTTCGATCACTTTTCGACATATATTGGGCGGAATATCAGTCTTAACTCCATAATAAAATCTCCAATTGATAACGTAAGGACTAGAGATGACGCCGCTGGGAAATTTCTCTATATTCGCTATTGTTTTGTTGAACCAAAAAAGTCAGTTATATTACAAACATAACAGTGAAGGTCTCGCCGTTGTCGTTGTCAAAGAAGTAAGGTCCAATCGCACCCCCCCTTCAATTATCTTGCCTCTCTTAAAGCCCCATATGTGACAATTTTCTCCGAGTGAGAAATATGCCTCGCCGCTGAAGAAAATTTTGTTCGAAAAATTGCTGACCTCTGCTTGTTGTTCAAGTACTTAACCCTCCCTGATTTTGGATCGAAAAATCGTTTTTTTTACGCAAAAAATGGAAGCCTTATATTTTTAGAGTATGTGTTTAAAGTGATTTCGCAATACGATGAATATTTTCAATGGCAGCTTCTCGAGCACGCCTGTCTCATGCACGCTGCGAGACTTTCAAAAAACTTTGAACACGTTTTTCTCGAAACCATGTTTTCCGATCTAACTTCAAGCCACGGGCTTTTATCTAAACTGTTTTAAAGTATTATATATAGTTTTTTGTATGTCTTGAACCTAAGATTAGGATTAATAATTAGTTATTTATATTTTTTTAATGTTATTGAAATGAAACAAAGTAGCAAAAATTTAACTTTATAATTGCAATGAGCAATATGCAATAAATTTATCCTTAAAATTGTTTCAATTGAGGTTCAGGACGTAGAAAATTTCATGATCTTCAAGTAATGACAACGATTTTTGATTTCAGTCTACTACATGAGGTTTGAAATTGTTCGGCCATGTTTTTCGCGCAGATGTCGACGGAAAGCGCCGTTTTGTAGTCATAATTTTGAATTTCGACTATTTTTTGCCGTTTTAAAATCTCAAATGAAAAACAAATTTAATAGTCAAAACCGGAAGTTCGTACGCCTTTTCATTCTCCCACAAAAAAACAAAAACTTGGCCTTATTTTTGCCCAGGTGAGGGTCCTCTTAATCGGTGTATGTACGACGTTATGAATGGTCAGCTGGTTTCAATCGCAATGTGAGCTGGACTTTATATGGATTTAGGTGTAAGTTCAAGTGCAAGATATGCCATAATGTAACGTAAGAAAGTTTCAGCCTTTACAACGTCGAAAAATAGACATATTCGGGTCTTAAATTAAACTTTCACTTACACCAGCGATACTTGAGGTGGAACAACCAAAACAATGATACAGCTTTAACTAATCCAGTCTCTTCAAATTTCTTTAAAATTTTACCAATTGCTTGAGTAATGGTACTAGTATGTGCTCCATAATCTCCTCTTATAGCACGAAACGTGGCCACGTTTGAATAACCATTTTTGTAGAAGCTTTTAACAATTCTAGCGTGGTGTTGTGCGGTAATTATTCGATCCATTTTCATAAATGCCTGATTTTTAACTAAAACATAACATGTTTGGTTTCACAGTTAAGTTTGACAGATTTTAAAATATAACACTGTACTTTTGAAACCACGAGTTATCCTTTTCTATAAGCCACCGTGGCCGCGATAGGTTATTTTTCTATCACAGCGACACTTCACAGAAATATCATGCCAAATGTAGATTTTCAGAGTGCTCACCCGAATGTACAAAACAGAACTGGTTTAACCTTCAAGCGGTCGTGTGTGATTTGGTCCATTTACGCAATACAGTGGAGTATATTGCTGGTGCTATGGAATAATGGAAACTGAAAAAATTTTGCGGGTTAAATTTTGCTTGTTTCTACACACTTCTCATTTGGAAAGTTTGCATGCAATCGATCAAACATATAGCTGCGAGGATGTAAATATTTGTCGACAGAATAGCTTACAAATATATGGTACATACTTACAGCATACTCGTGTGTACAATGGGTATTGGAGAAATATGTAATATAAATGCAGCGCATTCTTTGATACGCTCTTACTAATGAGTATTTGGCAAAAAATGGAAATGTTAAGTTTGCATTATTTTTTTGAAAAAATTGGAGGGAGATTCAGAGTTTAAAAATATTGCTACTTTAGCTGCTGATGTCGGTGGGGTATCTCAAGTAGGATCGACGTATTACAAAAAATCGTATTTATTGTTCGATGTACTTGAAATTCTTCTCTTCAAGATTCGGTCCAAAGATCGGAGAAATCATATTTATAGTTCCTTTTACTTCAAATTCCTTTTTTTACGAGAACCCATCTAGTGATAAAAATATACATATCGAACCATGGTTCGGTATACTTAAATTTTTGGATGCAAGTCTAAAAGGGATACTTTTGTTTCCTGAAAATGGATCAGATATCAGAAACCAATTTCAATTTGCTCGAAATATAAATAATACTTTCTTTACGGAAGAGGGATCGTCGAAAGATTGGCAAAAATTAGTGTGATCTGTTTGCAACATATGTAGATCGTGCGTAAGTATATTCTGTGGCTTGTGTAGGTATGAGTGTGAATAAGCATAAATTCGATTGCTGCCTTTGGCTTACTTCGAGATATTTATTGACATTTTTGAAAATGACTTTGAGCAGCGAAGAAGTGATACACACATAGAAATAAGTAATAAGAAAATTTTTTGAATTAGATGATGTTTAATTAGTGGTTTTTTAATCGTTTTTACAGAGAGCCACAACAATGCCCAGCCGGACCTACTAGTGATTTATTGAAAAAAAAAAATAAATAAATAAAATAACACACACTATAAAATATAATCATCATCATTAGGTAAAGGCACTGTTTGCAAAAACAAAAGTTAAAAGTCACAATAGTTCTCTCTAGTGGAACTTTGAACCATCTACCCTCAACCATATTCGAGTATTTAATATATATAAAGCAGCTGAGGAGCACATATTCTATAAATATAATAAATAATTGCTTAACTGTTTCTATTGACATTTGTGCTGACACAAGTAATCCATTGCAAAGAGCAATGAAATGTTAAACTCTCCACTTGATATGCCGATTTTACGCGTGTTTTTCGCCCCACCACCAACAAATATCCAACGTGTGGTGGGCTCATTTATTATGAAAATCGGAAAATTTATATGCGACAGTTGCATTTGTAGGCTTTGGTGGTAGCATTCACTCATATGTAAATGTACTTATGTACGAGTATGTGTGTGTAGGATAAATGTGTGCCTACGCACACGTATCAAGCCATAAAAATGTCATACGAAATGTGAAAAATGAAAATTTAAATAATTCAATGCATTCAACGTGCGACAAACGCGATAAATGTAAGCTCCAATGCGAGTGAGCGAGCGTGTGTGTGTGTGTGTGAGCTATAGCGTTGATATTTCGCTAAAACGTGTAATGCCGCATTGATGGCAAACAGCTAATGCGGTGTATGGCCTCTGCCTGTGTTAAGCGGTATGTGTGCGTGTGTAAGGCCTAATCCATGGCAATTTGAAGCGTATGAACTGCCAACTACTGCAGTAATAAAATGCCTGCTAACACACACACACACACATTCCTGCATACATAAATATGTTTGCATATTTGAAATTTTATTCGACGCGCGCAAATGCTAATCCAAGCGTCCCGAAATCGTGCCGCGCCACATAATCACGTAGCAAAAATGCTGACAAATGGCAATTGGCGGTAACACAATTTCGATAATTCGCAGTGGAAAAGTGTAAAGCAACATTGAGGGGGAAAAAATAAATAAAAATAAAAGCAAAACGAAGGAAATTGCCAAAAAAAAAAATTAAAATTCGTGCAAAGTACGTACAAAACTGAATAAAAAAAATAAAGAATACAAAAAATATATAAAAATATCGTAACATTTTTGGTGTTTTTTGCAGTAGAAAATATTTAAATCACATATGGCATTTTCAGCGGCACTCAGTTTGTCTGAGGAAAATACGCTGAATTTTTGGATAAATTGCAGGTGCGTGCACAAAAGTTGAAGTTAGATAATTTTATTTGCATGGATATAAAATTCTTATTGCTTTTCCACTGATTTCCGAAAAACATATATAATTACACGTGAAAAAGTTTTTAAATATTTAAATATGATTTTACTACTTTGGAGTGATAAGCTCATCGTGGGTACGATGTTGTAAGAAGAAAAATGTTAGTGAAAATAGGTTTCAAAATGATCCACACCGGATGAAGGGATATAGGAAAGAGAATATATGAAACTGGTTTCCAGATAGGTTGCTAGTTCATGTCCAGCTTGAAGGACCAAGGAAACTAGTGGAATAAATAACAGAAAGAAAACAAGCGCGAATTTATGGGGCAGATATTTCTCCAGCCTGCTGAACGACAATGAAAATGGAACGCGAGGAGAACGTAAAACCCCAATCGATGATTTTGGAACCGATATTTTATTGCTCGACTACGAAGAAGCTCAAATAGCAATCGCCCACTTGGAAAAAAACAGAGTGAAGAGGTCCAATAAATTGCCGACCGAGCTACTCAAATACAGCTATGATGAACTGATAAGGTGTATGCATAAGCTTCTTTGCAAAATTGGAACCCTAGTGTCCTTTGTCCAATCCACAAAAAGGACTGCGCCAATTACCGTGGGACAAAGTCTCCTTAAGACTTCCTTGAGTCGTCCGTTACAAAATGAGGATTCAGACGAAGTGACTCTTTATCATGTGACTTTTTTAATTTGTTGCTGGAGAAAATAATTCGAACTGAAGAGTTGAATAGAGAAGGAAGAGTCCGATAATATTATCGTCATTCTGCCAAGTCTGAGAAAGTAGCAAAGATGATGATCTGGTCTGCGCGTTGGGAAACTGCGAATACCGCCGCCGATAGAACGAGAGAAGGTGGAGAAGGTTTTGCCTGTACTTGGTAGGAAAGAAAGGAATGAGTGGTGCGCTGTTGTTAACTTGTTAACTCGGCTATAATCGCGTAAGCGGTGCCTATGCCAGTAAAGAAGATGAATTACGATTACCTCTGGTGATAGATAGCTCAAGCAGTGCAACGTCTATATCAATCACTTTTTAAATATGCAAGAAAAAGTAAAAAAAATCATGAGAAATCTCAAACCGGTGCTATGGTGCCATTTTGAGGAGAAATGCAATAAAAGATCGCCACAGAGAAAGGCTCTGCTTTTCACCTTTGAATGTATGAGTGGATGTGTACATTTGTGTATGCGAAATTGACTATGTGCAGAACCGGTGAACTTACATTAGGATTGTGCACCCGTTAATTGAAGAAGATCTAAAATATTTTTCTTCTCCTTAACTGGTAAAGATATCGGCTATGCGATCACAGACGTATCAACATTAACGCGTCAGTCGCTCCTTTTTTCGCTAATTCACGCCAATTGGAAACTCCAAGTTTCCTCGAATTGAGTGCAAGCTCTCTTTGCACCATTAGATGTGAGATTTCACATTAATAAAATATAGCCTCCCTCAAATTTGCATTCCTAAGCTTCTGATTTTCCCTAAATCGCCAAATAAATTTTCTTCAATGTCATAAATTTCGCTAAGCCTATACATAATTTTTTTTAGATAGATTTTTGCTCTTTTTGTACCAACAACAACATCTTATCAGCTTTGTTGAGGGTCATGCCATGTGCTCTCTTGGTTGCTGTTATAGTGATGTACATGGCGTATGAGTAACATATCTTTAGAAGGAAAAGTAGATGTTTTTCTATTGGTAGAATGAGTCTTTTGCGCACACGTGTATGCAGGTTGAGTATTTTATAAATATTTATATATATATTAGAAAGTTTTGCTTATAAAATTTTAACTTTTTTAATAAAAACAAACGCCTCCAACCAGCCTCATATATGTAAATTCTACAAGACATTTAGTACACGCTTGCATAGATTCCAACTCAACTGTAAAAAAAAAACGAGAACCACACGTTGTCAACGTGTAGGTGTAACAGTTTTCAAACGTGTTCTGTCATACTTAAATTCGTATTACTCACCACCTACCATGTAAGGGACAAAAGTAAAAAAAAAGTAAAGAAAGTAAAGGAGGGTAAAAAAGAAAACGACAAACGAATTATTTGCAGCTTTTACCATGTGTGTGTGCGTATATATTTATTTACTTCTCATGCATGTATTAGCAGAGCATACGATATGCTCTAAATTCCAACCAACATACGTGGGTACACATCTGTCATAGCCTTGTAAGTTCTTTTGATTTATGTTCATATTTCTATTAAAAACATCCAAAAAGGATTACCAAAAAAAAAAAAAACAAATGATGATGGTGTTAAGGTTGTAGAAAAAAAATATGTTAGTCACATTAATCATTTGCAGGTAAAAATGTTGCCAAAAACTTTTACAAACATTTTATTTTTGCCATATTTTATTTAGACTTGCTTGACGCTAGGGTACTGGCTGAGGAGAGGATACGTATTATTACTTATAAATTACTTCCATCAAGAGAATAAAATTTAATGTTTTGGAAAATCTTCCAAGTACTCGTATTGCTATTAAGTATTTCTTAGAAATAGTATGGGCTAGTAATATTAAAAATTTTAATTTTTTTAGAATTATAAGCTCTCATTAATATTGCTTAAGTTGAAGAGAGTCACAGGTTTTTATTAATTCTCATACAAATTGTTGAGTATATAAGTATATATATATAATTGACGCTTTCTAACCGCTGAAACGAGTTTCGGCCGAGCTCCTCTTCAAATTTGTGGTAAGCGTTTTGAAGTTTTTCCCAACAAATGGGAGGACCTACAGTTTATTCTAAACCGTCTCTGAACGGCCGATGGATTTTTATGAGGAGCTTCGAATTCATATCACAATACACTGCGAGGGTTTGACATTCCCTGCCGGGGCGCCACCGCAATTAGAAAAATTAATTTTCTTTAAATTTGGATGTTAATCGAAGCATGACTTGAACCTTGGTCTTCCGAATAGTAGTAAGTACTATGTACTCGAATACACTAGTTAGATTTTCTGCCTGCTATCAAATAGTGTCACGCTGCAGCAATGCCAACATGCAACAACATTCAGGTCAAATCAATTCAATAACACAAGTCGAGCCGGAGAGCAAGATTATTTGCGATTCTTATATGACACTCCTCCTGAGATTAGAAGCAGGCACCTACATATATATATATATATACATATGTGGAAAATATAGTAGGAGTGATAAAATAATATTGAAGAGTTCGCGCTTGAGCGCGTCCAATGGCTAAACGCTTGGTAGACCATATGGAAGCAAAGGTGCTGAGCACGTGCACTGCACTGTGACATTTTACTAATGCATTAGGTTTGCACCAACACATTGATATATTTGTTCATACGTGTAAGTGTGTGCATAAAAATGTTTGTCACCCACCTGAAGTCATGTTTGCGACATTACCAGCATTTCCGCTCCCACTACCGTTTTTCTTTGCATTTTACTTTCAACTTTGCGCTTTTCCAATTACTTCTGCACACGCCGCCATTGTTTTATTCTTGTTGTTATACTTTAAAGTCACACCGGTGGTGCGCTTTTGACATTTAATGGTTGCCGTTCGCACGTTCGTTGATTCATACGCTCGTTGCTTGTTTTGTTGCTTGATTGCTGCATTCCTGTCGCGCCTCTGCTGTTGACATGCACGGTTGACCTGCAACTGGTAAAATTGATTGTTCAATATGATACCTGCTGCTGCTGCTGCTTGCATACAAAAACAACAATGCGTGTGACCCTTGAACGTGTCCACACACGTTATTCCATATGAATGTATGAATGTATGTGTTTGTGAAATATTTAACGACAAAAATGAATTGAAAGAAATTGCATGAAGCGTGTACGCCCAAAAATCTTTGCACCGTTGCACTGAAGAAATACATGCGGCTGAGTGATTTTCTGTGAAATAAATTGAACTATCACGTTGCTATTGTATTGCTCTTTCGGTTGTTGTTGCAGTCATTTTTTATTGATGTCCTTCAGATACTTTAATTTCATAAATCCATGACTTGTAGTAATAGAACAAACTTATTTTTTCTTTATTTTGTATTTTGTTTTATTTCGTTTATTTTAATTTAAAAATAGTTCTTTTTTATTTTTTGGCTTTCCAGAAAAAAAATTCATATAATTAAATGTTATGACTTTTTGAGGATATTACGGGGTCTCAACAATGTCTTGTCGATTATCATCATTCCAAATGCGAAAATATTGCTTATTACAAACCAATTCAACCAAAGATGTGCTTCAGTGCTGAAAATCGGGATCGATGGCCATCCTGTTTAGGGCCTATTCACGGGACACACTTCAAGAATCTTCCGGGAAATATTCCATAAAGTAGATGGGCATTTCTCCAACTGTTACGCGCAATGCTGGACGGGTCTTCTTTGATAGTCTGCTCCACATTAGCAATAATGTCTTCGGCGCGCACTGTACTGCGTCTTTGAGGAGGCTTATTATTCGCTACAGTAAACGTGGTGCGAAACCAATTCATGGTTGCTCGAACCACCGTTTATGTCAACCGTATATTATATGCAATACGCGTTGTCCCGCAGCTGTCAAAACGACCAACTCCAAAAAAGGTATTGCTTTCTTTAAAACCATAAGTCTAAAAAACAGCCTCTATTTTTATATATTCCAATTTAAATTATTTTTTTATTTAGTTTAACGCAATTTTTTTTCGCATTTTAATTTTGTTAATTTTAATTGACTTTATTGTTGATCCATTTTTTTATCATTTTATCTCTTTTTGATTTATTTAATTTTTGTATTTATTTATATGAAATGAAAAATTATTTAGTTTAACGCAATTTTCTTTTTTTATTTTATTTTTTTTTATTTCAATTATCTTTATTATTGTTCCATTATTTGATCTTTTTTTGATTTATTTAATTTTTGTATTTATTTATATGAAATGAAAAGTTAATTTTTTTATGTAGTTTTTAATTTTTGTATTTATTTATATGAAATGAAATATTATTTAGTTTAACGCAATTTTCTTTTTATATTTTATTTTATTTTAATTATCTTTATTATTGTTCCATTATTTGATCTTTTTTTGTTTTATTTAATTTTTGTATATATTTTATATACTTTATTATACTTTTATTAGTATTATTTTGATTTCGATTTATTAATGTTTATTTTAATCTAAATAAAATTAATATAATTTTAAATTGTTTTGGTATATTTTATTTTGTTATTAATTTCTTTTTTTCATTTTATTTTCCTTTATTTGATTTTGTTTTTAAACATTTTTACGAAGCGAAATAAAATTTAAATCTGTCTAAGCGGGTGGGCGAATGTATTCAGGTTGAGCACTAGACTCGTTGCAAAAAAATTGTTTTCACACAATGCCATGGCAGGCATCTGACGTAGCGCAGAGACCAATCGCTTACTCATCAAGGGAGCATGGATGGGATAACGCAAATAAATCAGATAACAAGATATCTGATCCGCACCATTAGTAGGTAAATTCCATTGCAAACAATAAACACTTTAGCCGTATCACTTCGCTGATCATTTGAGAATGGCATTGCTGCATATATGTTAAATGCAAGAACATTCATACATACATATGTACCATATAGGTATGCCAGGAAGCAAAATCTCAAATAACAGGAAGCAATTAGCCAGCGCGCAAAGTTGGTAAGGGTAAGGTAAGTTAAGACTGACCTTTTTTATTTTGATTTATTTTATTCTATTTGATTTTGATTTATTTTAAATTATTTTATTTCTGCTTTAATTCTTTTATTTTATATATAAAGATACATAATTGGTGCTTTGTTACCGCTATTTTCAGCCGAAAATTTATTGCATTTTATGTTATAACAATTTATTTAAATTAATTTATGTTATTCTTTTTTTTAATTTAATTTTTCATTTTATTTTATTTTGGAATGTATTTTGTATTTTTTTATTTGGTTATATTTTATTTCTTTTTATTTTATTTTATTTTATTTGAAATTACTCCGTTAAATTAATGTAATTTTCTTTAATGCTTTCTATTTTATTTTTTATTTTCATCATGGCAAAATGTCAACTGCTTATAAATAATAAAATGCGTGTGGGCAAGTAAAAAAAATTCAAAATAACTTTATTGCAAGTAAAAAAATGTGGTGCGAAAATGGAATATAAATTGTCGATGACATTTTGACTCATGCTATTCTCATACAAAAAGACCATGGTGAATGCATTTAAATATTTTTTTATTGATTGTATCTATTGAATATATAATTCTCCTAGTTTATATGCCACATCCTTCAAAACTTTGAGTGCTGAAGAAAGAAAACCCCAATAGGCAGAGAAAGTAAAAAAATATTTTTTTTTATAAAAAATCTGTTCTCTTCATTTAAAAGTTCTATAAAGTTGCGAATTTGGGAAAGAAGTAAGCCCACACATACATAAAAATGGTTATGTACAGTTATGCCTCACTTCATACAAATTGCGCGCATGCAGCAGTTGATCACCATAATTGCACAGTCGCATATGCGAAAAAGTTACAAATTGAATTGTTCAGGCGAAAAAAGTGCCCCAAAGGTGGCAACCGAAAAGAAGTGGGTTTAAAAACTCAGAAAACTCAGAAACTCAAGGCAAAACTCGGGGAAAACTACTTGAAGATGAACTGTTAAAAGTGCACAGATTTGCCGCCTGTTTAATTTGAAAAGTTTTACATGCTCGCGGATGAGATGGATGTGGAGAAAAGAGGTAAATGTGAGGGTATAATGTAAGAAATGCAAGAATAATTTTTGCAAACCGACGGCAGAAATGTGAGTTAAGCGCCCGCCATTTAAGCAAGGAATATGTAAAAAAAGAAATAAAAAAAAAATAAATAAAAATAAAAATAAGAAAATGCAAAAAAATGCAACTAGACCTGAATGAACTGAGAGTGTATGTGAGTGACTATAAAGGAATGGCGGAGTGCGATCATATAAATAGAGTTTATGCATTGCAAATTGAAATGAGTTAAAGACAACTGAAATCCCAGCTAAAAAACGGCGTAAGAAAATCCAACAAAATAAAGCTCACTGCAACACTTATGCGAATTTTGAAATTGAATTTTGGCAGCTTAAGCTCTCGTAATTTCTGATTGCAGCAGGCGGATGAGGAGCTTGCATACGATTTGTAGTGAAAGAATGAAAGTTTTTCACATATTTTGTTACAACTCCAGAATATGCGTTCAATAAAGTTTGGAAAGTGTTAAAAATGGATGTCAATTTATTTGAGTTGCAGTTTTTGTCGCTTTGAGGGACATTACAACACCCTGCAGGGAAAAATACTAAATGTTAACTAGAATCCAAATAGTTTCCTTTTTTACAATACAATAGTTCAATACAATAGTTCATCTTCCATCTATTTTCCACTTTTTATCACGGCGATGTCCAACGAACCGTAAATTTTCAGTCTATGCATCAGTTTTATACTAGTAGTTTAATAACAGTTCAGATATACCAGTTAAAATACTGATTCGTTCATACCAGTTGAGAACTAGCTCATCTCAGATCAGTCTGCTTCGTACTAATTAGTTAATTAATTTGTTGTTGTTGTAGCAGCAAGTCTAATCATGTGTGGTCGGAACTTCTAGTTACCAATAACTGGTGTGAATTTTTGCAAACTAGTCCGATTTTACCGAAAAATACTAGTGTAATTCTAGTCTATGACAAACTAGTATATTTTTGTCCTTTAAATACTAGTATAATTTTGGGTTACCACAAATTAGCATCATTTCGTCTTGAAAATATTATTATTTAACTAATCTACCTTTTCCCTGCATGCTAACTCTTCTCAAATTTCTTCCTCTGGACCTATACTGGATATCTGGACACAGCGACATCCCAGCAATTGCATAGCAGGCGAACTAGCGAAGGAAGGAACCCTTCTACACATGATAAAACATACACACGATGCTGGTTTCCCTCTGTCCACGGAAAAGTTTATGCTTAAATTGGCCTTTGCCAGGGTAGCAGATTCAAGATGGATGAATATGTTCACGTGCAATGTGACAAGACATCGTATCCTTCTAGACCGGTTCTCCATTAACATGGCCATTGTTTAACAGGGGCTTCACGGGAAAAGAATATGATATCACTCCAATAGTTTTTGGCGCAGTTTGAGGAACGAAGAAGAGGAAGAGGAATCTATCTATTGTGAAGCAATTTATGTTGCCTTACAAATGGATTATCGATTTATTTATTGACCTTATTACAAATAAAATTATTTTTAATATTTTTTACATAATTCGGAAGTTTTTTTTATCTAAAATCCCATTGCTTGGTGTGAGAGTGAAAGAGTAAAGAAAATCGCAACATTTAGAACTATTTAGAAATCTTTACCGTGCCAGCAGGTTAGAAATTGACACTTCAAGCTCAAGTGTTCCAACACCTTAGCCGACAAGTGCGTCCTTCACCTCAACATAAAGAAGCAACTTTTACACGATGCCACCGGCAACTTCTAAGTGCCATTTGCAAATATTTTTATTTATATTCTTGTGTTCTAGTGTCTTTGATATCTTCAGTCTTCATTTTGCCTACGTTGCCAGCTTGCGGCAAAGAATGTCAACAATTGTGTTAAGTAGTAACACTTGAGTGAAAATTTCACCGATTCTTTCAGTGATGAACGCTTCCTTTTACATAGTCTTTTTGTTGTTGTTGTTGCAGCTCTCTATGTGCAAGGGGGCGTTGTAGATAATCGCAAAGTATGTATTTTTCGGTTTCCTTGCGTATTTGTGTGGGTTTGCTGTGTCAGTGGGCGCAACGCTTAAGGCAGTTTTTCTGCTCATTTTCACCTTTTCAACAATTTTAACCGACGATGTCGGCATGGCGCTGCTGTTCAAGTGACGATTCATGCCACTTTTCTGGCTACACCAACCACTCTCTCTCTCTTTCCCACTTCTTCTTCTTCTTCTGCTCTCTGTCACTTTTTGCATGCTACCTTTTTGCGGCTTAAATTACGTTAGACATGAACGACATAACGGTACGTTTGCTGACGTTGCCGTTTAAGCGTGCGGATTAGCGAACTAAGGCACTGGGATTGCGTTCGTTATTAATGTAGCAGTGTGCACGTACATATACATATGGATATATGTATATATGTATATGTAGTTGTGAGGTAGGTGTTCGCTGTTGCGTTCAAACTCGAAAGTGTTCATTGTAAACCTGAAATTGCACACGAAAGTGGATACTTGCCGGCTTACCTTGCTGGAAACACTGAAGTGCTGCTTCACGTGCATATAGGCTCAAGTGGTTGAGTGGTGGGTGGTTGGTTAGTTGGTTAAAAGGCAGCGAATGATGTTGTTAGCGAAGACGACGGATGTGTTGCTGGTCTTGCTTTCGTGATGGTTGTGCTTTAAGCAGATTTACTGGTTTAGGTTATCTGTGGCAGGAAACCACGCAGTTTAAGAGCGCACAAGCTAGTTGATGTCGCCGAAGTTATTTAATAGATGATGTCGTGCGGAGACTCGGGGGGTTATATCGGGCGGAGTCTTGGTAAGTAGGAGTTAAGTTTAAAACAGTATACAGACGTGCCAGTAACTCGAATCTCACGCCTGGTCGAGAACAGTTCCACTAGATGTTGTTTGACAATACAACATTATGCTACCTTTTAAAGAACTCCTTAATCAAGAGCATAGATATCTCGCTACCTACATGGCTTAGAGCTGTCATCAGGATGTTTCCTGTTATAGCGATGTTTTCACAGGATCGTAACTTCTTCGTCGGCATTTTGTACGTTCCATGTGTCCAGAGCGATGGCGCCTAACGACTGGCCGGTTGAGAGCCCTGCAATTTGCTAGAAACGCTTCCTAAACTTTTCTTCAAGGTGGGCAACTTGAAGATTTCATTGCGGGTCTGTTCATCAAAGTGATAGTACTTCGTCCACCGCAAAGGCAGGCAGTGAAGAAGTAGAAAAGTGCAGAGCAGGCAGTTTACTTTTGAAGAGAGGTTAACAATATAACAGTCACACGAAATCGAGTAACGATTCTCATATGAGGTCAGGAAGACTACCTCTGGTGGCGCATAGATCCTTGAGTTGTAAAAATTAAACAATATATATATATATGGTATATATATATATATATATATATATATAATATATATATAATTGGCGCTTTGTTATCGCTGAAGCGATTTATTGCCGAGCTCCTCCTCCAATTTGTGGTTTTGCGTCTTGATGTTTTTCCAACCGCCCCCGAACGGCTGATGGTTTTTTTACGAGGAGCCTTTATTTCATGTCCGAAATGCACCTGGATGGGTGGATATTCCCGCCGAGGGGCGACCTCAATTAGAAAATTTAACTTAAATTTTATTTTAATTTATTTTCCAGATCTTTGGATGTTGGTGGCACCGGATTTGAAGCCGAGCCTTCCGAATGTCAGTATGCAAAGCTAACCATTCGGCTACCGCGGCCGCCAATAGCAACAATATCAGCAGAAAATATCAATGTCAGAGCTTACTCATGTACTGACCAATGTCCAAATCTGGTGGCCGAGGTCCAAGGGACACTTGGTGTATGGAGGTCTGCTGTATGGCAGTGAAAATGCAAAACCCGGAGATAATGAGCCCGAAATCCCTATCGATGATGAAGAAAGATGGAAAAGATGTTCCATTATCCGACTAAGACGAGGTTCGAAGAGCGATTGCACACTTAAAAAACAACACAGCGGCTGGAGGGCTTACCGGCTGATCTATTTTAGCATGGCGGTGAAGAGCTGACTTGGTGAATACATCAGCTATTTAGGAAATTATGAACGAAAGAAATTAAGTGTGCTCTGCCTAATCCATAAAAAGGTGGACTCCCCGATTTGCGCTAATTTCCTTGAGGCTTACCTTTTACATATCGCACTCATTATACTCGTCCTACTACATGGTGTAGAAGCCTGGACGATGCCGACATCCGATGAGCCCGCTCTGAGAGTCTTCTAGTGAAAAGTTTTGCGAACGATTTATGATGCTTTGCGCATTGGCCACTGTGAATTCCGTAGACGATGGAACGATGAGGTGTACGATCTATATGATGATATTGACATAATTCAGCGAATAAAGAGACAACGGCTACACTGGCTTCAGCTTAAAATTTGTTTTATGTAGAACCCGCCGGATCGAGTGAAGAGCGAGCTGGTTTCACTTGATATTTTGAACTGCCGCTAAACAGTGAAGAGAGGGAACGAATGACATGTTCTGGTTGATACGCTTATAATCGTGTAAGCGTTACTCATGCCAATGAAGAAGCAGAGAGATTGACTATGACGACGGCTAAAGTTTCAAATCTTTGCTTAAAACTTATATTCTCTCAGACACTCCTAGGTCTTTGCTTTTCTGCACAGGTTGACCTTCGAAAAATATTCACATTCAATTCCATTTCTTGTTGTTCGGATTTATTTAAGCCTTGATTTGCGACAAAACTCGCTCTCCAGTTTATAGAAAATATATTTCTTGAAGAAATAAAAAAAAATTTGTTTAAATAGAGCCAGAAATTCTGCTGTCAAAATAACCTGTGGCGTTGCTGCTAGTTCTAGTGAATCGAACTATTGACAAGAGTTCGAGGAGGGGATTTCTCGTTCTCATTTTCAAAAGTGGTGATTTTAAGAAGTTTGTATATTCTCTAGAAGCAGAAAATGATTTTACGAAGCGAAATGTAAATTAAATTCAAGAAGGACTTATAGTTCCTTGGGTGATTGAAATGAAAATTGTCATTATTATGCATTTTCCAAATAGCAACGACTCAACACTCAACTATCCAAAGACCATATTCGTAGGTGCGCATGTTGAAATGAACGAAATTGTGATGCTTTTAGGTGTGAAAAATCCATTTCGCCAAACAATTGTTTCAATTAGGAAAATTGCCATTTCTATGAGGAAATTTCGAATGAAAAAATTACAGTTACTTTAACAACAAGCACTTACATACATGCACCCATGCACCCATACATATACTGAAATTTTTAGAAGAAACCCTTTTGAAAGCCAGAAAAATGTTAAGGAAAAAATAACAACAACAAGTGCAGAGAGCAAATTGCTAACTACGATGTGGATGGAAAAATTTGTAACACCAACAAATTTTCGGAAAATGTCGAAACATAACAGTACAAAGCAATTTGCGTGCAAGTGAAGTGACGGCAAACGCACACACATACATATGTGCTTAAATGTGCATATATGAGTTGTTGGTGTGTGTGGGTTTGGGTAAAAAAAAATTGTTTTCAAATAATGTTAGCCAACGCTAATGGTTATTGCTGCTGCTGCAGCAGTTGAAGGCGGCAATTTTCTATTTAAGAAATTTCCGTTGACTTTTAGCAAAGTCACCAGGAAAATTGTTTTCAAACAACGTTTTTTTTGTGTTGTTCGAAATGTAGCACACACATGCACATACCGTTACACACTTATTGAAAAGTTAAAACTCATGCGAGCACTCAACAAGTCTATTAGGATGATTGCTTCCAACGAACCGAAATACATATGTACATACTACCTAACATATATGTATGTATACACGTATCTAAATGTAGGTGTGTCATGTAGGTGGTGATGGACATATGTATGTATGGCAACGTTGAACGTTGAAGAAAAAAAGTGAAAAAATTATGGAATTTTCTTTCCTGACTTGCGCTTGATTTTTTCGCCATAATTGTTGTTGTTGTTGTTATTATTATTACTATTATATCTACCTTGTTGCACTTAACCCATTTATATGCCACGGTCACTGAGCCGGATTAAAGCGCTGCTAATGCAATAAGGCGCGACTTTTGTCACCATGAAACCGGAGTGGAAAGAAAAACAACAGCAAAAGTGAATAAATTTAATAAAACCAAATGGATGAAAATGAATGAAAATGAATTCGTTTGATACAGACAAGTGGCTCGTTGATGGTGGGGATAAAAAAATGGCGTAGGCAGGTGATTAAAAAAATAAATACGAACGCTTGATAACAGCTTACACATACACATAAGTATTTATTAAGTTACACATTTACAAAAAAATAAATAAATAAAATTAAGAGAATTTTATGGAAAAAAAAAATGTATGCACTCATATGGTATGCCCACATACACGTATAGGTAGGTAAGTATATACATTTTTCAGTACATCGTATTGGTTAAAAGTGCTTGCGTTGCATGGCGTCCCGGCAAGCGTATATGAATTCCAAATTGAATATATTGTGAAATAAAATTTAATTTACCTGCAACGAGGCATGCGGCGTCAGAGAAGCATCATCAACGCTGCTTGTGCACCGTTGCATGAGACAGTTTTTACTGAAAATGTTCACGTCCTCATCAAATTAATTCTGCCATCATTGACGGCCCGTCTTTCATGGCAAAAAAGGTCAAGCTGAAAAAATAGATATATTTGTATGGCCCTCAATTGTTTTAATTGTTCGGTTTGCCATAAAAAAATAAAAATAAAAATTATAAAAAAGGCATGTCTATGGCTCAAGTGTAGCGTAAACAGAGAAACAGAGATGCGGCTAACCAACTGCTTCCGTTTCCTTCTTTCGGTGTCAATTGGAAAAACCAAGTGAAGTCCGATCCTTCTGAACCTGATCTATCAAAGACGGGTGTAAACCTTCTTTTTACACTGCTTTCACAGACGGCACCATCTAATCCCAAAAGGACCATATAATTTCCGCAAAACCTATCACTGTCGACGCTGGTTGGATGGCGTCTTCGTTTCTACACCACACCTTATAATAGTGCAGAAATGGAGAGTTTGGTAAAAACCTTTAATTTTTGATGGCTAAGAGGTAGAAAGCTACACTTGTTGGCAAGAGTGATTTTGAGCTGAATTTCAAGGCTGAAATTGTTGTTGGTGCTTGTACTGGTTCCAAGATAGACGAAATTATTTAAGACCTCCAAGTTATGATCTTCAATAGTGGCCTGGGAGCTGAACCGCAAATGCGATGACTATTTGTTTGATGACAGACGATATGTGTATGTCGTCTTGACCTCGTTCACTTCCAGATCCTCGGCTCGGACTTTTAGTGTTGAGCAGGGTTATTTTACCCAACCATATAAATTTTGTAGGGATGAAATATTCCCACAGCTCCGTTACGGGTTGAGCAGATCAGCTTTAGGTCTCAATCGTTGTCCGACCGATTCTCTAAAGAAGTTAGTATTTCACTGCCCCAGTTGAATAACTCAGCCGTTAATTGTGAGGGAGGAAAGTTTATTCAATCATACCATCAAGTCATGTGTTTTGAAAACTTCTTCTTCTTCTTTAATTTAGGCACCGCTTATGCGTTTATAGCGAAATCAACAATAGCGGGCCATTCGTCCTTCGATATTTGGCGACAGTTGGAATTACCAAGTGAAACTAGATCAACCTCCAACTGATCCTCCCAACAGACTAGATCTCTTCCTCTTCCTCGGCTTCCCTCAGCGACCTCGACGTTATGATGGTCAACAGTCGTGGAACGTGGGAGCCGAGTACGCTTCGCTTCGTTATCCAGTTTGCAGAAAGCGGAACTCACGGCGTAGTTATTGAGGCGAGTGATGTCAATATCATCTCTAATAGACGATTGTACCTTCTCTATGCAGATCTGAAGCTTTAAATATTTTCTCCAGTCTCAAATTGAGGAAACCACACGATGAAGGGTCAGGCTGTTTGAATCCTTGTTTGTTACTTAACGGCTTGGAGAGGTCCTTCCCAATTCTGGCTGCGCTTATGATGCTTTCCAGCGGTAGTTTACATAGCCGTATACGTTTACCAGGAATACCAAATTTAGATGTAGTAGAGTAAAATCAGCTCTTTACTGTGCTGTCGAAAGCAGCTATAAAATCGATAAAAAGGTGTTGTTAATGGTGGATTTACCAGGTCTGAAGCCTCATTGATAAGGTCCAATCACTTTATTGATGGTGAACTTTAGTCTTTGACGCAATATGCTCGACAGGACCTTATACCTATGTGATATTGGGGAGGCTTGTGTCCAACGTTAATTGGTGCACACTGTGTGGTTCCCCTTTTTGGGAATTGAGTAGAGCCCTCTTAGGTTCCAATTGTCGGGGCATCGAAGCTACTAGAAATTTGTGAAACGTGAAATGAAATGAATAAATATATGTAAGTAAGCATATACTTGTATGTGAGTAAGCTTCGCTTCAACTTTTAATAATAATTGATGATTTCTAATTAAGTGGACTTCGACGATCAAAGCGTAATTTTAAAATCCAATTTAGTAAATCGAAAAATGAAATAAAAAAGTAAATAACAAAATTTCAGCGAATAAAGCATAAAAGTAAATTAGAAATGATACGATATCATCCAGACACACCAACACTCCCACACTCTCATTTCCAGCTCGTTTCATCGCCACTCAATTAAAGTTACCGCAATTTGCATTACCATAGCACTCGACCATTTGGTTGGTACACCACCGCTTAAAATTGTTTAGATGTCCATGTTGTTGTTGTTTCTTTTTTAGATTTCTAAATTCTTCTATACCAACGCTTTGTTAGAGCGAATTCATGAGATTAATCGCGTTGTAATGCAATTAAAAATCAATATTCGCTTCGTTAAGCCATTACGTGCTTGATTGCATAAAAAATTGTCCCTCTAACGGTACTTGTGCAATTTTTCTTTCTTTTTTACTTTTAACTCCGCTTAAGCACTTACACTTTTCTATTTTGCCTTTTTGGTGTTTTTGACTTTACCGTTAAACGCATTTGTTGGAATAATTAAATTTGCAAAAAAAAATTCGAGGAAATAAAGAGACACAATCAGTTGCGGGTTCACTTGTTAAGTTCATGAGTTCCGCTGTTGCTATACACATGTGGATGAGTATGTTTACAGCAGTGATTTTAGCAAAAAAAAAAAAAAAAATTGCTTAACGTAAGCTTCCTGCTGCTACCAATCCATCCATGATCTTATTGGTTCCCACGTTTCATCCATATTTTTTTCTCTAAACGATAGCATTGCCTTGCTTTAAGTCCGTTGTCTTAATATGCCTCTGCGATTCTATCTTCGCTACGTATTTTTACGTCGTTTCTTTATCAAACCTTACCACTTTCTGTATTGTAATAAGTCAGCCGTAACAGTGGATTAAAATTTTGATTTAACCGTCTTAACGCGCTCAGCAAAAAAATTTGGAATTCACTATAACCGCCAGATCGTCCGTATACGCTACTTCCTTGCAACCCTTCTCCTCCTTCATATATCTTAGCAGCTGGTTCATTGCCAAGATTCATAAAAGAAGTGATCTCAGATCTTACAAAAATACAATAAAATTAATTCAGACTTTGGAACATTTTATAAGATATTAAGTCAAGTAAAAAGTTCGTTCGCCCATAGGGGAACAGCTCGTAGTAGATGATTTCTCGCCAATCCCACCAAACACACAGCAAAACCTTTCTGGCCGTCAATCCTGGCTTGGCCACCGTTTCCGCCGGTTCACCGTGTTTCGACCAAGATCGATTTCGCTTGACGTTGTCGTAAGTGATCCACTTTTCATCGCCAGTCACCAAACGCTTCAGAAATGGGTCGATTTTGTTGCGATTCAGCAGTGATTCGCAGATGGAAATTCGGTCCATCATGTTTTTTTGCGTTAGTTCGTGTGGCACCCAAACATCGAGTTTCTTTTTGAATCCAAGGTTATACAAAAGGTTCCAAACGGTTTTCTGGCTTATCTTGAGTTCTTCAGCAATTAAATAAGTGCTCACGTGAAGGTCTGTTTCCACTATTTCCATGATTTTATCGCAATTTTCGACGACAGACCTCCCGACGAGTGGTGCATCTTTGACATCGAAATTACCGGAACGGAACCTAGCAAACCACTTTTGTGCTACACTTTCGTTTACAGTATCGGGCCCATAAACTTAATTAATCTTTTTCTGCCACTTTGGCTGCTTTTTCGTCTTGATCGAAGAAAAATTGTAAAATATATGGAATTTTCTCTTTGCATCTTTGACGAGCGCTCACAATGTACTGAGGCGAATAAACACGTTTTCAGTGCCATAAGTATGACATGATGCGACACGTAACACTACTACTATGGACAGTAACGCCGTTTCTTAGATAAAAATCGAACGAACTTCTTACTTGACCTAATATTTTACGACATAGTCACCATTTCGACCCATGCGGGTGATAAAGTGGGATAATAATTTTTTTCTGCCTTTCTCGAAGTAATTTTCTACCAGCTCTTTCTCGTGGACAGTTTCTGGAAATTTTCAAAAATATCGCAGAAAGTTCATCCTCAGATAATCTGCGTCATCATCGTCACGGAGCGTATTTTCGATCGCCTATACTTGAAATGATAACCTGAAAAGCATTGAACTGTGTAATCCTACCGATGAGTGCAAAACAACGTATCAAGAGGAACTCCAATCTATTATTTATTTTTCGAAGATCCGCAGAATCCAGCGAGCGAACTTCAGCGATTCGTCATATATGTAATTGGGGCTTTGTAACCACTGAGGCAATTTTGGGCTGCGCTTCTACTCTGATTTGATGTACGCATCTTGATGCGACCTTTAGTTTATACGAAGCCGTCTACGAACGACTGATGAATTTTTAGGAGGAGCCTTTATTTCATGTCATAAATACAATCGAAGAGCTTGACATTTCCATTATATAACTTTGGATGTTGGTCGATGTTAGTACGCAATGCCAACCGCTCTGCATTCTATCGCCAGACTACATTCATTTATTTCACAGCTATCATTAAAGAAATTGATAACTGTAATCAAGAAAATCCGAACAATGCCTGGTTTGTTTAAATTTAATAAATATTAAAGAAATAGGATTTTTAATATTGTTATTATTGAATTTATTGATTAAAGCAGTGAATAGATACTCAATATAAATAAATATAAAATTAAATTTCATAAAATTTTTTTTTAGAGAAAAAATTATTTCGCATCTCAATTAATACCTTGAGTTGTTCATTTTATTTTTAGCATGTATATGTATGGACGTTTATTACTTATGTACACGTATGTACATATATACATGAATATTTCAATAAATCTAAAATTTTATAACTTTGATACTTACATTAAAAGCTTTATATATTACATTCAATTTCATTTTAATTAAAAATTAATAAAATAAAGATTTTCAAATATGATTTTAGCTTGCAATAATTTTTATTGTTGTGAAATTTTTTTTTTGAAAATACAGTACACACAAACAGTGAGCTTTTATTGACTTATTACTTACGATTTTTCTTTTCTTTATATTTATATTTATTCTTTATTGCCTTAGAAATTGACATATGTCACAGCTCTTGATATAAAAAGGTAGGACCACATACTCGTACACCAACAATTTATTAGATTATTTAAAGCAAGAATTTCTTTTTCATACAAATATTATTTCATACTTTCTTCTGTCCACAATATATTCCACAATTGTTGCTTTTGTGACACTCATAAATTATTTTTCACAAAGAAAATCGGTTTTTTGATTATGCCAATAAGTAATATATTTATATTGGTATGTGTGTATTTGTCCATAAATCAATTTCACCAACTTATTCATGGTAATTGAATAATTTTGACATATTGAATGGCAAAAATAAAATTTCTATAGTGACACGTTTTGCATTTTTTGAGCAATCTGTGTTACTTTTGAATAAAGAAAACTGTCTTGGCATTTGACAGCGTAATTGAAATATTAATTTTGGCAAGGACGAAGAGCTGTCTTCGGTCATGCTGAAGCCTTCATACTTTTCTGACCATTATCAAATTTAGGGCATGAACAAATCGGTTGTATAGGTGCTATATGATGAAGCTACCGGATTTTGATGATTTTAGGTGTCTATGTTTACGAGAGGCGGCTGACTATTTCGCGATCTAAAGTACTCGCACTTGTTTTTTTGGAAGATCTATGGCCAAAAATCTAAAATTTGAAAAATATATTAGGTCTTGAATTTTTCATTAAGTTGAAGGCTTTACCATAGTTAGAATTATCTGATTTATGTCAAATATGCACAGTTTTGCTCGATAACTTTTTTCCATTACGCCATAGACAGGATTAGATGGTATCACTTGATGCGAGTTCCGGACAATAAGGTGGATGCATAGGAACCTCTTAACTAAGCTCTCGGAATTTCTGGCGAGTCGAGTCGCTATCATGGTCTGTGGTCTAGCGTTGTACTGCTGAATCACAATTTCCTTCTTGTTGACCCAAGCTGGGCGTTTCTGGGCGATTGCTTTCTTCGGACGGTACAACAACTGATAGTACAGATCCCAATAAAGAGAGTGGCCGCAGAGGAGCAGCTCATAGTGGATGTTGAATTCCACCAAACAACAACAAAACCTTCCTGATCATGTCTATCTTCACTCATGTGGAATCTTCATATATCGAACTTCTTTGTGCCTTGCAGTGCTCGCTTGGTAATCAGGCGATTTGCATTATTTTATCGACATTTTCCACAATTGTCCTTCCACACCCTAGAGCATCTTTTACAATAAAATTACTGAAACGAAATTAACAAAGCAAAAATTTTGCATGATTAACTCTTACAATATCAGGACCAACCCACTATTCACATTTTTGGCTGACTGTCTGACGTTTTCACCTTTATCTATGAAAAATTGTAGAATTGTAGAACATACACGTAGCGTAAGTACTATCGAGCTAAATGAACAACCCATTTCCTATTATATTTTTTAGTTCAAGATATCACATTTCTAACGTCATATAGCGTAATCCAATCGCACCAATAGAACGCGAGATATAGATCACTAAAGCCTCCTATTATATGTTGTTGTGGTCCAATCTGTCCGGTTCCGACAAATGATCATTTAAATGTTAAAAAATATATCAGAACTGAGAGATTAGTTTGCGACAAACGGAAATGACTTAATCAACTTAACCGATCGGTATACATTTCTCTCTACTCTTTCTGGTACATACATACTTCATATACTTGAAACGTATAATACAATAGCATTTTTTGTCATATTAAGAAGTGGCAGGAAATATGTTATCAGAAATCTCTGATTATTTTTTTTTATTTACCAAAACTACTGAAGTTTTAAATTAATCAGACAATACTGTGACTTGTGCCAAAAATTAGAAACCAACTTGACCAATGGTTTCCAATACTCTTTATTTATAACTTGTTAAGGTGGATTTATATTCCTTTAAAAATCCTTGACTGAAGAGATTTGATATCTTTTTTTGGTAGAATATATCATAGACATTTCAGCTGAAGTAAGCAAGTGGAGTACCATAGATTGTGACTTAAGTACAGAGGTCAGTAGAGAGAACATTTATGCCGCCAATGCTAAACTTCAATCAAATTGTGGTCACTAAATTTTTTCATACTTTTTTAGATAGACTTTATATACAATATGATTGGCACTCTACAAATGCTGAAATAGTGCTCCATTCGCTTATTTGTTGTGTGCAATTTGATGTTTTCCAAAGAATGAAGTGATCTAGAATTTCTTTTCAGCCAGCTTCCAACGGCTGATTAATTTTTATGTGGTAATGTGTACCACCATAACGTCACAGAAAATAAATAAAAACAACAGCAGATTCTTTAAGGAAGGTTTTCCAAAACTCTCTTTATTGAAGTTCGACCAGCCACTCTCTATTCTCATAAAGATCTCAAAATCAGTCGAATTTCCAGATCTCAGCTTATTTCTCATTCAAATGTCTCATGTTATTTGTCGGCTTAGAGCATCGTTTGAGAGGGCGACGTAGTTCCCTTTATGGGTTTTTTTCAGAGTTTTTTTCCACCTACTACTACTTCTATTCATTTGTCTTCAGCTGCAGCGCGCATGCGAAATTTTTGTTCATAAGATTATCTCCTTTGACGGAAGCGTGTCATTCTAGGCCTATCATTCATTAATTTCAGGTATATAGTTATTGATATGGAAGGATAAAGTAACTGAAGTTCTTATATCGTCGTGATAGCCTAACAATGCTTTCTTTTAAATTTCGTTTTTATTCTTCTTTAAGGACGAAATAAAGCATTCTCCGTTTGTAATTTGATGTAGGTATCTGTTTGCAGATTATAAAATATTTTCTTTAACGTGTACTTGTGTTGAAAAAACAATGAGTGTGAACAAAGAGTATTACAACAACACGAATATAAATATTTCACGCCATTCCTTATACAACAAAAGCAAACGCAACTACGCAACGTAGCTATGAATATGAATATAGATAGCGAATCACCAGCAAACGAAGGAAAAATGTTGATTAACATAAAAATTGATTGCAAGACCACAGTGCGCTTTTAATACCGTTAAAAAGGAGGCAACCTGGTTATTATTTATATATACTTACATTCATACTTATAACTACCTATGTATGGCTTTGCAAGCACGACGGCACTGATGCTTCTGAGCCTCACCGCTCGCTTTACTCGTTCTGGCAATTTCAGTTGGTAATTTTTCGCAAACGTATTAATTGCCTTTCGGAAAGCTGCTTAAAAAACATTAAATGGTCACTTTTGATGATTAAGAAGGCAGTTGCGGTAAAACGTTTACTTTCATTTCTCTTCACGTTTACACTTACTTCCTACTTTTCACTGCGTGATGAACCATTTATGACAGCCACAGCGTTTCCGTGAATATTAAGTCAAGCCGTCAAGCAAATTGTGGTTTTGCAGTCAAGTGCAGATGTGAAGACGAGTGTGAACAGGCGCTGCGTTCGTTTGTGGTTTATAGCATAATATAAAAGAAAGAAAAAAGGAAAAAATATTTAAAAAATGTACTTTGAGTTTTTTTTCGCTCTCTTCCTCCGCGGGAATTTATTTATGCAACGGCATAATTCACAAAATATTTATAGCAGCAAAAGTAAAAGCAGGAAAATAAAAACACCAAACCAAAAAAGAATGAAATAAAAATGGGCATGCAAAGTATGCACTCTTGCCATCTGACCAAGATGTGTGTGTGTGTGTATGTGTGTGTATCGATGATGACATGCGGGATGGCATGTTTTAATAACAAATTAAAAATTGCTTTGTTAATTTTAATACGGTCGTGAATATGTGGGTTATGTGACTGTAATGGTGTTGAGAAAGAAAAACAGCAATCAAGCTGTGCATAAAAATAATGATATCAACAACAACAACAACAACAACAACCAAAGTAATTTGCCTGAGCATCCGGAGATTTACGTTGGTAGTGAAAATGAAGCTGTTGAAGCAATTTTTGTGCAACGGAATTATGCCTAGGAAGCATTGTTGTCTTCTGCTGATAATGGGATTAAGGGGTTAGGGGTAGTCAGAATTTTCAAAAAAAAAATTTTTTTTTTGCATTTTCGTTAAGTATAATATCTTAAAAATAATCTCTGAAAATTTCAAGTTAATCCGATAATTCGTTTTTAAGTTATTCGACAAATAACAAATAGAGCTCGGGCCTTTCAAAGCGCTCGGGAGCAGGTAGCTAGTATCCAGTGTGAAACTTTAAACGCGTTTTTCTCAAAACTATGTTTTTTGAACTGGTGACAACTATAACTCGAAAACCGCTCTGTTGATTTTAATGAAATTTATACAGCTTTTAGAATACATAATAAATTCGGGCCTGATCGAAGGATTTTTTTTTTGAAAAATTTCGATTTTTTAAGACCAATTAACTGTTGATTTTTTCCCAAAAATCTAGACAAAAATTTCCTGAGGCCGCCATTTTGTTAATTTTTAAAAAAAGAAAAAAATCTTTGGTTCAGGCCCAGGATTATTTATTTTTAAAACTAATTTTTTTTATCCGATTGATTTCAGATGAATCTCCAAGGACTTATGATTGTCACCGCAAGGACCTTTTTTTGGAACTGGGTTAACACAGACAGCTGTAACTTCGGAAAAAAAATTTTTTTTTTTCGAAATTTTCGTCACTTCAAGTCAAAACATTGTTTAATAATACCATATCATTACTTTTGTAAAATAAAATTATTTAATAGCAAAAAAAAAATACTGAAAATTCTAATTTTTTCGTGCCTCTGACTACCCCTAACCCCTTAATGCGATTTTTTGGAGAGGACGATGGAGGTGAGGGAATTTTTTATTATAGGCTAGTAAATGGACGAATACCTTTCAATGATGCATAGCTGAATTATTAATAGTTCTAATTCGATGAAATTTTTGGCTCACCAAGCAGGTTCATATGCTGCATCAGCTTTATACTAGTTAAATACTAGTTCATTTATGCTTAAATTTCTGCTTCTGGTGACTTTAGAACTGGTATGATTTCACCTCTAAAACCTCTTAAAAGTGGATCACCTACAGCAAAGAGCTGTGAGCTGGCACAAACGGTCTCCAAGCCAGGTATCAACAACTGTGAGTTACTCTACTATTGTATGTCCAAACTACTTAACTCGGCTCTGTACCATCAGTAATTGGACCGTCCGGAAGAAGTAATTGCCCGGAAATGCATCCGTTGAGAACTTATTATGCATCCATTTGTTGTCCCAGGTTCACTTTCCATTATAGGTATCAAGAGCAAGGCACATTACGATCTCAGCCAGAGCAGCTGCTGGTGGATGTGACAGCTGCGTTGCAGCAGCAGCTAATTTATGAATATGCAATTAAATACAAACGTATACCACATGTCATGCTCTGCATATATCGTTGGCCGAACAATTTTGGTAAACAAATGACACACTTAAATATGCAGACGTTGAAATGAGTAGAACGTATTATGTATGAAAAATAATGACTGGAAAAGCAGCTTCAACAGAAACAACACGAACACGATGCGTGACAGTGGAAATTCCGGTAGAAATCGTCTGACCAACATTATCAAACGGAAATACAATGCAAAGCGGAAGAGAAAGTGGAAAGTGACACTGGCGCCTCCAGCAGTGGGTTATACTCCACGGGTTTTTTTAATTAAATTTTTTTTGAATCGATCAATAATTCAATAAATAACCAATCCTTGGGCAATACAAAAATAAAAATACCAAAAATAAACAACGACCTTACAATTGGAATGTGTAATGCACTTTTAGCGACGGTTCCAAAGCTGGCGGCGGCCATTCTGCAGGTAATGCTGGCTCACGTAATGCTTGCACGAGCGCCAATTGTTTGATGAAAGTGTTGAACGACGATGGCAACCAGCAGGTTGTGGTGCTGAACTTGGTATGTCGTGCAACCAGTCGTCGACAGCTCAAAATGGATAGTGAAATGCAGGAGGAGTGTAAGAAAATATTTAGATGTAACTTAATTTAATATTTTCAAGAGTTTTGCAGAGAGAGAGAAAGCGAAAAATGCAAAGAAAGATACAGAAAAAAAGATAGAGAGAGAAAGAAGGCGAGAAATAGAAAGACGGAGTTAAAAGAGAGAGAGAGAGCTAAAAATACAAAGAAAGATACTGAGAAAGAGAGAGAGAGAGTGAAATAGAGTCATAAGGAATAAAGCGAGAGAAATAGATAGAAAGAGACAGAGGGATATAGAATGAGAGAGAACGAGAGAGAGAGGGGGGGAGAAAGAGAGAAAGGGAGAGAGAGAGAGAAAGGGGGGGGAGAGAGAGAGAAAGAGAGAGAGAGAGAGGGGGAGAGAAAGAGAGAAAGGGAGAGAGAGAGAGAAAGGGGGGGAGAGAGAGAGAAAGGGGGGGAGAGAGAGAGAAAGGGGGAGAGAGAGAGAGAGAGAGAAAGAGAGAAAGAGAGAAAGAGAGAAAGACAGAAAGAGAGAAAGAGAAAAAGAGAGAGAGAGAGAGAGGAAATGTTGAAACTTTTATACAAATAGAGAGTGAAAAATTAAAAATTTATTTCAAAATTATTTAAAACATCAGAAATTGTTGACAGCTTCATCAAGAAAAAATGATCTTCTCTCAGTCTAATCTGTTTTGTTATTTCATATTTAAGTTTAAGACTAGTATAAGACTAGAATTTTAAAGTTAGACTCATACCAGTCTGCTATTTGTTGGCAGATGTGTTAACAACTAATATCTTTCCTTACACACTAATACGGAGCTTCAACTAAATATGCTATTCCAAGCTATTCCTGCGTATTTCAGTTATAATTCGCCTGTGTTTCTAAATGTTCACTACCAATATGTATGTGTGAATACATTGTATTAAGCTGTCGCTGTGGCACACAAATGTCATTTGTGTTTGTATCCTATTTCCTGTACTTTGTATTCGATTTGTTGTCAATTTGTTGCTATTTTGTAACTATTATTGCTTATTATACAGTAAATTTCCTATTTCGATTATTGTGGCCTTTTGCTGGTTTAACTAGCCAATTTAGTTTAGTTGGCATTTATATACGCACATATCATACTGATACGAGTATAAGCATCGTTGCATACAAATATATGTTTTTAGTATTGTATCCATTTGCTGGTAGGTGTTGTTTTATGGTTTAAGCTTTTATTTAAAATTTATTGTAATCCACTACAAATTTGCTACGCAATTCGATTCAATTATACGTAGCACTAATATCTGAAAATACCTAATTATTGAATTTGGTTTGTATGAATCAAGGTCTGTAAAATATGACAATTTTCAAGTGAAGAGTAGGGCAGTATATGTATTTAGAGTATCTATTGGATGCCAAAATCGAGGTGCTTCGTAGAAATTTGAAAGTTTACATTATTGTATGCTTAGACATTTGCCAACACCAGGAATGGCTGAAAGGTGCCAATAATTCCAAGAAGCTCACTCTCGCTGCAACACTTTTTGAAGTGTCAGTGAACTTAATAAATTCCACTTGTAATAAATGCATTGGGCACAACGCGCCATCACCAATTTCTCACACGAAACTCACCCCTGTGCTCCCCACAATATATTCATAATGCAAAAGAGGAAATAGCCATCCCGCACCATCCCAAATTTTTTACTATGGTGTTCGCAATCCAAAGTCCGTCAAGAGCTGTTGCGCTTGCTGAATACATTTAAGGTATCATATATCATCATCTTCCCTAGTCCAAAACATCTTCTCTCCTCAACATCCTAGAGCTAAGACACTAATAAAGTTCAATTGTAATTGTAAATTGAAACCACAGAACCATCTGTAGTGGTTTTGCTTCTCTCGTTGGACGGAATGCCACTTGGCAGAAGCTGAGCATTTTTCCTGAAGAATTATCTTTTCCTTTGAAATATGTTTTCATGCATTTTTAACCTAAAAACTACCAAATAATCATGGAAAAGTTAATGCTTCCTGTTTGTTGCGGCATCTGTGCCGGCGACATCATTGGTCTATTTATCTTCGAAAATGATGAAGAAGCTGAATGTTGTTAATACCGAACGTGATAGAGATTATTTGTTTCCAAATGTTGAAGGGAATAACAAGAATGATATGTTATTTCCACATAACTGCGTCACACGTGCAGCATAGGCAACGTTACGGTCGACATTTTGTGGACTTTGTTCGAAAATCGCATAATTAGCCGAAACATCGATGACGACTGGCCGCCACGTAACGGCGATTTGACTCGGCTGGACTCTTTTTAGTGGAGAGCTGTTAAGGGGCACACCCAGTGTAATAGCCTAGAAAAAAGGTGATTTTTGGGAATTTTTATTTAAAAAAATACTTTATCAATTATTTCAAAATTTTAAGAATATATTTATACATGTTTCAAGAATATACAGTAAAATTTTTGAAGAAAAAAATTAAATATTTTTTAAGTTATAGTCGATCTCCAACGTCGCGAAAAAAAAGGTACTTCACTGCTGGAGTGATTCCGGCCTTCTCCGTGGATGGAATCTAAAAAAAAAAATTCTCGTTAAACTAGATAATATTGTCTGTACAATGACCTAAGATAAAAATAATAATAAAAAATTGACAATATGGCGGCGTTTTAAAAAAAATTGTCGAATTTTACCCAAAATTTTGGTCGATTTTGGCCCGCCAAAATTCGATTTTTTGATCAAATGAAAAATCGATAGGTCATTGTACGGAGAACTATATATAAAACTTG
The DNA here is from genome assembly GCA_037013455.1 of Ceratitis rosa. Lineage (NCBI taxonomy): Eukaryota > Metazoa > Arthropoda > Insecta > Diptera > Tephritidae > Ceratitis > Ceratitis rosa. Next base: position 14,398,262 of record JAWMAG010000031.1, read on the forward strand.
GAAAAAAAATTCGATAGTGATCGGATCATTTGTTTTTGAGTAATCACTGCAGCAAATTCGGAAAATGCTGTTTCGAGAAAAACGCGTTTAAAGATAAAATGATTAGACTCTCTAGCTGCCGAGCGGCTGCTCTTTAAATTGCTATAACTCAAAAAATATTTGAGATATCGATTTGAAATTTTAATATATTATTTTTAAAGGTGTAATCTACCAAAATATGAAAAAAAAAAATCGATTTTTTTGAAATTTCACACTGGGTGTGCCCCTTAAGAATAAGTGCTACGCCAACTAGCCGCGGAAGCCATATGCATTATATGTGAATCATCACATCGTTCAAATGACCGCCTCGCGAATTTTCGTAAACTTCGGGAAATAATTTTCGACCAATTTTTGGTATATATTGGGGGTTGTCTCAGGCATAACACAAGGAATATTGATTTCAAAGTACTCAAAAGTTAAAAGTTTATCCGCTTAAAGACGGTCTTGCTCGTAACCCTACAAAAAAAAGTTCGAACGGTGTCAAATCTCGGTGGCCACTAGACCGCTGCCGGGGAGTTTCTCCCGCATTAAAGCCATATTCGCGCGTGTTGTGTGACATGTGTCACCATTTTGTGAAACCTCATATTGTTCAAGTCATCTTCTTCAATTGCAGGTCAGAAAAATTCGGTTTTCACATTACCATAACGCTCCAAATTGACAGTAACAGACTGGCTGTTGTAGTTTTTGAAGAAGTAATGCCCGATCACACCTCCAGACCAAAGAGTACATCAGACAGTAGATGTTTTGGGTGTAATTTCCTTTATTGAATTATTTGAGGATTCTTCAAATGTGACAATTTTGTTCGAAAAATCGCCGTTCACTGCTTGTGGTTCAGTTGTTGTATGAGCTGGACTTTGTCTGTATGCAGGTCTAAGTCTAAGTACAAAATATGCCATAATTGGCAACAGGGTAGTGCCAGCTCTTGGAAACGTCCAGAAGTAGACACATTCGGGTCTTAGGTTACGCTTTCACTCACAGTAGCGCTGTTTAAGAGGGAACGAGCAAACCGATCCAATCTTTTCAAATTTCCTTGAAGTTTTAACAATTGCTTGAGTAAATGGACGATGATGTGTACCATCATTTCTTCTTAAACACTAAACGTGGTCAAGTTTGAATAATTTTTGCTATAGGTTTTGATATTAACGCATTATTTGACAGTGAAGTGATCCATTTTCATAAGCGCCGAAGTTTTAACTAAAACAAGACATGTGTGTTTCTTTTGCAATCACAAAATGGATACCCTATTTGATATCGCTCTATCAATGTTCATTCGCCTCGTCCGATTTCATTTTTCTCTACACTCTTCACTACTCACTCCTGATGTCCATCGCGCTGAAAGAAGTTTTACTTCAAAAAGCTTCATGAAAGCTCTATAAAAATTAGAAAACTGTTGCAGCAATTACCATTCTGCAAACTCTTTAGCAGAAGAGGAGTAGCTAGAAGTAGAGTTAAAAGTAAAATCACAATTTGGAAAACACATAAATGCAATTATCTACTCTTAGTGAAAAGAAAAATTAAAAAAAAAGCTGCAGGTTATTGGGGAAAAGTAGCAAAAAGAAAGTAGAAAAAATAGTGAAAAATCAGATTTGCTGCAGTGGAAAAAATAAAGCTTAAAGCATATGAAAGTTAATTTGCTTCGAATATATTTTAGATGTATTTATGTATGAATTTATGTAAACACACACTTTTTTTCTTAATGCAAACGTCGTTATTTCGTAAATAAAAGCAAATCGCAAAGATATTTCAAGGCTTTTCTTAACATGAAAGTATTTAAGAGGAATAAATTCCCATTTTGAAAGGCAAATCAAAGCTAATGACTTACTTTACAGAATTATTTGTGTTGTTATTTTCTAGAAAGTTGATAAGTTGATTTATTTTTTTTTATTTTTTGCTTTCTTCTTTTTTCATGTACATACATATATAGATAGACATTTGTTAAGAAGTAAGTATGAAAATAACAGTAAATAAACATTGAAAATCTCATTTGCGACGTTCGACTAACTTTTTCACTTTTTCCACTCGCACATGCACAGCAATAACTGATTGTTGCGCCAACAACAACAATTACCATATAGCCTCACCAACACACCGAATACCAAGGCAACGATCAAAGTATTATTCAACACAACCTATCATTGGCTATTGATAGAGGATTATACATTTAATCGGCATGCTGGCATCTATGATGACAACGTTGACAACGTCAACAAGGGCAATAACAACAAAAACAACTGCAGAAAAGGAAATGCCAATCAAAATAATGAGTCAGTCAATGGCAACAATAGCAATGAGGATGACGAAGACAGCCTTAGCAAAGTATAATTTTTTTTTTTTTTGCAACAAAAGCAATCACAGCAACGACTTCTACGAGCAGCAATGTAGCTATTGCAAGCAGCACTGCGCTGCTACTGCGTCTTCCACTGTCAATAATGAGAAAACGATGGAGATTATTGAAAAGTATCTGGCAAAATATCAACTTCAACATAAATACAGTGTTCATATTGGCAAAGCGGCACACACGGCGTATACGTGACAACGTCGTTGTTGGCGTTGAGGGTAAAAGCTGCACGCGCGACAGTGAAAGCGCTACTAATAATACACTTCAAAGGATGGATTACTACCAGCTCCACGTTGTTTGGTAAATTTTTTATTTTTACTTTCATTTTATTTTTTGCATTCTTTTTTTTCGGGTAGTTAGCCTGTGTACGATGTGAGACATACTCATTAAGAGGGATATGAGTGCTCTCCGAAAGATACACAAAAGCAGACACCCACATACAAACTGCCTCCTGCGCATAAAAAATATACCCACTCACATATGTATTGATAGGTATTGGCAGTATACGTTTTGTTGTTGAAAAAGCGATTGTGTAATAGCTGTTTGTTGATTCTTCGTTTTTTTTTTTTTATTTTATTTTATTACATTTTTTCTTGTGACAATAATCTTTTGTAAGCTTTTGGCATGAAATGTGTTGTTTTGCGTATGTTTTTTAAGGAAAAGTTTTTCAATTTGTTGATTGAACATTTTTTACGCACACTTTTGAAAAATCCTACCTGATAAAAATGGAATGGTTGGTGAGATCTTGGTTTTGGGGTGGTTTTGAAGAAGACACAAAATCAACCGATTTTGCTTCATGATACAGACAAGAGTTTGCTATTATGTTTTAAAAGTGATTTTGATGGCGAGTGACGTATAAATTTCAGCAGGGAGGATCTGTTATATGGTGCGAAGGCATAGACGATGACAACATCTCAGTCGGCGTTAACAGTTTTCGAGAGAAGGGTTTTATAAATGATTTATGGTCCTCTTCGAGTTGGCAACGGCGAATATCGCAGCCGATGGAACGATGAGCTGTACAAGATATACATCGACATTGACGGAGGAAGCAGAGGAAGGGGAAGACCTCCACTCCGTTGGAAAGACCAGACATAGAAAGCCCTGGTTGTACTTGGTATTTCCAATTGGTGTCAAACAGCGAAAAGAAGAATTGAGTGGTGCGCGGTTGTTAACTCGGCTATAATCACGTAAACGACTTCTACGCCAGTAAAGAAGAAGAAGAAGAAGCATAAGAAGAAGAAGAAGAATGGGGATTGTGGGCTATCTCCTTTTGCACCCATTCACCGAACGTGCGATACGCTTCTTGGTAGTTCGACTTCAATTTTGGCACGAGTTGGATTTTGTAAGCCCGTAAGCCCGCAATAGCTCCAATGGTTGCCCACAATGGCTTTGAACCTTCCTTACCAAATAATGCGTGAGCATATAAGGTCTATTTTGTCCACTGCACTCAATGTCATCAGTTTAATTTCAGATTAATTCGGACTTATACTGTCAGCAATTCGAAATTTTGAAGGAATCGCCCAGCAGCAGCCAGCTTGTGTTTCATCAGGACACCGGTAGTAAATCGCCAGCAGCTTTATTGGGAGGTCCTTATGCGTCCACTTCATAGTCCAACTGATTAAAATCTGCTTTTGTCTACGTCAAATGATTTGGCTGGCGAAGAATTGGCTTTGAGAAAAGCCTGTAAAAACGATGGTCCCAATGCTTTTCCAATATGGACAAGGGCTTCTATGGGAGCAGTTCTTAATGAAATTATCTATATCCGAAGGCTAAGATAAATAAAAAAAATTACTTTAATAAAATAAAAATTTTTGTAAAAAAAAAGATTAGCGCTCAACCAAAAAGGTTTACACTCACGAAGGGAAAAAAGAACGAATACAAAAAGAATACGGAAATCTGCAAATAAACGAACAACCTTTCCAACAAATACAAAAACGAGCTTAAAATCGACTGAAAATCTAATATTTGTCTGCACATTTTCTTGGGTCTTTTCTTATGTGTTAATATATATCAATGCCAGTAGTTGTTGCTTTATTCGACCACAACTTACAATACACAGGAAACCAGAACTACAATAAGGCGGCGAATTGAACATTTCGGAAATTGGATATTTTGCACTTGATGATGGTCTACAAATTGCCCTCTGGTCTGGCAAATCGACCACAATTACAAGGCGAATGAACATGAAGACGGCACGCATCCGTTGCTTGATTGTGGTCATAGAGTGAGTGGGTGAATGGTATACTACAGGATAAATATAATAATATTGTAAACAGAAATATGTAGGCGTATATATTTGTGGGAATATTGTGCACTTGTGACTGGTAAGAAAATAACTGGTAGAGTACTACTTGCGTACTGTTTGAGCAATAGAAGGTAAAAATTGTTGACAAATTTTTTTAAAGAAAATTTTGATATTTTTGTTAGTAATAAATACTTGTTTTTTTTTTAATCACACTGGTTAAGCCTGAAATTGAAAGAAGCAGAAGGAATTATCTTATAAAACTGAGAAATCATCACAACCCGTTAGCAGCGAAGAAATAGAGAGAGAAAGAGAAGAAAGAGATGGAGATAGAGGAGAAAGAGAGAGAGAGAGAAATAGAGAGATAAAGAGAGGAGAAAGAGAAAGAGAAGAAATAGAGAGAAAGAGGGAGAAATAGAGAGATGGAGAAATAGAGAAAGGTAGAAAGAGAGAAAGGGAGAAAGAAAGAGAGAGAAAAAGAGGGAGAAATAGGGAAAGGGAGAAAATTTGAGAGAGAGAGAAAGAAAGAGAGGACGAAAGAGAGGAAGAGGCAGAAAGAAAGAGAAAGAGAGAGAGAAAGAAAAAGAGGACGAAAGAGAGGAAGAGGCAGAAAGAAAGAGAAAAAGAGAGAGAAAGAGAGAGAGAAAGAGGGATAAAGAGAGAGAAAGAGAGAGCAAGAGAGGGAAAGAGACAGAAAGAGAGAGAAAGAGAGAGAAGGAGAGAAAAATAGAGAATGAGAGACAGAACGATAGAGAAAGGGAGAGAAAAAGAAAGAGAACGCCTTAGAGTTAACTCCAGCAAAGACTTCCTGTTAGGCATAAGCTGATTTAAGCAGATTCAGATTCCTCTATAATTAAATTAAGTTTAAAAAATATTATTTTTAAAGTTATTAGTATTATTTACATTAAAAAATTATAAACCAAATTTTGAAAATGCATTTAACGCAAAGTAATCGGTTCTTACTACAACTGACTAGTGGGTAACCTAACACTTCTACCAAACTATCAGCACCCAAACATACGCAAATTGCCTACAATACAAAAGTTTAATGGAAGATGTGTTACTTACTTGTAAGGAAGAAAGTGCGAAAGTCGAAGAGGAGAACAATAAACCGAAGTGTTGTAGCAAAACAAAAAAAAAAAAACAAAAAAAAAGCAACTTAAGGGCAGTAAAAAACTGAATCGGTAAACTATTGGACAACAGCAAATAAGCAAACAAATAAAAAATTGGATGAAGAGAAAATTTGAAAAACGTTTAACTGATTGCACGGTTGGAGCAATGTGTAAAAATCGTGTGATTAGAACGTAAATGACAATGTCCGCATATATACATACTAACTTATGTTTGCTTGTACATATGTATATTCGTATGAGTACATATCTACATATGAATTTGCTGTCCTTCTGTTATTTGTATTTGCTGTTACAATGTCCTTTGATTTCCCAAGTGGAAGTACGTTTATATCTCTGATGCTTTTGCAATATTCCTGCGATAAACATTTTTTAAATATACATACAAGAAATAAATATATGCAAGCATAGAAGTGTCTGTGTAAATTCCCAGCAGAAAAAAACTGTTAGTTATTAATAAGAATCCAACTAATTAGTAGCTTTTACACTACCTAGTTAATCTTTCTATTATATTAGGAACTGGTAATTTTGACACGACGATGTACTACCAACTGTCCACTTTATCTACTCACATGGAATTTCCACTTCAGAATTAAAAATATCAATATAAATATTTGGAGATCTGTGACAACCTCTAATGTATCGGCTAGCTTGGGAACGTAACAAACACTGGCATATACCTCTCTCTTTCTCTTCGCTGTAGTAGTGAAACTGATAGTAATCATTTGACGCGAGGTCGGGACTATAAAATGGAGGAATATGAACTTCCCAACCAAGTTCTCGGAGCTTCTGGCGAGTCACTGTCGATGTGTGCGGTCTGATGAAATACAATTACCCTCCTGTTGGCCAAAGCTGGACACTTTTGGGCGATTAATTCTTTCGGATGGTCCAACTGCTAAAGGTACTGGTCCGAATTATAATCCAATCCTACCAAACATACAACCTCAACCCTGGCTTAGAGACCGTTTGTACCGATTTACTGCTGTTCGATCACGACCGATTCATTTGACGTTGCTATAGGTTATCTACTTTTCATCACTAGTCACCATTCTCTTCAGAAATGGAACGATTTATTTACGATTCAGTAGGGATTGGCAGATTGGATAACATATCTGTGGCGTGCTAGGAATTAATAACTAGGGTAGTGACGTAATGGTGTAAATTATTATTGTTCCTGTGAACTGCTGGATATTTGCCAACACATAACGAACTAGTTTTTTTCAGCTTTCACTTACTAGTATTTAACCAATTTTTTTTGCATATTAGTTTGGCTTTTCCCTACAAGGTAAGTGTAGTGTGCTGAGTGCCGTATTACTGAAGTTTTCTCTCTAAAAATATAGGTCTCAGCAAATAGAAGCATATATGTTCCCTTTAAGCAATAGTTCTCACATTCTGCCTTTTTTTCTTTGAAAAACAAACAAATTAAAGAGTGCATTTTGTTGTTCAAAAGACAGACAATTGTTGGTTAATGCTCCTTTTTTGTCACGTTTTAAATGTGTGGCTTCGAAATGGATTTGTTTCGAGTTGATCATTGACACATATACATATTTATTTCGCACTTCTCTTCCTTTTCTCTACTTTAAATTTTTGTATTTATTTTTTTCAATTTTTACAAGTAACAAAAAAAAACCTCACGGATACTCTGGAGCATTATATAACTATACAATTCGGCACGCATTTGCATTCAATGAATAGCTTTAATTTTGCTTTACTCTCGAGCGTAAGGGATTTGTTCAATTTCAGGTTCTTTGTTACATTTTTTTCCACTTAGAATTTTTTATTTTTTTCTCATCTTTTTCTGATTTCTCATTTACACTCACACATCGTTTTGTGTCCCTTGTACCATAAGTATGTTGTATTACATAGTTTTCTGCTTTTCTATTTATCCTTTATTTTCCTTACCACAAGAGTTGTGGATTGGAGGTGGCAGACGTTTTTATTATACAGAGTTATTCATTTTGCGGTTTCGAAAATAAATGTAATAAATACATTTAAAATACTTTTTTTTATGAAATTCCTATTTTATAATAAAGTTTTAACTTTGCATTATGTGTGAAACTCTACATCGCTCAAATGACCACCTCGCGAATTTTTGCAAACTTCGATCCGTTTGAGGTAATTTTCGACCACTTTTTGTCAATTATCGGGCGGCAACTCAGCCACAACTTGAAGAACGAAAGTTTTCAAGTGCTAGAGTTTTAAAGGTGTAACTGCCCCACACCATGTGCTACGAATTGACTTTTTTCGTTTTCAAAGAAGTAAGGTCTTATCACACCTTCGCAGCAAAGAGCGCACTACGTGTAGATGTTTTGATAAAACTTTTTTTTATCATTTTGGGTCTTTTGATAGGGATTTCGATCATAAAACGCTCCAATAACCCTATCTGATACTCCATTGGAATTCCCAAATATTCCCAAAGTAGTCGTACCCCTCATATTCCAAAATACCGAAGCGTAACCTTCCAGCCCAGTGCAGTGATTTCCGTCACTTTGGGCGAAGTTCCCCAGTTGCCGTTCACTTAGATGAAGACCCTTTTTATTTCAGAGTGAATGAATAAACTCATGATCCATCCCCTACAGATCGAATTTGTTATTTTTCTTTTGATGTATTCCGATGTTACCGGCTGATCTGCAATACGGTTGTATGTAGGGCTTGGTACTCACCTCATGAAATCAAAAAAATCCTCGAATTAGGGACCTCCTTTTGATGACAATCCCCGGAAACGCTTTTAGGATCACGATATTAGGGAAACCACCTCGAATTTTCAGTCCCTCGATTGGAAAAGTTGATGTCCTCGAAAGATACATAAAAGGCTGATATCATTGCCATCCAAGAAGTGTGATGGACGGGACAAAGACGGATCAAGATTTGAATGTATGAACCTGGTATGTCCGGTCTCTCAATTTGGAAGGTGACGCTGCCCAGCTGGATGATGGGTTCGAAATATTAAATGCTGACATCACCGCTATTCAAGAAGTGCGATGAACGGGACAATGATGAAATTTGGTATCGGATTCGTTGTGAGGGGGATACTCCGTCGCCGAGTACTGATATTCACACCGGTGGATGAACGTCTAGCTGGGACGGAAGAGAAGGGTGATGTGACTGAGGACACTTTTTATGAGCGCCAAGAGCATACTCATGAGACTTGCTTCCGCCACAATGTGAAAATCGTGCTTGGCAATTTTAACGTCAGGATGGGTAAAGAGGGTATCTTCGGCACAACTGTCGGAGTTTGTGGCTGATCGACTTCACGGGGGCCGGAAATACTGTCTCCACCCCTGCCTAGCGTTCCTTGCATTGGTTGTCTTCAGCAACATCTAATTTGAAGGCCGCACTGTTAACAACCCTACTAGGAGCCTGTAGTCTGACCTATTTGTCGCTAGTAGAAACTTAGTTAACTTTGCGTTGTATGTTTTGCTCGTAATTTTTGCTATACTGTGGTATTTACCCGTTCCCAGAGCCTATTAGCATACAAAAATATTTTTTGCGCGTCTTTTAGTTCCATTGATGGGGTTGGCAGGTCCATGACTGTTTCGAGAGTACTCCTTCTTTAGCCAGATCGTTATTTTACTACCATTCAATTAATCTTATTTTTTGGCTCAAAAATTGAATAATTCAAAAATCAATTACCACAAATAAAAATATGTAGATGTCATGTAGCCAAATTTCCAAAGTTTTTTTTTCGTTTTTATAGGAATGAAGGGGAACGTGCCAAAGTGATTGATTACCCAACACGAACCAGAGACAAGGGACAAGGACATTTTGAAAAAATCAACTAATAGAAAAAAAATAAAAATAAAAATGGAATTGAGGGCTGAGTGGGAGTGATAAATGCTAAAATTATTTGGAAGGTTGAGAAGTCAAAGCAGACCTCAGGCCAAAACGACCTAAAGTGATTGACAAAGCTGGTAGTTGTCACTGAATGGAGTTCTTACAAAACACTCGCTTACGTATAAGAAGTTTGAGATGGACACTATGCCAGACTTGAGTGATGTGTTTATTTTTCTCTTTATTATTGTTGTTACTTTGGTCAATTTAGATAATTTGACAAATTTTTAAAAGTCGATTTGTTGAAAGCTTTTCGATTGAAAGTAACAAACCTCAAACTTCATTTAGCGCTGAAATGATGAAAAAGCGTGTAATATGAAAATTGTGAAAACAAAGTGAATTGAATTTTATGGCAGCGTGTGAGGACCTCACTTGCTTTTATTTGCTATTGACCTGTCAGCTGTCCCACCACTCTTTCCTCTTTCCGTTGGTCCTTTTTGACCTTACTGCTGTTCCCATGGTTCATTTAATTTCCTGTGTTGTAAGCTGTCAATGGCATGAAAAATGATATTTAAACCACCGACACGAGATCTATCGGCATTCAACACTAAATTTTTTTACTTCATTTTTCGTCTACTATTTATTTTGAAATTGTTGACAAATTGTTGTTTTGGTTGCCATGGTATGTAGTTTGTTGCTGTTTATTGTTGGTGCGATATTTACTATATATATACATATGTTAGTTTGTCCTTAGCGATTTACAAACATAAATCTTCTGGACGACAATAACAAATCGAAGGTCAAACACAGCAGAAGTCAATAATAAATATTTATTAAATGAGTTGTTCAGTCACATATTTTATACTAAATCGAATAAGGTAACAAATCGATAAATCGGACACGCCCAGGAGGATCAAAAAATAATTGACAACAGTTAATGCTGTTCAAACGACGCGATTCAGGAGGTCGTCCAGACGTAGGCAGCTTAACAAAGTAGGCCTTTCCATGTCGAGCGAAAACGACGCACATCATAAATTGCTCGAAGACAGTTAAGCAATTATATAGGGTCATCCATTTCGTGCTTTCAAAAGTAGTTTGACATCTGGCAAAAAAAGCAGTGGACGACGATTTTTCGAACAAAATTTTCTTCCGTGCCGAGGGAAATTTCTCACTCAAGGGATACGTAAATTAGCAAAATTATCGCCCTCAAATAACTGACACTTCGTAGCGGCAGACCGATTTTCGGTAGAGCTCCTCTTCCAATATGTTGTATGCATCTTAAGGTTTTCCAACAAATGAAGGGTCCTACAGTTAGTTCTAAGCCGCCTCCGAACAGCCATGTCAGAAATACACTTGGAGGGCTTGAAATTCTCTGTCGAGGATCGACCGCAATAGAAAAATGAATTTTTTATAATTTTGGAGGTTGGCCAAAGGAGGACTCGAACCTTGGTCTTTAAAATCAGAGTACACAATACCAATCACTCGGCTTTTATGGTCGAAGAGAAGCCATTAGACTAATTTTCTGTTGGTATCTTAGGTACGGAGGTATGATTGGACCTTACTTCTTTAAAAACAACAGCGACGAGATTGTCATTGTTAATTTGGAGCGTTGTGGTCATGAAAAACTCCACTTGGACATTATGAGATTTTAAGTATTGTAGATGATGTCATTGCCACTCAATACGAGCGAGCATGACTTTATTGCGAGAGAAATTTCCTGGCCACGTAATCTCTCGTCTTGGCGATGTCTATTGGTCACCGAGATCGTCCGATATGAGACCGTTGTATTCCATTTTGTAGGGTCGAGCGAAGGACTATATTTATGCGTATAAACCTTTAACTCTTGAGCTGAGATACCACACAATACGTGCAAACCGAAGACAGCTCTTCCTTATTACTTTTTTTTTAGGGAAGGGCTCAGCCTCACTGTGGCTTCCATGTGTATTGTGGTCTGTTTCATTCTATTCTGGAGTCGTCACCCGAACTGTGTCTCAACTCTATTTCGTATTTATGTTGATGTTGACACTTGATCGGTTAAATACTCATGTTTCATGTTAAAAACACTGATTAATTTTTGAGTTGCACATTCATGACCTTATCGGTGGCCTGCCGGTGTTTGTTGTTATTGTACTTATGCTTATTGAAATCGAGTTTTTCTTCTTTTTTTTATATTACTTCAATTTCATTGCCTTCACCCGCGCCTTCAGCTTTGCATTACCATTGCTCTCTTCAGTGTGGAAAGGTCACGCCAACTGACTTCACAGCAACTTAAGCGGCAATGAGACGCGTCTCTTCCGTATGTATTTTGTAGGTGTGTTGTTGTTGTTAGCAGAAGCCAAAGAACATTGCGTTGGACATGGCAATTTATTTTTAGTTCGTCCATAGTCACTATTCGCTCACTTCCCGTGCCACGTTTTCCCATAGGAGATTGACATATTAATTGAAACTAAATCCTGCCCAAGACATGTTTGCCGTTTTAATTTCTTTGCATAAAAAAAAAATATTTATATTTTGTGGCATTTCAGCTGCTGCGCGCTTGGCGGTCACAAATTGCTGTGCGTGATTAGAAGATTTTTCTGGTTAATTTTGTGGGTGTTTCTTGTGACCAAAGACGTTGGGTGAGAGTCCTTACAGATATTTTGTATATTTTAATTTTGTATTTTTTTTACAGAACCTGATTTATGTTTTGTGATCCGTTGGGACTGAAAAAGGATTGAATTGTCTTCTTGCGACCCTTTCTTCTATGTCCCTAAACCTCTATTAATATATTCTGCGGATCCTATTATGCAGGCCTGCTATCTCTCTATGGTTGTAAAGATAATTTTTTTTTGCTTCGAGGTTGGACTCAAAAATGTTTGATACACTGAAACACGCTGATTTTTCCCTATGATCTGATTATAGATATCCTTTAATCGGATACCATTCAAATCCTCAGCTTAGTGTGGAAAAAAATATGACTAGCATTAAAGCTTCCGTCTATCGGAACATTGATCAACAACAACCGAGAATTCATCAAAAAAAAACCTGAAAATATTATACCAAAATGGGCAATTTAATTCTTTAAGTGAGGCTAAAAGAATTACTTCGCATTCCTACACCAAAAGTTGCTCAATTGTGTCTAACTACGTCGTGCACGAAAAATCGCTGAATTTATCAGTTATTGCAAATTCCGATAATAAAACTTTCCCTACAATTTATGTTTTATTCTTTGCGATCTCAGACGATAGTTAGGAATTTTCTTTTCACTTTGGTAATTTTTTTTTGGCGACGTCGGCAGCAATTCCTTAGAGCAGCATTTAAGTCATAGACGAATTCCTGCCGAAGTAGAAGCGGTAGACAATGAAAACTATGGCAAAATATAAATCAAAACTTTCAATTTCCAAACCCAACCGAATAGAGCAGCCGAAAATGAAGGCAAAGCAACAGCAGGATGTATGGCAAGGCCCACAGGACAATGAAGAAAGCCAAAGTAATTCAGAGCCAAAGTGCATTGTCACACGGTGTATTGTCGCTGTCGTTGTGGGAAATCGCTTGCCATCGTATTGGTGATTAGGTGCACTATCCATGTAGTTTGCCAGTTGCAGGATATGCTGGGAAGCGGTGTAAATATCTTTGGCAAAAATATTTTTTTTCTGTGAGTTGCCATTTTCGCCAATAAATTTTTAGATCTCCAATGGTTAGACAAGGTAGCAGTACTACCCAGTAGTATAAAGTGTTTAGAGTTGACTGGTCTAAAAATATTAGTTGGAAGAAAAAAATACATCAATTCGGATTCATATATTACTTAAATGTGAATTATAAATGACTCGTATTTATATGATTCATACATAAATGACAGAACAAATAACCAGTAAAGGGCTCCAACGGCGAAAGTGTTGATCGTTTAACTCAGTGACGTTTGAGCGCATGTCAAAAGTAAATACGAGCAAAGAGAAAAGACATTGCACAAAAAACAGTTTGGAATCACTTGAACAAGGCTGGATGCACAAACAAGCTCGATATATGGATGTCACATGAGTTAACGAGAAAAATACAGATTTCCAACAGCGAATCGCTGCTGATTCGTAATAAAATCGTCCGACCGGTGATGAAAAGTGGCGGGATTGGCTAGGAATCATGAATTATGAGCTACTTCCCTTCGGCCAAACTCTTCATTCGGACCTTTACTATTAGCAATAAGACCGATAGTGCATCGCTGATCCGAGAGCTTGGTTGGAAGTGTTTTGTCTAGACACCTTATAGTCCATAGCTTGCACCAAGTGAAAATTGATTTTCCCAACTTTTTCCCGATAGGTTCAAGGGTTTTTATGAGAGATGAATATATGAATAAATGGCAAAAAGTTTTCGGGCAAAGTGGTGCATAGTTGAAATAAATCGAATAATTCTAACTATGCTAAAAAAAGCTTTCAAATTAAAGTAAAAATAAAGGATTATTTATTTTTACTAGGCCATACATATATTGACAATAAAATTCCGGAATATAAGAATGACTCATTTACGACTCACGAATGTTCGCTGGGTGTTTCACGCGGAATGATAAAATAGCCTCTTTACCTAAATTCTCTCATTTCTCTTACACTCCTTCTCTTCCCGCATTTTTTTTATATTTTTTTGTTCCTTCGCCGAACAATTGACTCTCTGGTGAATACTGCGACACACGCGACGGCATTACCAAGACCAATAACAACAAACAACTGTGTGCAATCGGCGTTGATGATGAACTACAAGTACGCGGCGATGTTGAGCACGGATAACGATAAGTGGTGGTATTGCGTCGAGCGGCGGCTACTACAGCTTCGACGGCGCTAACAAAAATGCATTTTCATCGGTTGGTCGTGCAATAAAAGAGCAGCAACGGAAACAAAAGCTGCAAAAGTTGGTGAGACGTGCAAAAAGGGAACAGCGGAAGAAGAGAGAGAAGTGGAGAATATTAGCTTCAGGCACTACATGCTGGGCTGCGGCACTTCGTGCTGTGGCCAAACCGGCGACGACGGGGAGCAACTATGCGTTTACAAGTTCCCTGAGTCACTGCTCTACTATGTGTGTTGTGGGTGTTCCCTATGTCAGCAAAGTAAGGCTTGCAGTAGAAGCGCAAAAGGCTGAAAAAGTGTACGGTTGAAGGAAGCGTTTGAAAAACAAAGATGTAGTAAGCTGCGTGTAAGGTATGTGAGCTTTACTTTTATTGACATGTAAGTTCCATGTTATGCTTGCATGTGTAGATTTATGCTTTATGTACTCATACAAGTATGTGTGTGGCTTACAATTTATGGTCTCGCAAGTTTACTTTTCTACTTTGCCTTCATGAGCAAACGTATGTGTACGAGTACAGACCTTTAAGCTCTTTCCTAGGCGCCTGGGTTAAGATTGTTCGTAGAGTTCAATTTCGTTTGTTTGGCTTTGTTACAAGACTTTCTTTCTTGTAAACATAAATGAACAAAATGCTTACGAATTTGTGGTGTGGAAAGATAGAGAGAAAGATGTAACGGTATTTTTGTAAATATTATCGTTTTACTATTTTTAATATCTAAAAGAAAAGCGCTTTGTGGGCTACAAATTTTTTTAACTAAGCTCATGGAAATATTTGCATATTAAAAGTATTGCGTTTGTAAAAAAAATTGAAGGAAATAGGTAATTTTGAATTTCAGTCGCTTATATGTTTTTTGTAGCGAAAACTGAGACAGTTCCTCAAGCAACCTCTGTGATCTATCACGTAACTGATAATTGAGATTCCTCGCCGTGTCTTATCTGTCTTTCAGTGGTATTTTTTCAGTGCTAATCTTAATAAAAGATCACGAATTGACATAGATGAGCGCGATCTTTGAAGAAACGCGGTACTATAATGTATTAGAAGCTTAATTAGTAAGAAGGCAGACAATCATCTATTAGATAATATTTTTTTTTACTCTAGTTTCAAACTAACTAGAATTTTAGGTTATTCGCATTCTTAAAAAGAGAAGGCAATTTTTTTTAAATTTAGTTTTTGAAGTGAAACTTTTTTTAACGGCGTTGAGAGTGATTTGGAAACTACATTCGAACAAGAGGCACGAAGTGTATAGTTTGCATAAGAGAAAATGAAAAAGATCAACGCTGTCATAGAGAGAGAGAGAGTGAGAGATGATATACATGATTTTGACGGAATAGAAAAAGTGAGAGTTGCAACGGAAACAAAACTCCGTAATGCGAAGGAGAGAAATTAATATAACTTAGATTAGATTGAGTGCGAGAGAGGGTAAATAAACATTTAGGCTTGGTTTAAACAAACAACATAGTCACTGTAGGTAAGGTATATAACGCATACACATATATAAAAGTGAGTGTGGAGTGTATAGAATATAACATAACCATTCTCCACTGTCGATCTCGGCTTTGTGCGACATCCGTACCCATAGCTTCACTTTAATTGCGTTATTCAATACAAACGACCGAACATACGAGCAGGAAGTGAGGAAATTTATCATAACCAAAATGATAAAATGAAATTAGTCCCACCGAATAAAGATACGACTGCCAATCAATCCAGTGCATATACATCGACAGTAACACCATTTGGCGATGTTTGACTCTCTGAGTGCGGGCAGTTTAAATGACAATTTCCGGAAACCTTCTGGTCTTAATGTATAAAAAAAATAAGTCTAGAGAAACGATGCAGCCCATTCTGCGCTTTCTCAACCATTTCGGAAAAACTGCAGCTTCAATTTAAAAAAATAAACATTCATTCTAATAGTAAATTGCGGAATAGAGTAATTAGCGATTGATACCTGTACATGCACTGCAAGCTCTCGTGGTATAGATAATGAGTTCATTTATTTTATTCTCTTTCGTTTCGAAGCTTTCACAATCTGTCCAATACAAATAAATACTGAGAAAAAACATAGACAAGCGGCAAGAAATGTTTGCACAAAACTTACAAAAAATTTTTTTCACCTCAGACTTTGAAGTTGTTCATGCAAAGGTGTTTTGTTCATTTAATTGCCATCACATTGCACTTTATATTACACACATGTGTTGAAGAGTCCTAGTGATTATGGTAAATTTTCCTATATGCCAGGAGAAACCGTATCTACTCAGCTGGATATTGAGCCTTTAGCATCTTAACCAGCTGAAGTAATCGAGACATTCGCCTCAGTCATTCTTGAAGAGTTAAATCGTGTGAAGAGGATACGTAGAGGAAGGGAGCAGGTAGACAATTAAAACATTTGGCTGGTTGGTTGGAAAAAGTTGATAATTTGACAGCGAAGCGCCGGAACCTATCTTTTGAATAGGCCCAGAATTTCAACAATCAAAACTACATTAATATTACCATAAGATTTTGCTCTAATTTCACAAACCACATACTCGTACATATGTATGCAAGCATTCTTCTAGAAATATCATTACTTTGATTAAAAAAAAATATTTGTTTGCCTGCGAGAATGTGTGAAGGATATCTATTTACCCTTCAGAATTTAACTGTAGGGCTTTTAAATTACAATTACGAAGGAAACCAAAACACAGAAACTAAGCCACCGGCAGCAGGAAGTGAGATGTTATATGAGATGAAAAATATTGCTTTTGTTGTTCTTATTGTGGTTAGTTTTTGGTATTGTTGGCATTGGTCTTGTAACCAAAATGAGAAACTGGAGACCACAAACCGGAAAATCCAAGAATAATTCCTAACGCTTTGTCGCTTTTTCCCATACAATTCTCCTCACAACACACAGCCACAGAGATATATAACATATGTAACTAACATACAGACATATATACATATGTATGTATTTATGTACTTTAAACTAAATATTTTTTATGCTTGACTCTCATTTTTGTATGCATTTTGTGAATTTGTGCTTTTCAACGCCCTCAACCACAAGCTAAGCACATGCAACAATACTCGTACAAACACACACATGTACATATGTATATATGTATGTGTTGGCCTGGAGCTTACTGGTTGGATTTCACTTACGCTTAGCCGTTTGCGCATGTGTGTGTTGTGCCTACCAGTGAAGTGCGTGTGTTTTCGGTTTTAGGTTGCAACATACTTTTGTGGTTTTGTATTACATTTTGTTGCTGTTCTTATTCTACTCGGCATATTAGATGGATGAATATGTACACAAGCAAGCTGAGCTCAAATTAGCCAAAGACCTTGTTTGATATTAAACAAAAAATTGCTCATGATATATGTAGATTCCGAAATCTTGGATTCTGTGTGCTTTTAGAGAAAAAATATCTAAAAATTTGGCCAATTTTTACAACACGAAATAAGAAACTTCCGCTCGCTAACTCGTTTCGCAGCCTCCTTAGATTGATAAACTCATTAGACTCTGGCTCTTATACAATATAATAGCCTGGAATATTTTTTGAGTTACAGTTTCCCTCTTCAAGATCGATTTAAGAAGCATTCCAACATTCGGGTCCATCACTTCATAAATGATTATAATAAGAGCTTACAAAAACCAATTCGTGCAAGAATTGCTACCGGACGACCATCAAGCGTCTCGTACGTTCGCTGAATGTGCTCAAAACGAGATGACTATCGGTCCCAATTTTCACAGAATTCTTTATTGGGCGATGAATCACACTTTTAGCTAAATGGGCACGTTAATAAATAACATGATAATCCATAAGCTATAGTCCAGACGCCATTATTTCCTCAAAAAGTTAATATCTGGTATGCTCTATGGTCAGAGACAATCATTGGTCCATATTTCTTTCATAAATTTAGCCGTCAATAACGTTACAGTCATTGGGAAATGCTACAGAGTCATGCTAAATGACTATTTCTCACCTGATTTTGATGATGTTGATGTGGAACAACTTTGGCTTTGGCCAACAAGACGGCGTTAAATGATGTACAGCAAAATAAACTATCAACCGACTGAAGGAAACTTTTGGTGGGTCTATGTCGCGGCCTCCAAGACCGTGCAATTTAACACCACTGGACTATTTTTTGAGGGACTATGAAATGTCGCTTATCTACGCAGATAAACCAGAGACGAGCACTTATCTTTATAATAAAGCTAAATTCTTGTCCACAACACTAAGTTGTATGTGTTTCATTTCGTCTGACCTATCCTCAGCTATCTTGCGTTTTCTCGTCTCCAGTTAGCGGCTTGTTATAAAATTTGAAAGGAAGACTAACAAGATAATTACACAGGATTTAGTATTTAAGAGATTTATTAGATTTAACATAAACAAAGTGAAAGTCGCCAACTGACCGAACATTTATTAATCCCTCGTGTGTTAGTTGAAATTTGCCGTTTTTTTTCGATAAAGAAAACACTTAATTTTCAGAGAAATCTCAAAATTGTTTTATACAAAGTATTGACCATTGGTTTCTACACATTTCGCCCATCTCTCAGGCAAATTATGGATACCATTCCAAAAACACTTTTTCTCTTTCGAGGCAAACCATTCGACGAGCCATTTTTCGACTTTTTCAAAATTAGCGAAACACTGCTCTGCAAGGGAGTGCCCCATCGATGCGAAAAGGTAATAGTCGGACGGGGCGAGGTCTGGAGAGTACGGCGGGTGCGATAATATTTCCCAATTAAGTGTTTTTATTGTGTCTTTCACCAGTTTAGCGGTATGAGACGGTGCGTTGTCATGTTGCAAGATAACTTTGCCATGTCTTCGGCCCCATTCCGACCGTTTTTCGATCAACGCATGATTCAAATTGATCATTTGTTGTCGGTAGCGATCCGTGTTCACCGTTTCACCATGTCTTAACAACTCGTAGTACACCACACCACACTGGTCCCAATAAACACAGAAACACAGAGCATTTTCTTACGGCCAAAGCGAGCCAGCTTCACCAGGGGAAAGCCATGATTTTTTTCGCTACGGGTTCTCAAAATAAACCCATGTTTCGTCCCCCGTGACAATTCGAAGCATAAAGATTTCCTTTCGAATCGTTGAAGCAGCATTTCACAAAGGGTTTTCGATTTTCCATTTTCCATTTGTCTATCGTTCAGCTGGTGTGGCACCCATTTTCCATACTTCAGGATCTTTCCCATGGCTTTTAAACGTTGGCAAATTGCTCCTCGAGTCACATGTAGTGTTTCTGCCAATTTTTGTTGCGATTGGGTTGGATCAACATGCAATTCCTCGTCTTCGAACTTTTTCGCTGCACCATGATGTTCATTATCTGTCAAATCGAAATATCCAGTTTTAAATTGACGAAACCATGTCTCACATGTTCTAATCACTGGAGCATGTTCACCATAAGTTTCTACCAGCTTCAGCTACTTTTTTCTTTTGATGAAATTAGAAAAGCAACGAATGCCGCAAATGCGATTTACTTGGAACGAAACCCGACATACGTGTATTCACTGAGGTAAACAAATATGACGCTATTATTTTGGCGGAATGTGACTTGCGTATTTTTGTAGGTTAATGTCAATAGAAAAAAATTACATACATGTCAAATCATAGAAATTTATACATATTGCTAGCGACATCTACTAGTAAAACCGGCACAGTTCAAGAAACACACCTGGTATATAATATATTTATTATATATTCAATACCAAATTATGAAATATGAACAGGCACTTATAGATTTTTTTTGAAATAACTATGCTTTTTTAGCTACACTCATAACATATGAACTGCTGAGCAACATATTTCTGAATAATTTTTCAGCCTTAAAGCATGCGTGTGTGGGAATTTATTATTTTAGTAAAATGTAAAAGCCTTTTAGCAAGTTATGTGTGTACCCTTTATTTAATTATCATTTTTAGTAATTGCTTTTGGTTAATTTGTATATTATTTCTCAACTAATTTATGTAATTTTGAGCGTATATTTATTTTGCATATTTATTTTAGCGGCATTTTTTTCCACAAAAAAGGACTTGGATTTTTTCTTTGTGAAGTTTGCCTTTCATGTTGATGTATGCTGGAATGTTTAAAATAAAAGTGAAAGGCAAATAGTAGACTCAATTAAGATTTAATTATTTTCAGGATATAAAAAAAAATAAGTCATGTTCAGTCATCAACACACTTCGTAAAAGGGGCCCATAGTGAGATTGCTATAATGTTGCTGTTATCAGAGATATGCTTTCCCTAAGTGGAAGTTGGTTGCAGTCTGTAGAAAATCCCGGGATGTTCATAAGGATTTTTGGAAATATTTGATTGAAAACATCCCGCAAATCACTTTCTTTTTCACTAAAATTTACTGGGCATCAGCTGAGTATCTCGACAAGTCTCCAAGGCACTGACAAATGTGTTAAACTATCTTTTTGCGAATCAAAATATTTTTTTGTTAACGAAAATTATTTCTCTAAATAAAAGCGTTTTTCTAAATGCTACTTTACATCTCTTCCTGAACTTTTTTTTAATTTTAAAAATAAATTTCCTTTAACATCCAGTTACTTACCATACTCCAGAATATCAAGTACTTTTGCAGAAAAATGTCCAAAGCAACAAAAAAAAATTTAGTTAAAGTTAAAATGCTGCAGCCATGCGGCATCCTCAATAAAGAGAAGCGAGAGGTATATTCTTGTTTTTTCTCTGTATCTTTCAAAAAGTGTGTGCTGTCCGACCGCTGATAGCAATAAACAGCACACAAATGTATGCAAACATTGCACAAAATGTGCAAGTTGTTGTGGTGAAAACAGCAAACAGCCAAAAACAACTGCAAAGGATAATTGCGAAAATTATGAGGAGACAATATGCATCTGTGAAAGTTTGCTAGCTTTGCTCTGCTGTTTTGAAATATGTAAGAAAAGCCAAGAGAGTTACAGTTTGTAATAAATAAAAAGGAAATATACGGAACTTAAAGGAAAATCAAGAAAGATCGCCAGTAGTTGGAGGTATGAAAGTGCAGAAGGTTATGAGGTAAGTAAAGTATTTTTAAGGGCCTTCATTAGCAAATATGTAATAATTTGTAAAAATATACAAATTTGAAAAATAAAGCAAATATTTCACTTGGAGTAAGTAAAAATAATTTTTTGAACTTTTCACCGGTACATAAAATGCCATGTGAGCATGTCAAAAATCAAATCTGTTACTTACATACTAGTACATATATTTCTTTGTTGAAAATTGTCTCAAATTTCTGACACATGCATTCAGAAATTTTGTATGGTTGTGGTCTATTGTTGTGAACTAGTGAGTTGAGTACAAATGTGACGTATATACATATGTACAAATACACGTAAGGGTAACTACCATAAGACCGCTTGATGAAAAGTACCTCCAACAAAGCCTTTAGGCACATAAAAAGTAAAGGAAAAGGTATGGTATTTGTGTAAAATACATGCCATATTCAGGACAGGAGAACCTGGAATATGAGAAGTCAGCGGAATATCGCATTCCCAGAAAACATTCATTATTTTGTTTGCAAAGATTTACCTCATAATTCAGAAGGATAAAAAAAAATATTTTTGGAATAATTTCAAAAAAGTTAAACAATCAAATATATATACAATACATAGATATATGTAAAGGCTAATGGGCTTTAGCTTAACTCCGATAATATCCAAGGTCTTCGAAAAGCTTTTATTGGAAAAAAATGCAACCGATTTTTGAATCGAAACACACTATACCATGCCACCAATACGGGTTTTGAGAATGGCACAATGGAGCAAGTGCCTGAAAAGCGTTTGAAAATAAATAATATTTTACTGTAGTGTTCCGTAATGTTCCTCAGGCATATGATAGAGTTTGGCTAGGTGGACTACTATATATACTGAGAGGTAAATTTGTAAGCCATACTAAAAAGATTAGCCCCTCATTGAAAGAAAATTTCGGATTAGTCATAAAATATATGTAGGTACACTACCGAATCATATGAAATTATTGCTGGTGTTTCACATGGGAGTATTTTAGGTTCCGTCTTATATTGAATTTACGTAAACACAAAGAGAAACCTTGTCACATCAACTTAGTGTACATTCGAGCAGCAACATTTAACAAAATAATTTAAAAATAATAAAAGAATGACTAACGACTTGGATAATCAAAGTCCTTGTATACACTGAACATTTATCTTGAAAAAAAGTCACATGCCCTTCAAAAACCGCATATGATAAGAAATTACTACAGAAAGAATTCTTAACTTACTTGGGAGTTACATTGGATTAGAGTCTCACCTGGAAGCATAGATAAGCAGATTGCCCAAACGAAATTGAAAATTTCAAACTCTCATTGTATTATAGATTTTAAGAAAAATAACTGCGTAAAAATTACCCATTAAGGTTATCTTACCATCCAAACTTTCTAGCTAAAAGCTTAAAACATCTCTTAAAAATCCGTCAGCCGTTTGGAGGTGCCTTAGGATAACGTTCTCAACATTTATATGTACATAGGTATATGTACAAATATCATATAAATTGTGCCTTGGATAAGTACAGTGAGCCCTACACTGTTCGATTTCTGGCAATTGCGAATTGCATAGGTAAAGAAGTAGCAATATAACTGATTGTGAATTCCCCAACGAAATATGTAGCTGAACGAAAATTAATGCCAGTTTGATTGTGGCATCACACACGCATACTTACATAATTACATATACGAGGGGATTATCAAAAGTTCGGCCAGTTGGTGACTTTTAATTTGGTTTTGTTAAATCTAAAAATACCAAATCCTTTGCTATTACTTTATTAGTATTTCTCCGCTAAAATGGAGATGAGGAAACGTAAGATAGCTGAGGAGAGGTCAGACGAAATTCCACCATCAACACAAACAGAAATTCGCCATATGATTATCTTCGGGCGTAATTTACAGCCAATGCAAATATTGAGTGAATGCCAAATTGCACATGGAACGATTGCACCGTCTTTAAAAACTATTTCTTAGTGGTTCCGAAGATTCCAGATCGAGAATGAATTAATGTGGTTAATGTAGTTTTCTGAAGTGGATCTATAGGCTTAAGAAATGAATTGAAATCAATCACGGTTATGTAGAGAAGATAAAAAACAAAGAATAAATACAAAAGAATTTTTTTTCTGTTGTTTTTTCTGGTCAACTTACCGAACTTTTGTTAGTCCCCTCGTACGTATATTAAAAATTCATGTTTGGCAGAATTTCAAGCTCAGGTGTAACATGTTGTTTGGAATTTAGATGAGCCTAAATGCTTTCTAACTGCCATTTCTATATATTTTACATATCAAAGTATGTAGGTATGGGTTTAGGTAAGGCGACTGTACAGAAATTTTGAAAATTTTATTTGTGCTAAAAAAAATTAAGCTCATTAGTGAAAGTCATGCTTTTGAAAGGCAATAAATCAATTTGTTTTTTGATGCGTTCAGAATTTTTTCCATTAATATTGAATTTATAATAAATAAATCTATTTTGTTTTATTTACTTTCGTATTTAGCTTACGGTGGAATTAAGACGAGTGTATTAATAAAATAATGTGTTAAGGAAATGCGCACAGTTCAGTTTCCTATACCGATTTCCTATTTGAAAAAATTTGGGTCTCTATATGTCATCTTGAACCCCGAAAAAAAAACATCCTTTTATAATTGCCGTGAGCTAGTAAATCAAAAACTATTCATATTTCATAATCATAAATTTCTTTAATTTCAATTTTGAAAATAATATTTCTCAGATTTCTTCCTTACTTCTTACACCCATTTATGTCACAGGTCGACTTATAAACCTTTGCATCAGCACTTTTGGTCCTTATCTTTGGTTATGCAGTTAGTTTACTGGCACTGACTGGCTTCGGGATTATAAAACATAAATTATGTCCACCCAACTAGTAGGAGCAGCAGGTGGAGCACGAGAATGATGATGAATAAAGTTGGGAAGATGAGCTCACACACAATGGTTACTATTATGATAACCTAGTGTAGCGAAAATTTTCCTACCTGAGCCAGTGACACTTAAAGGAGATACTAAATACCAGTACATGATTGAAAAATATGCAGGTTCCTAAATAATTTCACACCAATATATATTTGCATATCACTGGCATACAACGCTACTTACATATTCACAAGAGCTTGTAGCGAGCAAGTTAACTGAAGCTGCATGTAGCGCTATCTGAGCTGTGTTCTTTTACCGGCTGACGTTTATTCGCCGCCATATATTTATGTATTTGGTTGTACTCCTATGACTCTGACTTCGGCACTGGCAGCGACATTGCTACTGACACTTCACTTCGCATTCACAAGCTTTGAAAACAGCACCGGAGACGCTGTACGGTGGACACTAACTGAGTTACCGTCACGGTTGGTGACATTGATGGGCTTGGATGTGCAGACAATATGGTTAATTGTAAATCTTTAGCTGCACACAAAAGGAACATACATGCACACACATTAGGAGAGACAGCAGCAGGTGACAACAATTCAACTTAGTTGACATATTAAATTTTATAACTAAAGCTTTTGTGGAGTGAAATGTGGAGTTTAAGTGGGAAAAATGTCTGCTGGGCCTGCAGTATAAATAGTAAGTAGTACGCAACTATTTTTAGTTAGTTCATGAACTATATACATTTTGCAGAAATGCTTAACTATGTTGTTCATGTCTAGTTATTGTTAGTTTAGGTTTTTCGAGTCTCTTTGATGGAGAACACATCCAAAAGAGGTATATTTTGACCTAGGCCTCTTGCGCTAGCCGATATGCTTTGCCGCGTTACAAGTACTTCTTTTTGGCTAAAAGGCCTTGTAATTTTACTCAATTACACTCTAAGAATATACTTTGCTCCGTACAGCGGTATATTCGCATCTTGTGCTTAGTTTGTATCAGTTAAGAAGGTTCTTCCCTTACTTTTACTCGAAAGTCCATTGAGAGTGCTTCCACATTTTATTACCTTCTTTGAAGTGGCGTGCCCTTTACATGATCCCTCCAAGGCTAAATTGCGTTCAGCCTAATTGCGCTACTGTTTGCCGTAGAGATCTACTGTCACCATGGCAGTTCCTATATAGAGGCAGCGGAGCTCTCTCCAAACTGTGATACCATAGAAAAGATTAAAGGCTAATTCATTCAATTATGTTAGCAACATGAGGATGGTTGGAAATACAAAGTACAGCCAACTTCTTCTCTACCTGGCCAAGCCAGCGTAGCCGCAGTTTCTTGATTCGCTGATGTCAATGTCGCCGTACCATATATCTCATACAGCTCATCATTACATCGGCTACGGTATTTGCCGTTCCCAACTCGTAGAGGAGAAGTGATTCTGCGTTGGATTTCCAGTCTGACATTGTTGTTGGGGTTAAAGCTGGTTCCAAGATAGGGGAAACTATATACGACTTGAGAACCGAATCGCGAATGTGCTAACTGTTTGCTTGATCTTACCCCCATCAGAGCCATGTCTTCGCTTTCTTATCCAGTCTAGAGGAAGCAGATTTTACGGCGCGGGTGATGAGGCTAATGACGTCAATATAATCGGCATACGTCCGTATTCAGCTTTTTAGCTCGCATTATTTTCTTCAGCATCAAATTGAAGACATTACAGGATAAATATTCATCCTGTCTGAGACCTTGTTTGGTACCGAACGACTCGTAGAGGTCTCTCCCAATGCGCTGACTGCGCTTCTGGTGTTGCTTAGCGTCAGTTAACATAACAGTATATGTAAGTTTTGCGGGTATACCAAATTCAGAAAAAGGCTGTCAAAGGCTGATTTAAAATAGAAAAAGATGAGGTGTGTGTCGTTTCCCTTTTTACAGGTATTGATGAATTGTGATTATCTGGTGAATGACTGATTTACCAGATCTAAATTGATAAGGTCCAAAAAGGATATTGATCGAGTGATTTTCATTCGAACTTCTTCATGGTCGGGTCCGCCATCTCCTGGTTCATTCAGCAGCCTGGAGAAGTGTTCCCTCCATAAATTCAGCATACTCTGGACATCAGTCGCTAGATTAGATTAGTGTTTACGCCGATCTTGAAACCTTCTGTAGCATTACTCTTGTCAGCCAGTGACTAGGTTTCGAATAATGTTAACAAATAAATGTAATGCCATTTATTTTTTCACACCTATAATTTGATATCAGAAATGTATTAGTGTAACGAAATGATTTATTATGTAACATAAGCCAGACTTAAGTGTACTATTATGTTACTCATACGACATGTACACCTCGCAAATGATATTTACACATATTTATAATATAGACAAATGATGCTAACTAAATTTATTTCTCTATAGACCAAATGTAAGAGCGAATGACTTCTTTACATCACTTCGTGGCTACCATAAGCCATGTACACTAACAAATACAATGTTGTCGGTGGCACATGTTGACCACTGAAACATTCAAATGATAAATCCTTTAGTTAAATAAATTTATTGCGCGTGATTTTCTCATTAATTTGATTTATCACGTTAACTGCATGCGTTCATTTTTTCACAAACAACATTTTTCTTACTCCGCTATCACTTATTTTCTATTGTACTGCGATGTGAGTATTGGTGAGTGGAAAGCTTTTCAACTTGTATGTAACAGTGTCTGTTTGTATGGGTATGGACACAACGCAATTCCCTGACTGCTGGACAATAAGGAATCACATGCACCTCTTGAGTGGGTGTATTGCTGAATGATGGTGGTTGAAGTGCGTTACATGATGGATAATATTCATACAAATATATTTATTTCTCTTTGCCTTTATTGGTTATGCACAACATTCAACCAGCCGCAAAGGCAGTTTTCCAGTCATTAAGCACACACAGATGACTTTTTCATTATATTTATTGGTATATGGGTGTGTGTGTGTAAGGCATATTTAGTTTTGGCGCAACTCAATTTGAAGAGGAAAACTGACCGTTCATTTGTCCATCCGGTTGCATAGTTGAATTGAAATGCAAGTTACGCTTCAGAAAAGGGACACATAACAAATTATTCGAAAATCAAATGAATTGAAATTAATTGTTATTGTGAAAAAACTTACCACAAATTGATTAAGGACAAATCAATGGTTTTTGTAATTGCATATGTGTGTATATTCAGCTGTGCTTCCATTTTCAAATTTTGCTTCCACAAGGTGAATGCACAAATTTCCTATGGAAATTGATGGATGTGCTCTAATTTTGACAAAATTTTATTATCGATAGATGTCATCTCTCTTTTACTCACACTCTTTGCATTCACTCTTCTTTTTTATAACACTCTTTTATTCTGTCATACATCTATTTTTTAGAGCTCAAGATTTTGTTCGAACATTTTCGAGCTGCTCCAGCATTTCAGCAACGAGTACTCGTAAACTCGTTCACTGCTCAGAGCTCAAAAATTTTCGATCTCGAGCTCAAGCAACTCGAGCTTTTTCTAGCATTTTGAATAAAAAAATTTCTTTTTCCCCAGAACTTTCTTTTATAATTTTAACTTTATTTATGCAGAGTGAGGTTTTAATGAAAAACTAAAGAAATTTTGACAAACAAAATTGAAATTTCAAAAATCTCGAACTATCATTTGAGTAGTTGAGCAACGAACGAGTATTGAGCTGCTCACAGTGCTCGATATCCGGGTATCTAGAGCTCTACCATCGTTTATCGGTTCGGCAATTCCTGAACAGCTTTCGTTGAAATTTGCCTTTCAGTTTGAATAATGCCTGATTGTTTCGAGATATTCTCAGGAAATCGGCAAAAATATAAATGTTTCAAAAATAACGAATTCAATGATACTCAAATGATATTCTAGAAATATCAGATAATATATGAAAAGTCTTCTAATCAATGTGAAAAGCAGTTGCATCCTGCACTAATAGTGACTAAAAATTATAAAAAGTACTATAAATTTTATGGCATAGCTAAGAAACAGTTAAAACACTGATGAGTTAAGCAGCCGAAAATTTAGTCAGTCTGGCGAAGACAGTTGTTGAAAAGCATAAAGTTTGTGCAACTCCAACGATGACAGCGACAACGACAGCAGCATAAACTGTACTGCATTATCCTTAACTGTTCACTAGACTATGCCGCCAGACTCAACAAACTGTCTAAAGAGAAAGTTGGAGCTTTTTAAATTGTATTAAAATTATAGCATAATTTTTAGTTCAAAAAATTCAGCAGCAGAAGGCAAAAGGGTGGAAAGAACAACTTAATGAAGGACTCCCAACAACAACCAGAAAAAAAACAAAAAAAAAAATTTAAATTTATATTTATATATATATATATATATATATATATATATATATATTTTATGCGAAATGTGCAAAAGTTGCTGAAGTGCATTCGCTCATTTGCTTCAAAGTGAATGATTTCTGTACACTACAGAAGCTAGAGCGTAGTGCAGCGCAGCGGGCATCGATATAAAATAGCATATGTGTAAGTATTTTGTAAAATTAAAGGTTATAAAAAATTTGTTTCAGTGGAAAAAAAAGTATCACTACTATTTTAGTATGCAACTAAAATTTAACGACACGCGTTCACTACTCAGTTTTTAATGAGTAAAATTGTAAGGAATTCACAAGCGGGCAATTGACTCGTGAGAGCGGCGAGTGCTACTAAAAGCAGAAATAAATTTCAAACAGGCATTACGCATTATCAGCACAATACTTACCTTAAATGTTTGACAAGGTGCTGCGAACTGGGAAAAATCTACAAGTTAGTAAGGAGGATAAAAATCTAGTAAAATGTAATCCATTATTTCTGTAATAGTTGGCTTTAGTGATCTGTATCTCGCGTTCTATTTGATATTTATATAGTAAAAATAAAGGTTATGAGAGAAGTATTGATCACTTAACTCGGTAATGTTGGAGAGCATGTCAAAGGAGGACACCAGCAAAGCCAAAATGCTAGTCAAGCAGCGGAAAATGAGCATGGTGCTTATGGTCCTGATACTGCAACAGCCAATCATGCAAAATTTTGGTTTAATCGATTTTGTATCGGCAATTTTAATGTAAAAGAAGTTTCACGGTGTGGAAGGTTAAATGTTGGTAATGTCGACAAAATAATGGAACTCGTCGAGTCTGACCGCCATGAGTATAGTATTTCGATTGCCCGTCGGCTAAACATTGTGCAAAAAATAGTTAGTAACCATTTGAGAAAGGTACACAAGGATGCTCAATATATGGGTGCCACATGAGTTGCTAAATTGAAAAAAAATTTATCCTTTTTAGAAGCGGATAGTGACTAGTGAAATCTCGATCACTTACAGAAACATCAAATGAAAATGGTCATGGTGAATGGCAGTGAGCCGGCACGAAAGGCTTTTAAGCCAGGTTTGATGGTCAGGAAGGTTTGTTGTGTGTTTGCTTGAATTAGCATGGAATTATTCACTATGAGTTGCCCCAAACTCTACTGCCAGCAATTCGACCGTCGGCAGAAAATAATCGCTCAGAAGCGCCCAACTTTGACACACAGGAGGGGCGGACAATCGATTGTCCCATCTTTTGCCAATAAGGACAAGGGATTCTGTGAAAGAAGCATAAGGTTAATTTTTTTTTCCAACTCGGAAAACTTGACGGCATTTCAAGTTACGATCTCGAGAAACTGTTTCCAGAAGCAAGAAAACAATGCTTAAGGTGGCTGCATGGAAGCAACTGCATATCAATTGGGGTCTAGTCTACAAAGCTACTATCGGAAAGTTAAGACCTTGGAACACCTTCACTGGAATATCGATGTTTTTTAACTGGATAAAAGTCTCAAAATCGGATACAAGGGAGCCCTTAAATTACTTTAATTAATTAATAAATAAATTGAACAACTCTCATCTGGAACTACAAAGAACCATTTGATCTAAATATTTCAAGCATAGTACCGAGACTCAAGCCCCTCCGACCTAACCTAAAAAATATCACCGACGACTGCCACAATCAACAAGGGCTTAGGGGTTCAAGAATTTACCCACGGTAAGGCATGTCTGTCGTAAGAGGCGACTAAAATACAATAGTTCCCACGGCAGTCGGGTCTTTATATCGGAACGACCCGGATTTTTTATCCAGCCAAGGACTGTCACTCCCGCAACATTCCCCAAAAATTACTTTGAGGAATATTTTTGGGGTTACATTAACAACAACAACAAGGTTATACAATCGTAATACACCCTGCAGTGGGGTAACAGTTGCGAAAACTCTCACCAGCTGATACTCAATGTGATATTACAGCATCAACTATGAAAGTAAACTTTGACATCATTACTTCATTCACTCTTGCACTCTGGATAATGAGAATTCTTTACCATTCACCGTTTTATTCACATATGCAGCTATTAATACACATACTCGTATCTATATTTATGAACAGGAAGGTGTATACCAACAAGTGTGCGTTGTAGAAAAACAAACTAGCGGTACTTAAAAAGGGGGAAAATTGTAGGAAAATAGAGCAGAAAAAGTGTTAAATAGCTTTCGCTTAAGTATAAAAGCTAAAAAGTTATGACATATTATGAAGATTTAATCAACATACATACACGTACAGGGATTTGTTTTTGTCAGTCTCACATCCCTTGCAACTTTTAAAAGCTTCTTTACTTACATGGCAAGTTGAGTCCTCGCAAGAGTCGGTTACAATTTTTACTTGGAATTTTGCATCATTTGTCATGTTTATAAATTTCTAAACTTCAGAATGTCAACAAAATGGTAAAGTTGTGCTTTTCACGAGGGAATATGTAATTATACAGCTTTAATGCTAAGAGGGGTGTAAAAAATATATGCAAAGACTTACGCTCCTCGCTTAAACACTATAGTTATGTAAATCCAGTTTTAACACTAAGAAAATTAAAGGCTACAACGTCGAGAATTTTTAGTACTAGAATTTAAAATCCTGAAATCCTGAAGGCAGACACCCTCTTGTCAATGTCTGCTGAATAGGTAAGTAGCTACTAAAAGCCTCTCGCGTAAAATCTATTCTAGAGTCTAAAAAGTCATTCACAACATCAGTTTATTACTAAAAGTAGATAATTTGCTGTCACGATAAGGATTTCCGTGCCGCAGTGGAGAGAACACAGGCCTCGCCTCGCAACCTTGCGATCGACCACAACACTTGCGGGGTGGGAAGAAAGAGGCCGATATATTTCAGAAGCTGGCCGAAAAGGGTAATGCTCGAAAATTCTACCAAAAGATACGACGACCCACAGAAGGTTTCAAGACCGAAGCAACTCTTGTAGGACAAGAGTCTAAAGTATACTGAATTAATGCCTGTTGAACGGTGGCGAACTCGATTTCCCAAACGATGTTTCAATGACCGATAATGAAGATGTTCAAATAGCAAAGCGGCGGAGGTCGATGAAAAGCCGGCCGAGCTTTTCAAATATGAAGAGGTGCATCATCTTTTTCAGCAAAATGTGGTCGGATGAAAGCATGCCCTATGATTGGCATCTAAATGTGCTCTGTACAAACCACAAAAAGGCGGGGATCCCATAGTCAGCGCCAAATACCGTGGGATAAACGGCTTTAATATATCATACAAGGTCCTATCGAGCTTATTGTGGGAAAGACTAAAGCCCACCATCAACTCACTAATTCGACCTTATCAACGTGGCTTTGGACCTGGTAAATCCACCATTTACCAGATATTCTCCATGTGCCAAATTTTGGAAAAAACCCGTGAAAAGAGGATCGATACACACCACCTCTTCGTCGATTTTAAAGCAGCCTCCGACTGCACGAAAATGAGTTACTTCTACGCCGATATCTCTGAATTAAGTATCTCCACTAAACTTATGCAGCTTTTTAACTGATTTTAAGTAACACTAAAAGTTCCATCAGAATCGCGAAGGACCTCTCCGAACCATTTGATACCAAAGGAGGTTACAGGCAAGATGATTCTCTATCACGTGACTTCTTTCATTTATTGCTGAAGAAAATAAGAGGAGCTGCAGAGCTGAAGAGACAAGGTGCTCCTGGTGTACGACGATGATTTTGACACCTTTGGCAAAACAGCCGGTCCAGACTGGACAAAGATGCGGAGGATATGAGCCTAACCAGACTATTAAAACGGAGGGTCGGTGCATTCCGTCTTTGGCCCCAGGATACTTTTGACAGTCATACTTTTGAAGTGTGAGATAATTTCGTCTATCTTGAATCCACCAACAACACCAACAACAATGTTATCTTTGAAATTCAACGCAGAACCGCTCTTGCTAATAGGGGATGCTTTGGAACGTTTGACTGAATAGGAAATTGAAAAGTAAAATACTCTCTCGACGAACAAAGGCCAAACTCTACAATATGCGCATAATTTCCGTCCTTTTTAATGTTGCGGAAGCATGGAGAATGACAACATCTGATGAGTCGGCGTTAGTAGTTTACCAGAGAGGGCTTAGCGTAAGATTTATGGTCTATACTTTCTTTGCATTGGAAAGAGCAAGTGGAGAAGAACCTGGCTAAATATTTGGTATTTCCAAATGACGTCAAACCTCGTAAAGAAGAAATGAAAGGAGCGCTTTTGTTGATTCGGTTATAACCGCGTAAATGGTGTCAACGCTAATGAAGAAGGACAGGAGGTAAAGCATCTCAGGAATAGCTGATTACTGTTGGGCTCTTCATGGAGATTTTCTAGGTGCTTTCTACAAGCGAAAATATCCCAAAAGGAGTCTCACGGAGAAAAACGAATGTATTTAGCGCTATTGAAGTGTTCAAAAGAAAATAAGTAAACTAAACTATAATAATGGAAGTTGAAGAGAAATCAGAGGAAAAACTTTCCAAAATGCATAAAAAGAGTATAAATAACTAGACCACAAGCATTAATGACTATAATGAAAAGCAGAGAAGAAACAAAAGAAAATTCCAAAACAACTGGACTTTTTCATATTTCTTTGTCATTTATGGATTTTTTTTGTCGCAATCCAACAAGTTTTCCAAGTTCACACTGCACCGTTGCATATTGCACATTTTGACCTTTTTACGGTTAGCTGCCTTCACTTTGTGTTTACCCAAGTTGACAATGCCAATCAGTATCCTGCACCGCAGCAATCACAAATGTCTCTTCCTAGAGCAGCAGCGGATAGATGGTTGTTGCAATGTCAAACGCAATAATTACATGAACAACTTTTCTGACTAAGGTTGTGACACATACATACATACATATATCGTATATACAAGTAAGCGGTTAGATACTCTTAGGCATTCTCTTGCCAGGTAGATGCTTCAGCAACGTCAGACTCAAAACTTTTTAATAATTTTCATTTTACAAATAGTGTTTTTCACTATACTTTGTTTATATACTCATATATATGTGTGTGTATGTATGTGCATTGACTCCATACCATAATTTCATCTAAAGAGTGTAAAAGTTCGTTAAAGAGCAGAAATCAATTTATGAGCTACGTTAAGTGAAAAAGTTTTGTTCTCAAGCAAAGGCCAAACTTGAGGCGAAGACAAACACAAGCCAGCAAACAACAAAACCAGGTAAAGTGTTGAAAGTGTAGTTCAGAAAAAGTTGTTGAATTTCAAAACTCAAGATAAAGAAACAAAAAAAAAAACAAAAATGCTGTAGCACTAAGCTAATGTAAAAGGTTGCAACCCATTTTTGAGTGAAAGGGTGCCACATACCATAAATAGATGAGGGTGAAAGTGAACTTTTGTTAGTTTGAAAGCAAAGTTCTGCAAAGATGCTACGTAGGAAAACACCTTTGGATTCTATAACATGCACATTTATCTTTTTTTGTTGTTGTTGAGGTATAGTTTGAGTCAGTTCTTGTGTCAGTGTCAGGTGTGAAAATTTGCTCCAAATAGCCACTATTACTTTCACATAGACACACATAAAGTTTTATTTTCTGATGTGGAAGGGATCAATAGTAGTTTACAATCAGCGAAACTTACTAACACTCGTTCATGGCCGACAAGTAGTTACAGTTGAAAAGTTCTAGAACGAAAAGCGTTAAAAGCAGCCTTTTTTGTTATTAATTGAATTACGGCGTAATGAGTGTGTTTGCGAATTGGTGATGGTAGAGTACAAGTAATCAGTCAGTCAATAGTTTTATACATAGATCCTAATGAATATTTGATAGCGATTGTCAGAAATTCTACCAGAAAAGAAAATTTTTATTTTGAATTAAGAATGAAATCACAAGATAAAAACTCTGTCTTACATAAGGCAAGTCGCTCAACATTCTAATCCCACAGTTAGTTCATGCTTCTGCGTGACAACATCTGATGGGTATGTTTCCGGGGTTTTCATGATAAACCCTTTGCGGAAGAATAAGGTAAAATTGACCACACAGGTTCGCATGTACGAAGGCTTTGAAAGCATTCTATGCAATACACGTTTATGAAAGCACAGAACGTCTTTACTCTGTTGGAGAGGAAGAAGCGTAAAAACCTTGACCCAATGTCAGCTGGTTTTACTTGTTTTGCTATGACAACTGTTAAAACCGAATAGAAAATAATAGTAGAGCATACGAAAAGAGACCAAATGTAGCTTTGTTTTAAGAACTTGAGTTGATTTCTATTCGTGTGAATTCTACGCTGCAGAGCTGAAATCGTTCCGTAAGTTTTGCTTTCTACAGACTTGATCAGGAAGCGATGAATATGGGTCTGGTACGTAGGCTGCTATATATAGGTCTGGCCTAGGCAACACTAAGTGTTGCCAGGTGCAATCTGACATTTCCATTGGAAAGTTAGATATTTTTTAGCATAACATCACTCAGAACGTTTTGTCATTTAATCGTGAATTGTTTTATTTACAGGGAATTAAAAAATTCATCTCGGCCAAAAAATGGAATTAACTCGTGAACATTTTCGTGCGATCATTTTTCACAACTTTCGACGTGGATTATAACGACAAGAGTGCATCGATGAACTAAAATCTTTGTATGGCTATGAGGCACCAACCTAAAGCACTTTGAAAAACTGGTACAACGAATTCAATCGTGGCCGACGCTTGCTCAAAGACGAATTCCGTGAAGGTCTTCCAAAAACAGCCGTTGTGCTAGAAAACATCGATGCCGTACGTGAACTGATAATGCAAGACCGTCATGTAACATACCTTCAGATAGAGACATGCCTATGCATTTCTCCCACCAGCATACATTCGATATTGCATGAACACCTGGCCGTAAAAAAAGGTTTGTTCTCGTTGGATCCCGCACAATTTGGCAATCGCTCAAAAAAATGGCTCGTGTTAATTGGTGTAAAGAAATGCTGAAAAAAACGATCGCTGTGCTTCAAAAGATGTTTATAAGATCGTCACAGGTGATGAATCATGGATCTATGCGTATGAGCCCGAAACAAAACAGCAATCCACCGTGTTGGTCTTCCAAGTCGAGCCAAATTCAAAAAAAAAAACCATTTTCGTTGATAAATAATCGTATTTTCATTATTAGGCCAGAAATATATATAGAGCAGCCTACGTAAGTTTCAGATAATTTCGTCTATATTGGAACCAGTTTTAGCACCAACAACAATGTCTTGAAATCTAACGCAGAATATCTCAGGTCCTCTTTTGAGGAACAAAGACCAAACTCTACAAGTCGCTCATCGCATCATTTCCATTCTTCTATATTGTACGGAGACATAAAACGATGATTACATTTGACCATTGCCAACTCAAATGTGCCGTAGTCGATAGAACGATGAGCTGTGCGAGATGTACGGCGGCATTGGCATAGTTCGGCGCATCAAGAGATAGTTGCTACGCTGACTAGATCATGTGTTCTGGACAAATAAGTACGACTCTAATTATTTTTTGTTTTACTTTTTATATTTAAACTAATTTTTAACTTTTCTTTAAAAAAAAAATAAATCTGTTCAGGTAAAATTTGAATGAATTTTGGTTTATTTGGGCTTTTCAAATTAAGCAAAATCTGTCAGCTGAACAAAAGGATTGCTTAAGCAGCGGAGGCTAGACTGGTAGTGCTTGACTAAACAGATGGTATTTTCAAAAATTTATTGTCAATGGACAGCTAAAGCTACTACTCCATGGAAACAGAATTTTTATTAAAAAAATATATGTATCAAAACATTAAAGATTATTTGTTGATCGCCATCAAGGCCATTTAAACAATATCGATATGGGAACAATCCAGTAAGGAGAAAAAAATTATCTTAACTTCAAATATGCAAAAAAGTACAATTATGTAAATACTTCACACCAAAGGATTTCAAATTATAGCAAAAAAAGAGTTATAAGCAACTTATTGGCTTACTGGCCGACTGAGTTGTATTACAAGTGATATTTATTTATTATTGCCTTTGCTGAAA
The DNA here is from genome assembly GCA_037013455.1 of Ceratitis rosa. Classification (NCBI taxonomy): domain Eukaryota; kingdom Metazoa; phylum Arthropoda; class Insecta; order Diptera; family Tephritidae; genus Ceratitis; species Ceratitis rosa. The sequence goes on from JAWMAG010000031.1 coordinate 14,434,789, forward strand.
AAAGGATACACAAAAGCAGAAAAAATGTTGAAAAATCATGCAGATTCGGTTACTTATATTAATATATACATATATAATATGTACACTCTTACTTCCGGCAATATATACGTTTCAGCCCAGCGCACTTCACCCACCCGCCACTGCCTTTCCCCTTTATTGATGAGCATCATTTAATATTTATGAATTGCTGCGTTTGCCGCACTTGACTGCGTTTAAAAGGATCGAAATTTTTTATCATCAGTAGCGAAAGAGGTGGAGAAAAAATTGGTTTATTTATATTTTTACCAAACAATTTTTTCAACACACACAGCTGCTGCCCGAACTTTTGCCATTTCATGTATTGCTCGTTACACAGTTTTACTGGCATTTTCCAATTTTTAACCTTTTTTTTATGCACAGCCAGTTTGAACTCTACAACAGCACACATACACACACACACTATCAAGCGTATATAAAATCCTTGAAGCATGCTAAATTTCTGGTAATTTTTTCTTTTCTTTTTCATAAATAATTTATTTAATTCAAATTTATGCATATTTGCAACCTTTTAAGATATCGAAACGAAAGGGTGGTACGAGTGCACATACACAGACTTAAACATATGTACATAACTAAATGCAAAGAGTAAAGACTTGCTCAAATGTGTATGCATGTATTGCAAAATTTCAAGGGCTTTCGAATTCACTTGATTGGCTGTGAGCTTCATATGATTAGAATAAATGAGGATGCAAATGGAACGAAGGAAGAGAAAATACTATATATTTATTGTGCGGCAATTTTGTTATAAATATGTATGTGTGCTGTGCGGGTATTGTTTAAAACAATTTTGATGTTCATATTTTTAATTTTTCTTTTAAATTTGCAAATTTACCGTCCGATATAATTTTCCAACCATTTACATTACAGTTTACCATGCTCAGGTCATCTTCTTTTATTTCACTCAATTCATTTATTTCAGTCAAGGATTTACAAATCTTAAAGACTAGAAGTACAAATTAATAAATAAATTAAAAGCTATATATTTATATATACTAATAATAAAAAGCATTAAGGATAAATCCAAAACGAATGTGAGATCAAGATCAAGGCTTCTAGAAATTCTATTAAATTCAGAGAGTGCTTTAACAATAGTATCGTATCGTAATTATGATAATTGACTTTAATTACATCTAAATTGAAGGGATAATGAGAGCGTAAAGTTCTATGAGGAACATTAAAGCTGATGAATATGTCTACGTATCAAGTCTAGAGGAATGCGTAGAATAAATTGGATTCCAAATTAAGCAAGCATACTCCAGTTTTGAACCAATCAAAAAATTACATATATAAAATTTTACGCATGTAGGGATCCTTGAAATCACCACCATAACGCCTTATTGGCATACCAGAGGTACAGGATTTTTTCTTAGCAATTTTAAAACAATAGAAACGCTTTCTTAATGAGAATTATAAGACAAACACAAAACCTACAATCAATAGTTAGACTAATATTTCAAACTCGTTCCCATATACGAGTATTTGTTCGCAAGGGCATTGACTTCAAAGGTTAGTTGTGAGTAAAAATAAAAATTAATAAAACAAAAAATCTCTAATATACAAAGCAATCAAATAAATTACAAAATGGCACCGAAGAAAGAGAGGTAGAATATCATCTTTCTTGCGTCATTGAATATCTATGTATTTATTCTCATTAAACATACTAATCGCATATACTCACGAATGTACATTTCGAATTGCAATTGGTTAAGCAATATCCTAATGTAGTCACGTTCATACTTAAGTGCCACTTAAATTTCCCAGTAGCCCATACATGACGCACGGCAATACGTGATAAAGCTAAAGTGAAGGTAATAGTTTGAAAAGAATGATGGTTATATAAAGATTGGGAGTAAATACAACACTTTCATTTTTAAACTATTTTTACTTCGGGCGATGGCTTTAGACATAAAATTAAAAAAGAGAAAAAATAATAATATTTTTAAAAATATTTATTCCATATATTAATGTGCTATGTAATATTCCTGATTTTTTAGGAAATTAAACAGTGACTCTCCTCTTTCCAGGGCATAAATTCTTAATCAACAATTTATCAAACTACTCATAATGCAACGCGGAATGCAAGCACAAAGCGCCAATAAATATTCTTGCAACAAAACAAAATTTACTACACCCCTGGTAATTTCAGCTGTTATGCATTTTCCAGCATCTAGTCAAGGCAAATTTACATAACAAGTACATATGAGAATGTAAATTATTAAGACTATGTATACAAATTTGAAACTATTGTATATAGAACCTGCAAATCAGTTGGAAGTGTAGGAAAAATAAATATGGAGTAAATAAAATAAAATAAAATAAAATAAAATGAAATAAAATAAAATAAAATAAAATAAAATAAAATAAAATAAAATAAAATAAAATAAAATAACAAAATAAAATAAAATAAAATAAAATAAAATAAAATAAAATAAAATAAAATAAAATAAAATAAAATAAAATAAAATAAAATAAAATAAAATAAAATAAAATAAAATAAAATAAAATAAAATAAAATAAAATAAAATAAAATAAAATAAAATAAAATAAAATAAAATAAAATAAAATAAAATAAAATAAAATAAAATAAAATAAAATAAAATAAAATAAAATAAAATAAAATAAAATAAAATAAAATAAAATAAAATAAAATAAAATAAAATAAAATAAAATAAAATAAAATAAAATAAAATAAAATAAAATAAAATAAAATAAAATAAAATAAAATAAAATAAAATAAAATAAAATAAAATAAAATAAAATAAAATAAAATAAAATAATATAAAATAAAATCAAATAAAATCAAATAAAATAAATTAAAATAAAACAAAATAAATAAAATAAAATGAAATAAATTAAAGTAAAATAAAATAAAATAAAACAAAATAAAATAAAATAAAATAAAATAAAAATTAAATTAAATATATTAAATGTCTACGTTATGTATTATTATATAATTATTTTCCCTTTTCTTTGACCAATAATTCGAACCGCGTATGCTTTTATTTTCAATTAAAAGTTTTGGTTGTACTTTAGTAAAGTAAAAATTAGTTAATAATGTTGCTAACAACCACTATAAAGGTAACCACTGGCACCGGAGTTAAATTTTTTTTGTTCACACTGACACTTTTTAAATAAAAAAAGTTTACCTCCATAAAGTTGCTGAGTCTTCTGAAATTATTTTAAAAATACACACACATCTTCACCTGTGAATGTACTGTGCAGGAAAAAAATGTTTTGATTAAAAAATTTTTAAATTCCTTTTTCTTCACAGGAAATTGCAATATCAAACAGCAAATAACTTTTGTACATATAAATTGTGTATGTATATAAAATGAGTGAAAATATGTGCATTTGTGTCCAAAAATATAATGCTTATATTAAAAAGTGTATACTATTTTTTTCTTTGCTTTGTGCTTTTAGCATTTTTGTTGTGGTTGTTGAAGAAAGCCATAACTTCATGATTGCATTTTTTGTTTGTTTAAATTTTGTTGACCTAATTCAGCAGAGTACATACGAGTATATAAGTTTATGTGCGTTTGTGTTAAACCGAAGGATGCAGTTATTGTTGCTGTGTCCTCTGCAAACTGCAACCGCTATAGGGCATTTTTAACTACTTTGGGCTTAGTTGTTTAGTGTGCGCAGTCTCTTTTGTGGTTTTGGTCAACCAAAATGTACAAACTGTAAACTCACTAGAGGCTCAGCCGCAAACAAGGTACGTAAAATTTTAAAAGTGGCTAAAGGACAATGGAAAAATGTAACAAAGTTTTCATTGAGTGTCATAGAGGTAAAGGAGGGAAAGCACAAAAATAAAAATGTTTTTTTGTTAATTTAAATGCAAAGTAGAGGTGTTGGCCTGCAACGGAGTATATACTAATGGTAAGTATATATGTATGTATCTTTCTATACATAAATTTATGGACACCCAAGTTTGTTTTGAAAAAATTTTACATACGAAAAATGCAACTCTTGTGGTTACTGTTGCAGGCATTTGGGCAGCAAAAAGTGGCATTTAAAGTGGCTGCGGAGCCAGTGAAAAATGTCTTATTTTTTAAAACCAAAAACCGCCGAAATGTAAAAATGAAGAGAAAATAAATTATGTACATATATAATTAAATAAGCCTAAAACTTTTTACAGATGACATCAAGTGAAAGTTTAGAAGCACTTATAGGGTAATTACTCCTTTAGGAAGGAAAATTATGTCTGTGCGGCAAAGGTGTTTTTGCTTTAAGAGGGACTCAATGATTTATTCTACAAACAGCTTTTCACTATTTGGTTTAGTAAAAAAATTACTGGATATCTGAGGACTCATTATTTTCAATAGGCTAATTATCTCAAGGAAGTTTAGTTGCCTTCTTACGTACGTATTAAGCAATATGACTATTGCTTTTAGTGTTAATTCTTTAAGAGTAAATTAAGATATTTTCCCGATATTCTGAAACGTGCTTAATTGTCATTTAGGAACTCAGATTTTATATTTATACATACAAATGTTCATATAAATTGCACAATTAACACAAATAGTGGATTAAGTGGGTTCATGTGAGCCAAGGTACAAAGATATGTCTACCTACATAGTATATGTATACGGAGAAATATGTAAGAATACAAACCAAATTTTTTAAGAAAAATTTGAGCTCGAAAAACATAAAAAGCTGATTTTTATCTAACTTAATATCATCACATTTCCAATCTATTGCTGTATATGAAGTATTTTTGTCAGCGATTGCCAGTAAGCAGCTGAAGTATCCTAATAAATCTTGAACTGAACAGTTCGATTGAATTCACTTTACCATCGCCAAAATTCACATCGAAAGATGTAAAAAATAGTAGTGCGAAAATATTCGCGATTTAATTGCTTTTTCTTGGAAGAGATGAATATTTTATGTTACTATAAACAACATAAACACTGTTAAACTATCTACTTAGAATTTTCTCTTTCTGTCCACCATATGGCCTTATCGTTATTTTTGCTTCAGAGCAGTAGATTGTTTGGAAAGTGTAGACAAAAAGGATAGCAATGCCAATACATGCACTTGACGTTATACTACATTTACCGCCCGCAGACTTATACTGCAAGCAACTAGTTTTGAAATTATCCTTCAGACTGGGGGGAACTTACCTATGAGTTATCCGTAATAATAAAAATTCTCATTTCTCCCCACAACTATGGATTTTCGGAATCCTCTGAAGATGAATTTATATTCATCGCTTAAAATTGGCTTACTCCCCAGAGGGAAATGGAATAAGGTGAGGTGGAAAAAACACAAGGATTAGTTCTTCAACCTAGATAATCGAGTGATGTCTTTTCGGCAAAATTAGATATCAGTAGCGCTTTGCGTCCATTAGTATTTTTCAAGCAATTAAAGAGAGTATTCTGGTAATAACAAAGGGGGTTTTTAAAATAGAAAATATTTATTTATACGAGCATATATATAGACAGCTAAGTGACTTTGAAATTATTAGAGTCTCAGAGGATCACACCAAAGATCGCATAGAAAAGATGCCTTTATTTGCTAGTAGAAATAGTATCGTACACAATAAATCCACATCTGCTCCAGGACACAAAGATATCCTAGGTAACCGTGAAGTGGATTTACAATTAGACCAAGGTTAAGAGGGACCGCTTATGCATGTATACTTCTGGCTACGTGACAATTTTTAGTTGGCTTAAAAATTAGCGGAGTCTCTCTAGAAATAATCTCAACAAGTAAAAAAGCGTTGCGAAAATCGAATATGGTCCGACTATTGAAATTTCTCAAAATGGTATATGCGGGTCACGGGCTTGTTGGCAGACACGTATATATACTAGGAATACCATATAGTGATTACTGTAGAAGTTGTCAGGAAGCAAAAAATGAAGAGACCGTAGAACATCTTCTTTGCGGGTGCAAGATTTTGACAGGACCTCAGTTTTCTGGGCGATATATCGGAGTTTGCTCATATAAAACTCTTTCAATCATTTAAATTTATTAAGACCACAGGGTGGTTCAGAGAGCATACAGTATTGTGAGGGAGATTTCAGTTCTGGTGGTATTACAATGGGCCTCCAAAAAGGCCTAGGTGCGTCACGGATCGGCCGCTAATTTAATTACTTACCTAAAAAAATAATAAGAATAGAATTTTATTTATGGTAGAATAAAACGGCTGAACAAAAATTTACAACTTTACGGCATCAAAGAGGCAACAAAAAATATATATTTACATTTTATCAAAATAGCTCGATACGATGTATACCGACAGACCTTGAAAGCCTTTCACAGGGATAAGCGAAAATATTTCGTACTCTACTCATCGTAACTCGCCCATTATCTATAGTAGACGAAAATTTTGAGCTACCCTGTGCTACTCGATCTCTTCTAATGCAACTATGAATTCGATTCTGTAGTAGAAATAGCTTCTATCCATTGAGACTTAACTCAACATATGTCTATGTGTTATAATTAAATCACTTAAAAGCAAATTTGAGATCCTTTGGAATAAAATTATCTAAAAGCATAATCATTAAATTAACTTCTTTTATAATGATTTTGTTTTTGAAAAGCCGTGAATGTAATAAATGAAATTATATCTAATTAAATACAGCAGATTTTAATTTAAGAAGACTAAAGTGTAATACTTCAACGTTTAACTTAATTCTAATAAACTCACTCAAGCACTCACTCATCATCCACTTGGCAGCGACAGCTTTGAAAATATCACGCAGATTATAATTGTTTTCATTTTTCACTCCTTTTATTTTTGGCAAATTAAATGGAAAACCTTTTCAGTGGAAGTGTTGTTGTCTTCCCGCCGCGTGCTTGACACTTGAAATATCATCACTTGCCACTTGCTGTGAAAAACCATTCATTAAGCGACCAAAATCACCGCTGAGTGGACTCAACATAAAACTCAATTCAACTCGTAACAAAAGTTTGAATTTGATTTGTCAACTACACTCCAAACACAAATAAACACATACTGGCATGCGAATACACCTAAAAATATGTTATCAAAGTGTCGCCTGTCCATTCGCGGAAGAGCTGACAAAAGAACTGATTATAATAAAATAAATAAATTGGTTTAGTAGAAATTTATGAATTTTGATGGTATATGTATAATTGGCGCTTTGTAAATGCTGAAGGGATTTTTGGCCGAGCTTCTACTACAACTTGTGGTGCGGGTTTTTTTTTATGTTTTTCAAATAAATGGAGGGACCTATAACTTACTTCAACCGCCGCCGTAAGGTCGTTGGATTTTCATGAGGAGACATTCCCTGCCGAGGACCGAACGGAATTAGAAAATTTAATTTTCTATAATTTTGGATGTTGATCGAACCAGTTTTCGAACCCTCGCTTTCCGAAATGCCAAACTAAAAATAATTCAGAGATTTTCTGTCCTTTTAGAAAACAAGTTGATGATGACGCTTTGCAGCGTACGAAACATTTTCCAAGATTTTGTAATTATTTCTGGCACACAATGGCCACAGTACACTCGTTCGCTCTGTGCGATGAGTATCATAAATTTTGCCATAAACTTGTTGCTAAAATTGCTGTTGTTGTTGCTGTTGCTGTTGTTATTACATCAGCGTTGTTGAATTTTGAAGCTACTGTTTTTATTGTTCTAAACAAATTTCAAGTACAATTAAGCGCAATTAAATGCAAAAAGCTAAGAAGCAAACTAAGATCAGCTGAGTTAAGGAGCCAAGTTGTGTGTTGTTTGGTAGCAAAGTTTGGCCATTTTAATGATGGGTTGCTCACTTTGTTCTCACTAATGCTGCATTGTTGCTTTGTTTTATTTTGCTTTGTTTTGTTTTTGAAGTTGTTGTTTATACACCCTGTTGAGTTAGAAAGTTTTTTCTCTCTACGCTTACTTTGGATCCTTTGTTGAGCCACTAATGCGATTTCCTTTTAACAAGTTATGAATTTCATAAATTATGATAAACTTTAGCTTTATTCTTCATACCTGGCCATTAATTCGAAGGTGTTGTTTTTGTTTATTATTTTCTTATGATGTTGTTGTTGTTGTTAAAAGCTTTTCATTATTCATTTGGTATAAATTGTTTGTGAGTGAAACTGAATAAGTGTTTTCTCATCGCTTGCAGTGCCATTAAAATTGTTAGGTCAGGGCTTTTTATCCAATTATGATTGGAAGACTGTGCGCTTATGAAATTTATGGTTATAATTGGATCCTGTACACAAAGATGACCATGGCAGAGTGATTTTAACTGATTGCTGTTGGCGTCGTTGTAGTTGAAGTTGCAGTTGTAGTCGTAGTTCTTAATGTAGCTATATTTATAGTTATTGTTGTAATTTTTGTTGTAGTTTAAACTGCACTTTTTACTCTTATTTTAGTTGTAGTACCAGTTGTACCTATAGTTGTTGTTGTAGTTGCAGTTTTAGTTGTCACAATAGTTGTAGTTCTCGTTATAGTTTTAGTTCTAGTTATAGTTTATAGTTATTGTTGTAGTTGCAGTTTTAGTTGTCACAATAGTTGTAATTTTAGTTGTAGTTATAGATTTTGTTGTAGATGTGCTAATAGGTGTGACCCTTGTTGTAGGTGTAAATGTAGCTGCAGTTGTAATTTTCAATTTAGTTTCTACAATTAAGTAGGATTGTTGTTTTTTAGTTGTAGTTTTGTTGTACTTCTTGTTACTGTTAAAGTTATACTTTCAGTTATAATTAAAGTTTTGGTCGCAGCTTCAGTTTTTAGTTTTATTGTAATCGTAATTGTTGCTGTTGTAGTTGTGAATATGACTGTACTTATAGTTCTCGTAAAGGGCTTAGTTATAGTTAAATAACATTGTACTTCTTGTTTTTATTGTAGCGGCAGTTGTAACTTTCATTGTAGTTGTAATTAATGTTGTAGTTGCAGTTGTAGTTCTTGTTGTAGTTATACTTATGGCAATACTTTTACCTGTTGCGTTATTTGTAGCTGCAGTTGTAACTTTAATTGTAGTTGTAATTCTTGTTGTAGTTGTAATTCTTGTTATAGTTTTAGATATGGTAATATTTGTACATCTTTCATTAGTTGTAGCCGCAGTTGTAACTTTCATTGTAGTTGTAATTGTTGCTGTAGTTGTAGTTGTAGTCATAGTCCTTGTTGTACTTTTAGTTATAGTAATATTTGAACCTCTTGTGTTAGTTGTGGCTGCAGTTGTAACTTTTATTGCAGTATGTAATTATTGCTGTAGTTGTAGTTATAGTAGCAGTTGTACCTCCTGCAGTAGTTGGATATGCAGTTGTTCATTTAATTTTAGTTGTATTTGTAGTATTTAAAATGAATCGTCAATGAAAGTTTTGCTGATTTAAATAAAATATTTCAATTATACTCAACAATTTAATTAAATAGTAAGAAAAATAATAACCCAACTACATATTTTTTTCAAATAACAAGAACAAACACCATTATGGGCACTTTTCTAGCTGAATACATTTTATTTCAAGCAATATTAATAAAAAAATTAAAAAATAAAAATATTATCTTATTTGAGGCGTAAAAGTACTTTGGCGCCCAACTAATGCGAGAGTACTTTACAACAAACATACGCACACTCATGTACATTTAAATTTACATACATCTACATCTTTACTCATGCATCTAAATAAACATTTCCGCATAAGAATCGTGCCAAGTCAGTCAGGCGACAGGGACAACAATTTTATGAGTGCATCTTATTACACCGCTACGGATGATGCTATTAGCGTTGTTGCGCAGAATTGGCTTTGAGCCAAGAACACTCTTTCAGGACTGCAATTGTTGTTGAAAAGCGCCGGTGGCAAGACTGTGTTGTAAACAAATGTGCTTCAATTCATTGCTGGCTTTGTTGGCGGCTACCAAATTGCAGTCGATTTCTCAGCGTCATCTGGCTGAGGAAGAGCGCATTAATAACAGAAAATATGTTGCGAACAGGATGTGATAGAAAAGGAAAACAAAGCAAGAAAAAACACACATTTTATTGTGATAATAATGTGTGAATAAATGTTCTAAGATAGTACGAGGCTCTGCGCCTAAAAGCAGGCTATTTGAACATTATTTTATTACACATTTACTTAGGAAGTGCCTAACAGGAGCCTTAAACGCCAATGTTTTGTTGCACTTTAGTATATTTCTATCTTTATTTCACGGAATTTTATGGAATTGGCGCATGTATTTATTAGGGTTGTTATAAAATTTATATCTAAAAACACTAACTATGCCATAAGACTGATTTTTTGTTAGGAGAAGCCTACTTCTGCGCCTTCTAAGCAGAACTTATGGCAATCAGCGGTTGCAGTATAGTTGCTGGTATTTCTGGTTATCAGCCAATCAAGCAGTATATACTCGAATACCCAAACTGCCATCAGATCTCTTCAATGTAAATACACTACATCACAAGTGGGTTTAAAACACTGAAGTTCTTTAAATAAGTTCTCGGCTAAATGCAACTAGATGATCTCACATCCCAGGCAAATGTATGATGAATGAGCTAGTGAAGGAATTACAATAATTCTACGCACGTACCTTTGTCTGGCTTTCACCAAAATAGTTAACGCCTTTAACGAGACTAGACTGCTTTGGTCTGTTTTGGATGCCAAAAGATCAAGGACTCTAATTGACCTATACCGATTAACCAGTACGTATAATAAGACAACTAGTATACTAACTCAACACTCTCAGATGGGACTTTCCTGTAGAAGAATGGCTGCATGTGAATGGAATCCTCTTCAAATGAATTTGTGGAAGTTGCAGAAGAAGATGAGTGTGTCCAGCTCTACTTCCGTCACTGTCCAGCCATAAGCAATTTACGACATTTATACCTAGGACAACACTTCTTTGATTGCTTGGTTTAGGTAGCTACGGCTCGTATACTTGAGAGTGTGAGAAGTATACCACATAGGAATTAGAGTGGGCCTTCAGGCCTAAGTGCGCTGGTCGCTCTGATTACCAACTGCATCAACTCAACTTAACTTACAAGCAGCCCTAATACTTACTTGTAGCTCAGCCACGCTTAATGCTAACAATTGTCATAGCTATTTGTTGTCTAGAAAAATTATTATTTTCTGCAAAAAAAGCAGTTCGACGTTAATTGGCATCGTTACAAAAATGTTGTTTTTGTTCCTTCTATTTTTTAGCGATTTTTCGCTAAATGAATATTCGTAAGAAAAAAGTAAATGTTTATTTTTTACATAGCTATCTTCATGGCGTTTTCCATTTTTTATTGCACAGTTTTTTCAGCGATACCAAAGTACATTGCCTGTGGATGTGCCGATTTTGTTACTATTTTTCTTGGCAGCTAAACACAGCAACTTGTTGTTCGACCCATAATTATTGGTGAATGCTTCGTGTTGTAATGTTTGTACAGATTTGATTGCTAACTTGATGACTTTTGATATTTTTGTGAACTTTATTACCATCAATATTTGCATAAGGGCGAATTTTAAGGTTTGACGTCGAAAAGCTACAGTCACAGTAGACTGCCGAGCAGTACGCCGATGATATTGACATTATTGGCCTCAGCAACCGCGCCGTGAGTTATGCTTTCTCAAGACTAGATGGATAACAGAGGAAGATGAAGACCTCCGCTCCTTTGAAAAGACCAGGTAGAGGAGGACCTGGCTGTACTTGCTATTTACAATTGGCGACAAACAGAGAAAGGAAGAAACGAATGGCGCAATGTTGTTAACTATATACTATAATCGCGCAAGCGGTGTCTACGCCAATAAACTAAGTTGGTAAGTATGTTTCCAGCACCACAGTGCCGGTACATTTTGTTTGCCTTGACTTTAATTTGTTGCCGCTTTACATTAATGTGGCCTTTCCACGCAAGTCAAGGTGCATTACAAGGTATTAGGCTGAACAATAGGAGTACCATTTATAAATACATGACACATTTTGAGCTTCGATTTTTTCATATATTGTAAATTCGTATTTCTATGTTTTCTAGGTGAGATTTTATATATTACACTCTAGTTGGGGTTTCGCTCAGTAATAATATGTAAAGCCGCGTCGTCTGCATACGTGTATGTTGCAATCAAGGGCTCATCAGTTAATGAGGAGCCGGAGGCGATTTGCTGTATAGAAATCGAAACTGGATATGTTGTATAGAACACTACAATGAGGCACTTTTGCTTAATTCCTGTGATAGAAATACTTTAACCACTCACCCAAAAACAATTCAAAAAATGAAATGATTTCATCTTTAAAATACTAGCATTTAACAAGCACTGGTTGGCCATTTTAGGGCGTGATATGAATATGGGTTGCCACCTTCGATTAGCTATCAGTGTGTACTACGAATGCTGACCCGACCATTATGAAAACTTACAGTAAAATAATTAAACAAAAAAATTAAGTTAATATTAATCAGCAGTTCTAGCAGAAATAAGACACACACCATGCATTGCTGGAGAAGGTTGGCGAAAAGTTGCTTCAGTTGTTATCTTCTTCTTCATCAGTGAAAATACAGAGATGTGTGCCAATCAGGTGTGTGGAAACTTCTGTGGCTACAATAAGCGAGTGAAGTTAGTGCGTCAGGTTATGAAACGATTAGTTCTTTAGAAGATTTTTCTTTTAATTTCCAAGCTGTGACTCAACCGGAAATCATAGTTAAATTAAAAAGAATTTTGCTATTTTTTCATTAAAATGAATGTTTTATTTTTCATAGTTAAAATTAAGCAATTTTTGTCAACATTTCTCCCATTAGTACATTAGTACGAAATATCGTCTTCCTAACGCCATTTAGCTTTATCCAATCGCTCTTAAAAAACGCGAGGCAGATATCACTGAAGACATCTATTGCAAAAATTATGAAAAAGACAACATTAAAGTGCCTCCACGAATATCTATGTAGTTATTATAATTTTTTTCCTTATTGCAAATAGGAAATTGCACCAAAGTTTAATGCCAACCAAATGGTTATTGTCTTTGTGAATCTTTTAGTTCGATTTGTCTTTGTGAAATATTTTTGTCAATTCTAAACGCAAAGGGAAAAGTAAGAGTACACATTTTCAGCATAGAAATATATAAAAAACATACTTTTGACTTTGTATTCTTTATTTATATAATAAGAAACGAAAAAGATATTGCTTTCATCTAGAATTGCTGTCAGGGTAGATTATAGACATTTCTAACATTAATGGAAGTTAAATCTCACTCACCTCACTTAAGCTCTCTTTACTTATGATGGCTTAAGTTCATTTCACAAAGGTTGCATAGGCAATTTCTGTCTTCTTTTTTGAATAAATATACTACTTGCTTAAATAATAAGCAACAAAAAGAAAAACAAGTTGACGTTATTATTAACATTAATGTCTCTTTCGACCTTAAACTCTTAGCTACCCACTTTTTCCTCAGTTTCGTTGTACAACTTTCCGCCCTAAAATTAAAACCGGCTTACAACTTTGAACTTTTCTCAATACTAGCGCTGGGAAATTCAAATCTTATACTTTTTCGTAGTCTCTTAGCGTGGTTAGCTGAATGATGAAAAGAAAAAATCTTGCTTTGCTTTGTTTTACTGTACAAAATGTGGAATTACCATTACTTTAGTAATTTCTTACGCTTTGTTGTTATTGCCTACTTTTTCTATGTGAATTGATTATTTGCTATTTATATGTATGCTGCTTTTGTTATTATTTGTATCACAATACTTTTGAGACACATTTAAAGTGGACTAATGGGTTCGTCGGTAGGAGAGCTTAAGGTTATCTATTTGTCACTGTGATACACTGCATTTGCTAAATCGCAATCATTTCATCCCTGCCTACCGCATTGCTCTTATCTTAGATTCAATTGCCACCACTAGTGGTTGTACGTGATTTAACTTTGTACTTCATAATGCCGCTAAAACTTTGTTAAATTTTGATTTTCTAGCATATTTTCATAAATAGTGTTGTTGCTGTTATTGCTTTAGCTATCATTTTGTTTTAATATAAAAAGTTTTTTGTTTTGCTTCCAAAATTTATGTGTATTTTATGAAAATATAATGTCAATTTGCTACTGAATGGCTACGTGCTGGGAATTTAATGCGGCAACAAACAACAACAATAACACTTTAAGCAAAAAACATTTTTTTAGAAAATTTACAAACTTATATAGCCGTTAGTTAATAAATATTGATGTTTGGGCGGAAGCAAAGCAGCGAAAACTTTTGGTATATAAATATACATATATATTGAGTTGGGCAGGCGCAACCCAAGGCAAAGCTCCAGAGATTTAAATTCAATGGAGGATTTCCGCTAAGTAATAGAAAATTATTGCTTTAATGAATAATTTAGTATGACTGCTTTATTAGTTATCTATGTTTATGTGTTTATATGAAACATTTTGATCAATATATATAAATAAAGCAAGTAAATTATATTAATTGAGGTTGACGTTTACGATGAGAAGGATTTTGACTTTTATTGGCTAGCAATAAATTTAGTGGATTTTTTTAAGTAAAGTATAAAAATAAGTATTTATAAGTGAAAAATCATGACAATTTCTTTCAGTGGGTTCAAGAAATTTGTAATAAGACTTCTGGGCTGGTTTCTCAAAGTGTGCTAACCCCTCTTCCTGAGTCAAGTACAGTTTTTGTACTCAAAAAATCTTGAATTCCAGCGAGCTTAAGCTACGACAATCAAGACATAACTTTTCAGTTACTAAATGTTACTCATACGCCCTGCCAACCCGCATAGGGCAAACACACCCGCAATATGCAATGCACAATGCCAATTCGAATATTGGTAAGTTCAATGCATTCAATAGCAATATATCAGCAACAGCTGCTGTCAAATGCCCGCAAATGTATGCTTTCGCCTCAAGTGTGTAGGCACGAAGGTAAGTAGGTAAGTATGCAGATTCAAGCAGAAAATCCATTCAAGTAATCAGACAAAAGCATTTTAGACCCGCATAAATCAGCGTTGAAGCAGTTGAAGCACTTGTTGTGTACTTGCCTGTGATCAAAGGCACTGGCTGAATATACATGCATATAAACAAATACATAAACAGATCTAGGTAATTATTAGGTGCACGTAATGCAGTTATGAGGGACCTTTCAATCCGTGTGTATGTGTAACTCTATTTGGACAAGCAGTTGCTTCGTGTAATGGTGTATATTTAATTTCGTGTGTGACCCACAAGGCAAACGACGGCTTAATGATCATTATATAATTCCATTGCCTGCATCTAATTGCTTATAAACTTACAAACATATAAAGTGTGTAACATTAATCTACTTTGGGCAGTTTCAATCTAGAAACGTTGGTTGCTTCCTTGTTTGTAAAGTTTTGAAAGTAAACTTGGAATTTTGGTGTTTGCAAGTAAACAAGAATTACACACTGATTTAATACATATATGTTTATAGCAAATATTTACTTATAACTTAGCAAATTACAGCCTGTGTCCAGTATCCTATGCAGTTTGCTTCAAATTTGTATAATGTATTTTAATGTGGGTGTTGGCCTACATATTCAAGTGTCGATTGTTTTTGATGTTAGCCAAAAGCTTTTCATATATGTCTATTGAAAATACATTCAGGAGTAGGTAAATTGCATGCTCATGCAAATCATTATTTACTCCGAATATTTTGTGATTATATTCCTTGTTAATATTTATACTGTAATCTAGTTGGTATCGTATTAGATTCATGTATATGTTAACATTTTGTGTAATTTAATTCAAATTGTTAACACAAGATACCAATTGAATTTTATTTTGCCATAAGCTTCTAATGAATTAGGCAGCCTTTCATTATTTTGCATTAAAAAATTCTATATCGAAAAATTCTGTGAAACGAAAAAAAAACTTCTCGAAGAAAATTCCGTTTTATTTCATTGGCTTTGTTTATTATTGATTTATATAGTTTATTTATGAAATTTTGGATAACGAAATTTTGTTTTACATATTTGCTTCAAATCTCAAACTAGCCGTGGAGCGATAAGTATATGTATTGAATTGGCCAATTTATTAAATCGGGCCTGCGCTGTAAGAATTTGGACCGTCTGAGGAAAGTAATCTCCCAGAAGCGTTCAGTTTTGGCAAAGAGGATGGCTGGGGGATCTTTATAATTAGGTCTTTAAAATAAGGTGGACTATAAAATCTATGGTGAGTAATTTCGCTGGTGAAGAATTGGCCACAAAAGAAGGCTGTGAAATTCGATTGTCGTAATTTTTTTGCAAATAAGGATAAGAGTTTCTATGGGAGAGGCATAATGACATAATGACCTTTAAACTGGCAAAGAGTTATTAAACAAAACGTTTTATGTTTGACATAATTCAAGTAATTCTGGCTAACGTAAATACAGCTTTAAGTTTAATTTAGTAATTATATTACTTTTTATTAAGCTTAATCCATGAAATATGGATTGTAAAATAAATAAATAAATTAATACAACTAAGTAAGTAAGCCAACATGTGATTAGAATTTAGATATAATTCGTTGAGAATTCACTATCTATACTACTGAATGCATAAATACACAAAAATATGTATATAAATATGAACCAGTTGTCTTTATCTTTTCATTATCGATTTCACTGAAGCTAAGAACACAGTTTATAAGCCTATGCTATATATGTATGTGGTAGCCGAGTGGTTAGCATTGCGTCCTGCCATTCGGAAGACTCGGGTTCATATCCCGGTGCCACCAACATCCAAAAGTTATGGAAAATTAATTTAAATAAAAAAATAAAATTAAATTTTCTAATTGCGGTCGCCCCTCGGCAGGGAATGTCCATCCCTCCGAGTGTATTTCGGACATGAAATAAAGCTCCTCGTAAAAAAAAACCGTCAGCCGTTCGGAGGCGGCTTAGTATAAACTGTAGGTCCCTCCATTTGTTGGAAAAACATCAAGACGCAAAACCACAAATTGGAGGAGGAGCTCGGCCGAAAATCGCTTCAGCGGTTACAAAAGCGCCAATTATATATTATATAATTTCTGCGTGGTACTATGACACCAGTTGCAAATGAGACGAAAGCAAAACGTTTCATACAAAAACTTTCAAAGATAAAATTGTTATTAAAATTTTGGAACAGTACACATACGTGTTTATGCTCGTCAGAATATGTTTTCGGCTGTGCTTAAATTGTATACCATATATAACACATATTAAGTTTACCACTAATGAGAGGAAGCGAAATATATTTATATATTTTTCACACACAAAAAACTCATACAAATGCTTATGTGCTTCGTATATTTCTTTATACATTTAATTACTATACCTATAAGATGACATCAATTGTGAAAACAAAAGTTTTGCTCATCGAAAGTCAGCAATTCACATCCTAGACACCAACAGATTAACTAGCGTTTTTGAAGTGTTAGTATGTATATTATATGTAATAAACATATTTATTTTTGTTAAACATAACGTCCTTGC
Organism: Ceratitis rosa; assembly: GCA_037013455.1. Lineage (NCBI taxonomy): Eukaryota > Metazoa > Arthropoda > Insecta > Diptera > Tephritidae > Ceratitis > Ceratitis rosa. The sequence continues at coordinate 14,452,146 of JAWMAG010000031.1, forward strand.
TATCAAATAATCTGAAGTTTTTATTTTGTTTTAATAATGTCACACTTATGTATATACACGTATACACACACTTAAGCAGGTGCTCAAAATTATTAATTCAAGTATTTACTCAAGCATGTGTGGCATGTGTGTGTATGATTTTGTGCTCGTTTATTTTGGGAAAGTGTGAAAGTTTTCACTAGATTTGTTGGGGAAAGTAATTAATTCGAAGAGAAGAAAAATATTTTGAAAGGGAACGTTGAATAGTTGAGCTAAATTGTCAATAATATCATGAGAAGTACTTTAATATAAAAATATCTGAGAGAGTTCAGAAAAGTTACGGCGGCTATATTCTTCTAAAGTAGTACAGAAAGTTTCTGTTGCATTTGATATATAATCCGGCTTTTATATAGACTTTGCTACAAATAGAAGAATCTACTATGGCAAGTTGAGGTATCATACTTTCCGATTAAGTGACAGCCTACAGTTTTATAAATTATTTTTAAGTTTTTTTCACAGCTTTAAATGCCGTTTAATGGAGGTTGTAACCTTACGTAGGGCATCGTCTTTACACAAGAGATGTGAGACCCCTCCTAACATATGGAGTACTACTGTGGAGCGTGACACAGAAAACCTCTGTCCACTTGATATAGCAGGCTCAATGAGGAATAACTCAACAAAGGCTATAGAAGTCAGCCTTGACACTAGGACAATTAACATATTGCATAAGTGATGTAAGAAGCAGCGCTAATAGCTAATCGTCTAAATATTCTAGAAAAACGAAAAAAGTAGCCGGATTGGGAAAAACCAGACAGCATTCAGAAAATTATATCAGTGCCCGAGTTAAACTTGGACTAAACGTAAAATGCAGCCGAGAAACGGAAACTCGATGTCAACAGCACCTCCTTTGGCAGAGAAAAGTATGCGAAATATATCCGTATCTGTACTGATGATTCCAAATGTGAGGAAGGTACTGTAGCAGGGTTCTTCTGGTGCCATCCTAATAACCAAGATCGCTTCAAGATCAATGTCAGCAACTCCGTCTTCCAAGCAGATGAAGAGGCCCTAGAATACATCCACCGTAAGACGTTGAACGGCTGATGGTTTTTTTATGAGCGGTCTTTATTTCATGCCAGAAATAGACTAGGTTGATATTCCCTGCCGAGGGGCGACCGCCACCGCAATTATAAAATTTAGCTTAATTTTTTATTTAAATTAGTTTTACCTTAATTTTTTTGATGATAGTACGACACTAGAATTTTAGCCTGAGCCTTCCGAATGGCAGTACGCAGTGCTAACCAATCGGCTACCGCGGCTGCCGTTGGAGCATTAGCTTTGCAAATATCTGGCCTTCAGGCTATTGAGACGTCACATCTTCCATGATGCTCCTAGCTTCAACTTCACGGAGGTGGGCAAATCAAAGAATTTTTAAAATCGTGCGAACTTTTCGCAAACGTCTAGTTGGGATGCACGGTCAGGTCCTTAACCTCCCTCCTTCTACCGACCAATCAACCAACCAACCAACTTGTTTTCTGCTCTGCCTCTGTAATCCTGCAATCACAACATCAAGTGTGTTACTCATACGTCACGTACTCTGCCCATAGAATAAAGTTCATTAAAACTCGTTCATTTTGCAGCTGACGAATGAGTGGAAAAAGTAAAAGCTGAAGAGCACTCAATCATATTTTGCCACACTAACACCGGACGTGGTTGGACTCAACCGTTAGTTGATGTGTAGATGTTTACTTAGAAACATACAATATTTAGCTGCCTTTGTGAACTGAGCGGTATGTTTGCAATCTGCAGTAGGTACCAAATATAACGGGGCAACAACTTCTTTGTGTTTGAATGACCGTGAAAATATGAGATTTAGCTCGATTTCTGGAAAAATCACTTTACATTGATTGCTTTTACCTAAACTATATATTTTTTATAGATTTTATGTTGGCGTTATGTTAAATGGCGCGCAGAGTAAAGTCGCTACTAAAAATAAAGTAATTGAGTAATTGTAATAAAAATGATGCACACTTGAGCGCACAGTATGTGCTGCCAAGTCAAAAAGCTTTCAATTGATTTGCCAAACAGAGTCAATATGGCGTGATGCGATTTTTATGGCTCAGAGCCATTGAAAGACTCACATTGCAAGACATTCAAAGCTTTGTTTGTATATATATTTAGCGGTTTCTATTCACTAACCAGAAAAATACTTATCGTTCTCCATTCATTGTCATTGATTGCTTGTGTCTGCGTTAAAATAACTCTTGTTGTAATTAATTGTCGCATAGATCCTTGCTTCTATACTGCTTGTATCCTTGCTTATCTGCGCTTCATTTTCTATTGTCATATACATAATTTTTTTTCTGTGGTATCTGTGGGAAATCACGTAGAATTTACTTGATGTCCTTTCACATGTCTTACTCAAAGATATAGTCAAATGTACAAAAGCTATAAAAAATATGAGTAAAATGCCAGTTGATCTGTTGTAGTGTGGTTATGAATATGCATATGTGGTTGTCTTCACTTTTCCTCACTTGGCAATCCAACTTTCCGAAATTACGTTGGCGTGTTCTGCATGACAATACTGCTATGTAATTTTATTATTTTTTTCTCTGTTCTTTTATTCTTCTTTTACTCTAATCGTATGACATTTTGTTTGTGGCTTTAATTGATTTTGTGGCTCGTGAGTGCTTCTATTCGTTTATAACTTTATATTAAGGCAAATATGCTCAGAAGGGTATATACCTTCTACTCAAATATAAACGAGCCATTATCCATAACTCAACAAGGACAAGACATATGGCCATACTTTTTTTAGGTTGGCAGGACTGTTATATGTTTACATGTCAAACTTGAGCGCGATCTGTCACATAGTTTCTTTTTTACGGCACTATAAACAAGTCAACCTCGAGTGTGTTTTTCGAATTTTACTATGGAAATTAACGTTAAGCAAAGATGTTTGTTTGAAATTTTGTTATTCCAATGGAATAAGTGCGACGGACGCAATGAAAATGTTGCAGAAGGCATATGGGGAGTCTTGCCTATCACGTGCACGTATTTTTTATTGGTATAAGTCGTTCAAGGACGGCCGTACATCGCTGGAGAACTTGCCCCATGATCGTCGTCCAGCAACGTCAATAAACGAAGAAAACGTCGAAAAAGTAAAGAAAATTGTGTTGGAAAATCGTCGTGTGACTGAAAGAGAGATAGCTAGTGAGCTCAACATATCAAATGGATTCGCTCATAGCATTATTCACGATGTTTTGGGCATGAGACGTGTGTCTGCTCGACTTGTTCCAAAATTGTTGCTCATACGCCTCGTCTTGTACGGGATTATTTGACCAAAAACAACGTAAATATTGTTCCGCAAGCACCGTATTCACTCGACATGGCACCGTGTGACTTTTTTCTTTTCCCTAAACTCAAATTGCCGCTTCGTGGAAAGCATTTTCAGTCGATTGAAGTCATAAAAGAGAATTCGAAGAAGGAACTGTAAGCCATACCTAAAGCGGCCTACCAGAAGTGTTATGAAGATTGGAAAAAAAGGTGGCATATGTGTATCGCCTCTAATGGTGACTATTTTGAAGGGGATAAAATAAATATTGAAGAATAATTAACCGTTTTTGTTTTATTGAACAGTCTCGTTTATATTTGAGCAGAAGGTACATATGTATGTATATGTATACTCAGGAAATCAGTTTGTTACTTTATGACACGTTCTTTCAATTAGAAACAGATTTGCGAAATTTCATTAATCTAAGTTTTTGTGCTGGAATGTTAGCAATCAAGCTCAAGCCGATGGTCAATCATAATGACTTTGATTTGAAGGGTGGAACAAGCTAGGATATGGTGGGAAATATCTTTTGGTGAAAATTAGAGTTTGGGAGTGTCTTTTATTTTTTACATTGGAGCCAATAGAATTTCAGCTAACTTTTAGTAAAAAAACTTTTTCCATCTTGGCCTTCCGTATACATACTTTTTTTTCTTTGTCGTTTAGTTATGACTTTATTCCATTCTCGAGCTGTTACCTGAACATGCAGGGGTAATGCTCTGCAGAAGTAACTTTCAGGCTAGTGCTAGGACTGCCCTTGTCACGTTAAAACTCTGAAAAGCTTTAGGATACATTCTTATCTCGTCCTCATAAAGCTGGTGATGTCCATGCTGTTGAGATTACTTTCATTGTTTGTACTGGATGTAGCTCTAAACACATTAAGTCACATGTTTAAATGTTAACTCTACCTGTTGTTGTTGTTGTTGTTGTTGTTGTAACCGCAAAATTACTCTAAAAATTGGTTTTGAAGAAATACACTGTAGAAGTGACAGTACTTGACTAGCTCCAAAGAAGAGGTAGCGATGAAAACTACGATTATGGAAGGAAAAGGTTTTTGAGTAGTGAAAGGCTGTCAAGCTCTTGAAATGCCCAATGGGATTTCTACTGAAAATTTGTTTCGATGCAAGTAAAACTAAATTTGTCCGAAATAGGAGTAGAGAAGGTCGGGCGATTATATTCTCTGAATATGCAGGGCATTCCAAAAGTAAATGTCACCCTGACAGAACATTATCTTATTGAAAGGTGTGTAGAAAGTCTAAAGGAAAAATGAAAAGATGACTTTCCACCTGTTACGTGATTGCCCTGATTGCAGCCGATGTAAATTTCGCCAGTTTGGAGTCGCTTTTATAGATAACAGAAACAAAAGTAGCGACGAGAAAAAATTCATGACCTAGCGATGCCATCACATACAAATATGAAGATTTCTCAGAGGATCGACTCACATCGCAGCCTTAAATTTTCATGTGATCGACACCTTTGTAGAGACTCCAATGTAGCCAGTTTCGCTTTACTTTTTGCTGCCGTAAATATTGATTCTGAGCTCACAGATCCCTTAGTTGTTGAATAGCTTCCCTGATAATTTTCTTGAATTATCAGTTGCTTGGAGCTTTGAGTGGCAGTGGTAGTTCTTTATTTCCTTATTCTTTCATAATATTTATTATAGATATTTAAGCCAAATTTAGTGCACAGATGCATTTTTGTACTATAATTACTGTGACAACAAAAGACGAGTGGTTAACATTGCATATATAATATATTATATCTTCGGTAGGCCACGGTTTGAGTTCTGGATCGACTAATATTCAAAATAAAGAATGTTAATTTTTAATTTTCGTAATTGCGCTCTATCTTCGACAGGGAATTCCAAGCCCTCAAAGTAAATTTTTATTTGAAAATCAATAACAAGCATAAACATGGTCTTTCGCGTTCAAAAAACAGAAAAAAAATAGTCCAACAGTGTCGAATCGCACGATTACGTTGGTCAATTGACATCGCCAAGACGAGAGATTATGCGGCCCGGAAATTTCTCTCGCAATAGAGCCATATTTGGTCATGTGTGAGGTATGTGAAACCACATACGGTCAAAGTTGGGTTCTTCGAAAGCAGACCAAAAAATTGGGTTATCAATGCGATCATAACAGTGACAGAGTAACGGCGTGACTTTTCAAAGAAGTAAGGTACAAGCTGACCTCCGCCCCAAGGAGCGCACCAGACAGTAAGCTTTTTTTTTAGGTAATGTTCTCTTTTCAATTATTTCAGGATTCTCGAAGGCCCAAATGCGACTTCCCGAGTGTGAAGTGTGCCTCGTCACTGAAAACAAATTTGTTGGTGCTTTTTGTTGAAGCACCTAATTGACAGCTGCGCGGCAATGAGACTGGTGTAGGTTTAAGTCTAAGTGCAAAATACGCTATCTTGAGTACATCGAGAAATAGACACATTTGTGTCTTCGCTATACTTTCACATGCACAAGGGATATTTTAGGTGGAACGAATAATTAATTAATAAAATATCTTAAAGGATGTAAAGGGTCGGAGGGCTAAACTTTCGAATTTTTTTTAAATATTTTGTTCCGGGGAATTGTACAAATTTTATGCTATTTTTTATTATTCTATATGAATTGTAATTTTAAAAGGAATTTAAGCAATTGCTCTCATACGAACAGTATAGATTTATAGGTACTCATACACAAACACACATTATAATTAAACACTATAGAAAATTAACAGAAAATAAAGTGCGTAAACCAAAAATGCATTAAAGGATTTTGTGGTTAAATTTTCACAAGCAATTCTCAGCACTCAATTCCACTTAACAACAAATTGATACACATGCAAGCACTTACGACTATGTGTTTCCATTTATGGTATATGGTATGAGTGTGAGTGTGAGTGTGTGTAAGACTCCTGAGTTTTAACTTAAGTATTTGAGATTTTCTCTTGCCACTCCAGAAGGAACTTCTTTTCTTGATTACTGCTCTGTTAACGCGCGTAAATCCTGAGCCGCGAAGGGGAGTAAGCATTGATATACAGCTTTTATTGTGTTTCTTTTTTTTACTTTATATTCGCCGCCACTCTATTGTTGTTCATTTTTAGGATTTTTTTTATTGTTGTGTTTTTCCTTTTTGTGTTGTTTTTTTTCTTCTTCTTATTGTTGTTAAGCAATCATCATCAATATCCTACAACTGTTGCTGCTGTTGTCGTTGTTTTATATTATATTGTTAATATAGAAACACTTGAAGTAAGTATGTTTACACACAACAACAACAACAACGACATTAACAACAATAAGCACAACAAAAAAGTTTCAACCGAGCGTTACTTGATAGTCGGTTGGAGTAGACGCATTTATTTTCACAGCTGATATAATTTATTTGATTTGTTCATGCTCATGCGAGCAAACATATGTACATATGAAAACAGTATGTGTGAAACATATGTGTGTGTGTGTCTATTCGATTTTTGTGTGGCAAACAGTAGACAAACACGCAGATGCTACTAAATCGCTACAGATTATATTGAGCCTTCAAGTTTGTTGTTGGTTTTGTTGTTGTTGCTACTACTGTTGTAACATATCACTCTTACATCCTTTGGTTATGTTTGTTTGTTTGAACATAATCTGCTTAGATGGCTCGCCAGCGGGGCATAAATATGTATTCCTGCTGCATGAATACATAAATATTTACATATAAATACATACATACTCGTATGTAAGTTTGTTGTACAACAATACATACCTACACACAATTGTATGTAGATAGATATATATATATATGTATTTGTATTTGATATAAACAAATTGAATTGTAAGTAAATTGAATAAACTCGCTTACCACATTGCCGCATGTTGGTTGCCACACGCCACATGCTACACGCAACAACAGCCGGTGACATGCTTACTCTCATACATACATACACGTACATACTCGTGTATGCTCTTGTGCGAGTGTCTGTGTATACATTGTATGTATGTGTCCCTTGGCTTGTAAGCCGATATGCGCACACCTTTGGAGCAAGCGCAAATTTAGATCCAACTTAATAAAGCCAAAGCGGCTTCGGTTTGACAAGTTGTTGCTCCCCAGCGATGATACTGCTCATGTCGATATACATACATATGTACATATATGTGAGTGTTTTTGCGTGTTTCAAGTCATCTGCGTATTGACACCGGAGTGCGTTTATTGGAGTGTCAGTGGCGTAGGTAAGGAATTTATTTGAAGAGGGAAAAATGTTTTTTGGTTTTAGTTCTAAGATTTGCAAACAGAGGACAGGAATTGTTGTAAGACATAGAATGTGGTGAAATTCATTTAGTTAAAAAAATAAAAGCACAGATAATAATAAATACAATATCTAAGCAGCGGCAAATGAGTTTGTTTGAAAACCAAGTAAAACTCGAGAAAAATACTTTTTTAATCCTCCTCACTACACCTTTGCCTTAGCCATCACATATAAGTGTTTATATGCCAGCACTTCGCATGTGCAGATTTCTCTATATACACGTACAAATATGTTATGTCAAGGGAATACCAGATTACTTTGTCACCAATACAAATACAATTTTCGTCATTATTGACAGTTAATAGCCGAAATGCTGCTGCCGTTGATTGTATTAGTGTTTACAAATCATATTACTACCTTGCCTAAGGCCAATTTGAGTGGCATTAATGGTAGCTTAATGAGTATTAACTTTTACCTAAAGTCAAGCCAAAAGTAGGCGGTTGAGTGAGTCAATTTCGAATGAAGGTAAATTAATTTTAGAGAAAAGATTGTAAAGGCGTCAGATGTACGGAATGTTAGTAATTTATTTTTAATTACTTTTTTAGGTCATATTTAAATTATTTAAAATTTTTCTTAAAATGTTGATATATTTTTTCTTTGCATGTTTTTCTTAGACATCTTATATTAATGGTTATGAAGAGTTTGCTGGTAAAGTTTCAAGCTCCCTACGTACGTCTTCGAAATTTCTTATTTTTGACAAGGTTGAAATAAGGGTTGGTATGATGAGGACTACCGAATTACAGGACATAAGAAAAAATACTTTATATCTCCACAATATTGTGATCTGCAACGCGAACCCTGTAAATAAGATATCGGGAGCGAGGAGCAACCCGTCTTTATTTAAATAGTATGTTCCTTAGGTGCTAAACAGGGAAATGAAGAAACAACTGGAGTACCATCGCTAAGTCAGCTATGATCGGAAGTAAGCGAAAGATGCATATGACATCTTGTTGTCGGTTTTCGATCAGTAATATAATGGTCCAAAATGGTTAAAATAACAACTAATTCAGTTGCTAAGAAATTTCAGTGTCAATATGTATTAGTATCTTTTCTGACCAATTTGATGTTTCAATGTAAGCAATAAACGCAAAAATGTTTATATGAAGATATGTAAGAGGGATATCAGAAAATAAGTCCACTGAATTTTTGTACGTTTAAAATTTTTTGGCTAAACAAAAATATTAAGTGATAATCTGAGTTATTTTTTAACATAAGTGGGAAGTGAAGTATCAATATTTTGCCGCCTTCCTCGAAGTATTTTCCTGTCAACCCCTTCGTCCACTTCTCCACCCACTTCTTACCTCTTTATCGTTTGATAAGCTTTTCCACTCATTACTACACTGATTATTTCAAGTAGTAAAGATCAGTAAATTTTCTGAAACAACGCAAAGAGTTTATCCAATTTGCGACGTCGCGAAGCGTCATAATTGAATGTCTTCCGCTCGTTGGTCTGACATGCATAAACGAACGAGAGTTTTTGAACTCGCGAAACCACTCGTACACGTTCGTACGTTCGTATTACCATATGCATATCATTGTAAATATCAAAAGAAGATGATAATGGATGACGCTGCGTATTTAGAATTTAACGAAAATAAAATCCAACCGTTCGGGAGACCCTCAGAGAACACTTTTTAGGCTGCTATTATACACGGTGTGTCCCAAAAATAACCGAACTTTATATTTAAATCATACAACATACAGCGCCATCTATTGAAAATTTGCAACATTAAAAAGATACATTCATCCTCTTTCAAACGCACCTAACTTCATGTAAGTCGGATGACAGATGTAAAAGTGACAGCCATTTCAATAAAACCAAAAGTGTGCTAATGGTTCCAAAAAAAAATGAAACAAAGAGCAAATATAAAATTTTGTGTCAAACTTGAAAAAAAATTGAAATTGAAGTTTAAAAAATTAAAAAAAAATTGAAAAAAATGAAGCAGCCGTAACCGAGGTACTGAAGAACATTTCTATAAATGACATAAAAAAATCTATGCATGCGCTGGTTGATCGTTCCAAACGTTGTGTTGAGTCAAATGGAACCTATTTTGAATAAATAATAACTTTCAAAGATAATATAATGTGTATTTTACTATATAATATCCAAAAAGTTCGGTTATTTTTGGGACACACCGTGTATAATACATAAATGTATACCGAATTGAATACTTAATGCAATTTTTTCCTCTCGTCAATCAATTTTTTCAAAAGACTAGCAGCCAGGTTTGACAATTTAGTAATAATTGCAGCCTTAACCCCTTCTCGCTTATACGCCTCACACCTTCCCTTTGGGACTAACGTTCTTAGAGCAAGCTGACCAATCCATGGTTTTCATGGGGAAATCAGCCAAAAATCACCTCTTTTCATTACTTACATAAATGCGTACATTATCTTGTTAGAAAATTTGTGGCAGCTCCTTTAAAGTCTCGACAGAAGGAAAGAAGCTGAATTTCCGCACTTGAATGTAGTGTCTGCTACTAGTTCGATGTGAACTGTAATTCGAGTATTAGGTTTTGATATATCGTTAAAAACCTTCTCCAAATTTACGTTTGGAAAAGAAAATCTTTTCAAATACAACTAAAAACTATCTGTTTCATCAAAATTACATTCTTTTTTATCCGAGAAGATAATCTTTACAAACATTGAATTTTAGCTTCTTTAGTAATAACTTACTGTGCCCCAATCGGTGGATAAGTGTACTTCTGCGAGCTGTCGACATTCCTCTCTCATTATTTTCAATAAATTCAAATGTTTGCAGCGACGTGCACCCTGCGGTGGTTTTTGTGGTTTTTGACCCCTTCCACATATTGCAATTTTTTTCGCAACTTTACACATTTTTAGTTCAGTTTTGATGAAATATGAAAATGTTTTGTAATGATCTTCACTTGATAATATTTTGGTCCGCGGTATTTGGCTTAAAAATCGTTTCGCCTTTGCAAAAAAATTCGATTTTCGCTGTGGGCTCATCAAAACCTAGTCCTGTATTATCATTGTGAGACAATAAATATATATATATATATACATATTTAATTGGCGCTTTGTAACCGCTGAAGCGATTTTCGGTCGAACTCCTCCTCCAATTTGTGCTATGATGCATCTTGATGTTTTTTCCATCAAATGGAGGGACCTACAGTTTATACTAAGCCGCCTCCAACCATCAGCCGTTCGGTTTTTTATAAGGAGGCTTTATTTCATGTCATAAATGCTCTCGAAGGGGTTGACATTCCTTGCCGAGAGACGACTGAAATTAGAAAATTAAACTTAATTTTTTGTTTAAATTTTATTTATAGTTATAGAAATTGTGAGACACCAAGAAGTGCAACCAAAGAATACTCTGCAAGGGCGTGTGTCTACTAGCTTTAACACATAAAACAGTTGAAAAAATGGAAAATAAAAAATATATTGAAGTTGGAATAAATAATTTTCTGCTTGTCGAATTTGCTTTGACTTTGAGTTCACCACAGCTTACATTTATTCATAATGTTATCTAAATATTTAGACGTGCACATGATGCGTAAACTTTACGTCGTTGTCCATTAAAATGGCAATCGTACGCTGGCCACTTGAGAAGATAATGTAAACATGAAACGGTGCTTTAAACTACCGCTGCTTGCTTCTTAAGTTCTGCTTGCCGCAGTAACCGTCACCGTTCACAGACCTCATTTATTTCGCATTTTTATGGGCGCTTTTAACTTTTAACTTCATGGATTTCCAACTTTTCTTCATCATCTTCTTCCTCATCTTCTTCAACCTATTTCCATTATTTATCACGACTTTCAGTTTCACGTGTTGTTTGTTGTTCTTGCTATATATTACTTTTGTATATGTATGGGTATGTACACCAATTTCTGCGGGAATACAACATCGCTCGCTTATTGCTGTTGTCACTTAACTTTTTTATGTTGTTTGACGAACAACTGCCATGAAAGTAAATATTGATGTTTCGTGAGCGTGCCAAATATACAGCTGAGACCTTGTTGCTGCTCCTTCCCCCGGCTACGCCGACCGGTGTAAGTTATCATGGTAGAGTGCTTTAAATTCCTCTTCCCTCCGAACAATCTCATTTGGCTCTGCTGCTTCGGCTACTTTTGGTGGGTGATGGCCGGTAATTGTCATTAAGTTGATAAGACTGCGCGTCTGGTTCGGTGTTGCTGGGTTGGTCTCTTGTGCTATGGCTCTTGTTGATATTGCGGGTTGCTGTTTTTATTGTTTGTTTCCGTCGTTATTTCGCTGTTTGCGCTGTTGACCGTCAGTGTTAAGTTGATGACATTTAAAATGGACAACAATTCACCCTCGTCACAGTTGTTGCTTTCCCTAAGGCCACTTTTGCTGATGCAGATCATTTAGTTGATGGCCGATTGTCAGTTGGTTTCTTCGTTTGTTTATTGGTGTGAGTAATTTACGAGTGTCTTATCAGTTAGCTGCGGACATTTCATATTTTGAGGGAAACGTTTTTTTTTTTTGGTCACTATTGTGTTTGGTGAGTTTTTGTAACGGTGTTAATTTTTTTTTAACTTAAAACGTTGGTGGACGTCTAAAAGGCAGTCTTTAGTTTGGCTTTTTGTTTGATGCACTTTTAAAGTCATTGTTTATTGCCTTATAGGAAAAAAAATAGATAATAGATTTTTAAATGATTAAATATTTCGAAGAGTCGGTGACAGGGTTATGAAGCTCTCAGGCAAACTTTTCGAAGCTTGCATAAGGCAATGCTACGTCCCGGTCTAATGGTGAACGGTATTGCCTACTCCAAGTAGGCTAGCCAGGATACCTGTACCCGAAGGACGCTCGCCCAATCAGTTAACTTTGTTTCTTTTAAAAATATTGGAGCACGTGATAGATATTCACATAAAGCCAACTGTGGATGAAGCTCTACTTCCATACATCAGTCAACCATGTCTTGCTAAGTTGCGGGAAAATCCAAGTACAATGCGGATTGGAAGTGGTGTACGTAGGAACTCTACCAGCTGAAGTGCTATCACCTTTGTTCTCTTTACAACTGAAACCCAGGACGAAGTACTTGGGAATTGTGTTGGATAGCAAATTGTGAAGACTCTATCTAGAGGAACGTGGGAAGAAGGCATCACAAAACCATTACATTATATTATATATAGCAGGATTAAACCACTCGTAATTTAACCAGACAGATTTGACTAGAATAGATCTAACTCTATCAAGTCTCTTCTTCCTTATAATCTCATGGAGGTTGAGCATAACCACCGGCGTAACATCCGAAGACTTTTAGATAGGAACTCATGGTAGAAGGATGGGTTATTTCTCTAATGAGTTCAATAGTAGCTGTAGAAAAATAAACGGGGAGGAGTGAGTAAAGCATTATCTCTGTCACTGCCGTCAGCAAATGACAATAATCTCGTATGTTTTATAAAACAAACATAAAATATCCACAAAAATTTCTTTGAAAGTATGAAATCAAAATTGTGCATATGTATGTGAATATGTGACTTTAAGTTCTTTTGCATTCGTAAGCGGCAGATAAAAATCCGCTTATCCCTCTTAAAGATATGAGCTGCCAGTTATAGCAAACACACATGAGTAGCACATATTTACATATGTCATATGAGTGCAGTTAGCTTAGAGTTTCGTTTGTACAATCTTCTTCTCTGATTTACTAAGCTCTTTTTTACTGTTACTCATTTCGTGACACCATTTCACCATGGCACCTGTCGCACTTAAGGTTCCACTTACAAGTACTTGTTTTTATACATTTCTACATACGCTTGAATAGCTGCCTTCTTTCCTTCACCAGCACCCATTCGCAAGGCAGTAGTAAGGAAGACACATCAACGGAAAGCTTTGTTGATAACTTGTTGGCACAGATAGTTTTATCCTCTCAATCTGGTAGTTTTCATATTTTGACCCTTCCTATTTTTGTTTTTATTTTTATGCAGTGCAATTCCCGTGGAAATAAATCTCTACAATTTTCTCCAAATCTTATGATGAGATCACGTAGTAGATAGATGTGCTCTGTGCTCACACGTGGTACCGAATGTATACATATATTCCTTTATAATGTTTTATTATGTATATGCATTGTTTTACAAGAATACTCATTATTATTAGAGTTGGTTGAACTCTGTTAGTACTGAAAAGGCGATGTGACTAATCAGACAGCCAAATGGTTAATTGACCTCTTTTCGAAGGTTACAGAATAGGTACATTCCAATATCGCTCATTAGACTGGAGTGGATTTTGGTACAAAAATTTCGCTTCTAGTGCACAAAAAGTATTTAAAAATTTAAAGAAATCATTATGACATTAAATCGAAGAATCATATCTTTTTTGCACACAAAGTTTTCAACTTTATTTAAAGGAGCTCCTCATACGAACAACCTATAGAATAACCGACGACTTAGCTTAGATCGCCTTCGAAGAAACATTTGTTGGCTTGTCAGAGAATGGTCAGTCTAAGATCCGGTCGAGAGCAGAGAAGTCAAGAGCAGCTGTATTTGAATGAGCCAAGATGACTGTCTTTCATATTTTCGAAGTTGTAGATAGGTTTGCGATGCACCCTACATAAAGCCTTTGGTCCTTTATAGTTCCAGATGGAGGCCCGCTTTATTTTGATGTAAAGTAGTTATCGTGTAGCTCATCAATACCTTTAACAAGGATAAAGGAAACTTTAATATCCAATATAGCAATCTCCGCTAGTCCTTTGAACTACGCGTCTTCCAGATATCTACGACGAAATCCTAAAGGACATTTTCGAACGCAATACGGTATGAGATTATTACCTTAGTTGCTGGCTGGATGTTCATATATATAATTTGTATATAGTTCTTGGATTTGCTATCTAAGAAGTTTTCTCTATACCGAAGGCCTACGCTTGGAAAATACTCCAGCACTATGGAAGCGTGAAGAGTTTTCTGAGGATTAGATCAGCACAGATGAAGCGTGAGAGTATGCGGTCTATTTTGTCCTCCATTCCACTGTATAGCAATTTTGTCTTTGTCGCTTCCGAATTGTCGTTGGGCTTTTGTGAGAAGCTTTTATTTTCTGTTAAAAATACACTCGAAAAGCTTAATATTAAGTCATGTAAAAAATTCGTTCGGTTTTTTATTGATTTTTCAAAATATGTTAACTTTGTGTACATTTGTCCGATTTAAGTAAAATATACGCCGTTTTGTTCATAAACTTGTTGCCAACGAGATGCTTCATTATACCCCTATCTTAGAAGGCTGCGTCCCTATTGGCAAAAAAATCGGGGAGCCAATTTTCACAGGCCTCTCTTGAGGCCAACTTCTCACCATTAAGTGCGTTCGCCATGGACAGGAAAACATGGTAATCACTTGGTGCCAGGTCCGGACTATAAGCTGGGCTCATTAGAACCTCCCATCCGAGCTCCTGGAGCTTCTGGCGCGCCACCAAAGACGTGTGTGGCCTGGCGTTGTCCTGATGGAACACAATTCGGCCTCTGTTGATCAAAGATGACCTCTTCTGGATGAGTGCTGCCTTCAAGTGGTCCAGTTGTTGGCAGAAGAGGGCCGAATTGAGCCTTTGGCCATAGGGGAACAGGTCGCAGTAGATGATTCCTTGCCAATCTCACCAAACACACAGCACAGTTTCCGCCGGCTCATCGGATTTCGACCACGGCCGATTTCGCTTGACGTTGTCGTAAATGATCCACTTATCATCGCCAGTCACCAAACGGGCGATTCGCAGATGGAAATTCGGTCCATCATGTTTTTTGCGTTAGTTCGTGTGGAACCCAAACATCGAGCTTCTTTTTGAATCCAAGGTTATGCAAATGGTTCCAAACGGATTTCTGGCTTATATTTAGTTCCTCAGCAATTGAATAAATGCCCACGGTCTGTTTCCACTATTTCCATGATTTTATCGCATTTTTCGACGACAGTCCTCCCGACGCGTGGTGCATCTTTGACATCGAAATTACCGGAACGGATCCTAGCAAACCACTTTTGTGCTACACGTTCGTTTACAGTATCGGACCCATAAACTAAATTAATTTTTTCAGCCGCTTTGGCTGCTTTTTCGCCTTGATCGAAGAAAAATTGTAAACTATAGCGAATTTTCTCTTTGCTGGTGTCCATCTTTGACGAGCGCTCACAACGTACTGAGTCAATCAATCGAAAACCTGTCAAAGACAAACTTTTAGCGCGAATAAACACGTTTTCAGCGCCGTATAGTATGACATGATGAAAATTTATCTTGACTGATGAGACCCATTTCCACCTCTGCTCGTCAATCTCATCGGCCACATCTGGGGCACGGAAAATGCAGGAATTGTCGTTGAAAAGGTTTATGGTCAGGCGGGTCATTGGACCTTACTTTTTCGCAAATGAATGAGTTGCGCTATCGAGAGATGATTAATAATTTTATGACCAGAATTGGATGGTATTGATAAGAACAACATTTACTTTCAACAAGCCGGCGCTACGTGCTATAGAGGCAAAGAAACCATCGTACTTTTGAGAGAAAAGTTTCTTAGAATATGAAAATATCACTTCTTATTGTAAAACCCTATAAATCATTAAATTTACTATGCCTCGTTTATTGTATTTACTCAAGCCAAGAAGGCAGCGATAACATTATTTTGCCTATAAATGGTTTGTTCATAGCCAATGCGTCAATGCGTTTGTAGACGTACTTACACACAATACAATAGACACCCATTTTGTGTTGTTATTATTGGCACCTGCCACCTGCTGGCAGCAACATCAATACCCATCAAATGCATGCTACGTATGATTGAGGGAATAAATGCCGCATTGTGTTGCATTTGTGGCAAGCTTAATACGCCAACTGCCATGTCTATATTCCATTGCTCGTTGCTGCCACATAAACCACCTTCGCTGTGGTCTCATTGTTTTTTCTTCTACACTTCCAGCATCCTCTGTATTGAAGTGTAAAGCATTCAATGGGATAGATTAAACAATAATTCGAGGTACTTTATGCGAATGCTTTTGCCACAATGGAATTTTGAATAATACGAAGCAAAGGTAATAAGCTTTTCACGGCGTTTTTTTCAAATATATGTGTGTATTTTTTGTGTATTTTTTGTGTAATTATATTTATGTAAAAAATTCTTCATGCTTGAGTACGTGTATATTTGACAACCTCGCGTGACAAGGGTTGAGTTGAACGCAGATTTGAATTTAGTGGAGTTTTACCTGTTTGAGTATTCAATGAAATTTAATAAAGCGTTTTTTTCGATTTTTCCATCATGCTTATCCATCGACATTTTCTTTACACACAATCGCCTTGCTGTAGAAACTCTACCTACTTTTGTACACCTATTGTGAATCGAATTGCGCTGTTGCAATAACTGTCACCTTCAGAGCCTTAAATGTTATTTGGAAAAATGGTGCTGTTCAACGTTTATTTGTGAGTGTAAGCGTTACTATGTCTATGTCTATGCTTGAATTATTGACCGCAGAATAGAAGGTTTTCACTGATTATCAGAATTTGACTATAGTATAATCAGAAAAGAAAGAATTGAGACTAATTTTCCATTTTAACTTGAAAGATATGCTAACTTCGGCCATGGCAAAGTCTTTATACCTTTCATGTTGTTAGGTTCATGTTCTAATATTTATTGCAAAATGTAAAGTATAATTTCAATGAACTTCAATACCAATATTTATTTGAATTTATATTAATAGTCACCAAATTTCACGCCCTTAGATACTCTTTTGAAGGATTTTTCATTTAAAACTTTATATGCGAAAAATTGGGCGTATATAAATTATAGTGGTCTTGCCCCTATTGGAAAAATATTGGTACAATCGATTTTCGCAGCCTTCTCTTGAGTCCGATTTTTCTCCAGCCAAACGATTCCCCATGTACAGAAAGAGATCCGCACTTTAAGGTAGATACATAACATCCTCCCAACTAAACCCTCGGAGTTTCTGGTGAGTCACACTCGATGTATGTGGTGTGGCATTGTCCTGATGAAACATAATTCATTTCCTGTTAACTTCCTGCTGCAAATAAACGACATAAAAAGATAAATGCTATGCTGAAAATTGGCAACGCGGCATAGAAACACGATTTCGATATCGAAAGAAGAAAAATTGTAACGCTGCGGAAATAAAATTTGGGATTAAAAAACAATTCTATTATAATGTCAACTTCATTCAGTAAGCCTGAAAAAGAAAAATTTTGCTAAGCGACTACAAAAGAAAAAGGTTATGGTGAAAATCGGCAACTCAGCAAATAAATTTCGAGATCGAAAGTAAAAAATTACAATTTCGCTGTAACTTAGGATGAAAGAAAAAAGTCTCTTATATAATAACAATTGTATTCAATTTGTTTGAAATATAAAACTTTTGCTTATGGTTATGTGGCAACGTTTCAAAGTGCAAGCCAGAGTAGGATATATTTCATAAATTTCGCAACAGTAGCATAGGCTTATTGTCGACGCCCAACAAGTGGTATTTGGTCTTGGAAAATATTAAAGTAAGTACTTTTTGGAACAAATATCGAAAAGTAAATAGAAAATTGAATTGCGTATTTTTATTATTTTTTTTTTATTTTCGAGACGTAGTTACGGTTTTTAAATAGAAAATGATTGACGTTCAATGCAACTTTAATTTAAAAAAAATTCATTGCTTTTTATTTTACGTGCCAGATAGGTCAAAATAATAAATAAATAAATAATCATCATAACAATCCTTGAAATCTCAATGCTCCATATCGATATTCTCTAAATATTTATCAAAGAAAAATCTTTGTATGAAAAAAGGTGGTCTGCCATGTTGAATCATTTTTGTAAGTTCGTCTCTTTATTGGTCTCATAAAATCGCAATTCTTCTCCCCTGTATTAACCCATTAACTGCAGTCGAGCTTTTGTTTGTTTTTGGACGCTTTGTTGGTTAGCCGTATTTTGTTGGCTCTCATCCGTTATTATCTAAAGATTTTATATAAAAAATCCATCATATAATAGGAATTGATTTCAGCTGACGCACTTAGCTATATGCAAAGAACTCAAATGCTTAGGTACGTAAGTGGATGTTGCTGTCATTGCCAGGCAGTCAGTGTCATTACAACAATTGCTGCATGAATATGATGAGCGCGACTGTTATGAACACCAACAATGCTCGTCAACTGGCTGCCATTAATGGATGGCATTTTATTCATTCAATTGATTTCTTTTTATTTTGATTTACATAAACTTAAAATGGAAAATTTCAACAAGAAATCGAACAGATTTATGATGGTGAGAAATGATTTTTGTTGAACTTTCTTACCTACAGTGGGGAAGTAGAAATAAAATTAATGTTGCTATAGACACGATTGATTTTATATAAATAAAGTATTTTTAATATAAAACACATCAGACACAGAAAATTAATGCTTTGAAACCGCTGAATGACTACTATGGAAAACTGTAATAAATTCCTAAAAGTATGAGGAGAAGTAGCTTCTTTAATCTCAGTACAAATTTTATAGGCTCTAAGGACCTTGTCTTCAATGAAATGAAATCTATATGCAGTAAGAGTGTCTGTATAATTTCCAAAACCAAAGAAAACTGAATTTCAAAATTCCTTTATGCTCTATGCTGTATGGAAAAAAATGCACACTAATGACGCTACAACGCTTGAAGGCAATTGTATACTAACAAAATGTAATAAAAAATATGCAACAACTGCACTGACATTCGAATATCGAAAAAAAAAATAAAAAAAAATTCTAAAGTGTTGAATCAGCACATTTTTACATTTCTACCAAATCATTTTCCACATTTCACTTTCTCTTCCAGCGAAAATGCAAATTTGTGACTGGTTTTTGCCTTCAACTATTCTTAAGAATTTCTTTGTTCTACATGCTTTTTCCGGAAGTAATGGAGTTATGACATAAAGTTGATGATACACAAGAAATCAAAATGGCAATTGTGACAGTTATAAGAATAAGTGAAAATGAAAATGAAAAAGAAAATTGAAATGGAAGAGAAGTGCAGACGACGAGTAGATTACGTGGCAGTGTGCAGAAGGGAAGCTTCAAATGTGCAAAGCACGCAAACAGCGTGACATATGGAAGCAAAAAAAAATTTAAAAGTTGAAAAAAAAAAAATGCAAGGCGGTGCAAGACCGTGAGGGAGAGAGAGAAAGAGAAAGAGAGAGAGAGAAAGCACAAAAAGATATAAATGTAAAAACCACATTTGCAATTGAAGTGTACAAAACTGACTGAGTAACTGACTGAAGGGCTAACTGTCAAGTCGAGTAGTTGACAAATAATCTGTGTTTTTTTCTTTCAAGTACATTGCTTTTCATCCTTGCGAATGATGCACTCAAGGATTTATCAACTTATTACTTACTCATTTTTCATGGCCTGTTTCATTTGCTTGTCAGTTATTATTCAACTACTTATTGTGAAATCAAAAGAAGAAAATGGAAAATGTGTTTGCAAGTTATTTTCCTGCTTGGTAGGGAGTGAAAGTGGTGTTATAAATTCTATGAAATACTTTGATGGAAGTTTAATAAGTCAGTATTGACCTTTAAGTTTAATGTAAAATATTATCACAAACTTTTGCATGATAATAATAGAATTGAGTTTTATCCCTTTAGTTCTCTCGTGGAATACTCGTGGAATATATGATTAATGCTGTAATTAATGAATTTTAGAATAAGTGTAATCACAACAAAAGAAACTTGAGGTCAGTGAAGAGATTTATTTTTTTTATCTCCGTCACACTTAAGTGGACTGTTCTTAGTTAAAATTTAAATCAGTTGGACTCAATTTAATTTAATTGAACTCAACTCATCTCAATTCTACTTGAATCAAATCGACCCATTTTAATTTAACACAATTCAACCCTCAGCAGCAGGCTTCCAACTCATCTCAGTTGAACTCAACTCAACGCAGCTCAACTCAACTCATATCAATTCTACTTGAACTAAATCGACTCAATTCTTTTTTAATTAAATTCTGCTCTCAGCGGCAGAATTCCAACCCATCCAGTCGTACTCCACTCATCTATACTTAAAAAAAAATAAATGCAATTCAACTCAACTCTACTCATCTCAACTCAATTCAATTCAGCTCAGCTCAACTTTACCCACCTCAGCTCAACTCAACCCAGCTCAACTCAACCCAGCTCAACTCAATTCAATTGAACTTAACTCAACTCAACTTAATTATACTCAATTTAATACAGCTTAGCTGAACTCAGCTCAACTCAACTTAACTGCATTAATTTTGACTAAACTTATTTCAACTTATCTCAATATAATGCATCTAACCTCAATTTTGTATGACTTGGATCAACAGTCAATTTATCTTAACTAAACTCAATTCACTTGGAATCAAGTCAATTGAACTCAATGCCATTGCACTCGAACCTACTCGCATGTACTCTCTCACTAAGAGTTAGATATTGGTTCCATAAAAATTTTGTTAACTTTATTTTAGTAAATAAGCCTTGAAAGTTGACCATTATATCGAGTGAATAGGAAAATAGTTCAAAATTACTGCAGGCCGTCCAATATAATAAAGTTTCGAGCCTCTTCAAGCATTCTTTTGCACAAACTTTAACAAATTTCGTAAAATTTTTTACACGATTTTCCCGCTTTGTGTACATATTCGTATATAAATATGCATTTGATCGCCTGCAACAGTTAGCCGCTAAGAAAAGTAGTTTTGCATCTACTCATATACATACATAAATATGTACCAAAAATGCCAGCCTCTCGGCAAACCAGATTTCCGAACTTTATGCACCAAAATCAAAGAATATAAAACATGTGAAAAAAATAAAAGGAAAGTGTAAAAATCGCTTAAAAACATTGAATACAGAGGAGTAAAAAAAAAAAAACTCTCTTGCATGTTGGCCAAAAGCCAGAAGCTACAGTCACACATAGTGGAGAGTGTTATGCTTACATATAGAAATATATGCCTATCTGTGTTATATATAAGAGTATGTATTTCCTACTGTATGTATGATTTTTAACTACTACTCAATGCAACTCTGCTGGCTTGCTTGCCTGCGTTGAATTATTATAAAACCGCTGCGGCCGACAACTAACTTCACTCCCGAGATTGCTGCTGACCTATGCAATTGAAAGTATAACTTTTTCAGGCTTCTGCTAACCTTACTATACACCCTGTTGGTGCCTGCTCTGAAACTATTTAGACAGTGTGTGATATACTAGAGTAGAAAAAAATTAGTTTCAAGTAACTTCTGGACATTATGGTAGGACACTTTGGAATATTCCATCCTGTCAGAAAGAAGTCATGCGATAAATGCTAGTGAATGAGCACCTGATATACATATCATATACATATATTTATACGTACTTTGCTGTCAAAAGTTATGTTGTCCACGAATGCTACTTTTACTGTTTTTTAGGATTTCCGTTATGCAAATTGATGAAATTGCAATAAATAAAAGATGGAAAAAAATATAAATATATTTGTTGCTAGCTGTATGTATTGCGTACTGCCTGGAAAGCCGGGGTTAAAATGCTGGTACGACCAACATCCAAAAAAGTTGTAGAAAATTAAATAAATAAAAACAGTAGGCTAAATTTTCTAATTGCGGTCGCCCCTCGGCAGGGAATGCCAACCCCTCTGGGTGTATTTCTGACATGAAATAAAAGCTCCTTATAAAAAACCCCTCAGCCATTCTTAGGCGGCTTAGTATAAATTGTAGGTACCTCTGCATCAAGACGCAAAACCACAAATTAGAAGAGGAGTTCGGCCGAAAATCGCTTCTGCGGTTACAAAGAGCTCAAGATTTTGTTCGAACATTCTCGAGCGGCTCGAGCATTTGAGCAACGAGTGCTCGCACACTCGTTCATTGCTCATCGCTCGAAAAATTTGCAGCTTGAGCAGCTTTTAATTTTTCCCAGGACTTTCTTCCATAATTTTAATTTTATTTATGCAAAACGTCAACCCCATTGAAATACTAAAATTTTTTTGACAAATTAAATAAAAATTTTTAAAATTTCAAACTATCATTTGAAAAATTTCAGACGACTCACCAGCTGCAACAAGAAATCGCATTGAGTTTAAAATTATTAATTAAATCTTTGTGCAGTAGTGTTGATTTTCACTAAAAGAAGAAGAAAAAAATTTTCTAAAAATATATTTCATACCTTCAACATGAGCCACTAGTGCCTCTGGTAGCAAAAAGGACAAAAGCAAAAGCTATGTACATACATATCAACATATGCAACTAAAACCAAAATGTTATCGTAAAATTTATGTTTGTTGAATAATCCAATTAATCCTTGTGGGTGGAATGTTCTTCGCTATTGAACACGATTCAGAAACAGCTTTTCAAAAATTTTATTGCTTTCGGTATGCAACAGGGGCGGTTAGAGGCGACGTACAGCAAACGTGAGCAATATAGGTATACTGCCATATGAGCAGGTGTACTTGTATAGATACATAGATTACGTGTACATTATATACTCGTACCATACCAGAATTTTGGTAAAGAGATTGTTCTGAACTAAGAAAAAAAAACCGAAAGGTGGAATAAAAGTACTCAATAAAATTCGTTAAACATAAAATTCTACAATTAATAATTTGTGGAAGTCTATAAGAATGTTTATGTATGGGTTATTTGGGAACCATATTCGCACACAAATTCTTCGTCATAAGCAACTGAATAGAATTAATCTCGGAATCAAACTAGAGAGAGCTCAAAAACACTGCTATCTTCCCTCAACTATCATTCCTCTGCATCTGTATAGTAAATTTCCAGTGATCTGCAACGCAATTTAATTGAATGCAACTCAACCTTGGAAGAACTGCAGTATAGGCGCACTAAATTATTATCTCTTTCCAAAACGCCTAAGGAGCAGAATTACATCACCTCCAGGATGTGTTTCGACAACCTTTTCTCCACGAGATTCCCAAACAGTAATGAATGGGAAAGTACAAATGCCCTCGATTAGGGAGCTATCTTTACAGACGAAGAAGGACTGTGGGAACCCTCACCGATGCTCTCAATAAATATAAGCATGATATAGCAAAACTCTTTGGCAGGACAACTGGTTACAATATACTCTGACAGTCAAACCACATCAAAAGTGGCTATAAAACGTAGAATCAACCTGAATACACTCTGTAGGACTGCCGTGGTCTATTGATGGACGGATCATGATTCGAACCTTAGCTGAACGAAGGATAGTACGCACTGCTACCAGGTATAAAAACAGGTCACTATTTAATGGGACTTCACGGGAAAAGATTGGACACCAAGATTTTTGGCGTCAGTTGTAGGGACAAAGAATATGCAGAGTCTATTGAACACTACCTCTGTCACTGTGCAATCCTGAAATCTGTGCGAGACAAGCTTAGAAGAGTATTCTTTGTTCGATACACTAACAAAACCAATTTCACCACACATACGTGTAGTAGCATCACATCGAAAATGTATTACGAGCGACATTTGCTGACGATATGTCTGTGCACATGCGATACGCTTGATACACATTTGCTTGGTAATTACTTTTCGTGCTGTAACTTGTTGCACTTTCTTCAACAAAAAGGTTACACATATACACATTGACAAACATACAATATACACAGGCACAAATACATTTTCCTAGAAAGTGAGTATATGTACATATTTGCGAGCATGATGAGGGGGGACTTCATATTGGATACTGATCCGTTTGCAATTCTATGACGTTATATGTAGCTTCATACATACGAGTATATGTATGGAAGTGCTCTGTTTCGCCGACATGTTGCATCCACTAGCATGCATGTACACATTTGATTACTTGACTGCTTGTCAACGCATGAGTGCTATGCTTTAGAATGTAATCCCAATTAATGGTTGTAAAAACAAGAAATTTACTTTGATTTTTGGCTTCTTTAAAATATTAGCAATGCAAAATTGATTTCTAAAGGGGAAATTTCTATGATCTGAGTGAAGCATAGCAAACTTTATATATAATTTACATATATGAATTAAAAGTTGGAGAATGTGCTCTGCGCATATGACATGATTTCGATAACTTTGAAAAAAATCGAATTTATTATATTTACATGAAATACGATAAGGAGACAGCTTTTGGGTTAAAATAACTTGAGGAACACTATTTTTTCCGGGAGTTGGTCCTGGGACCGATCAATTCTTGTATAAATATATAGATCTTTGCTTAGATTAACCATTATTTCCGGAAAGTGGACGAATTCTTTCAATAATCTTAATGAACTTCTACTTGAAACTAAAAAATCTGGTTTTTGGTTAGATTTAGTTGAAATTTGAGACAGAGGAAATAGCTCTATAATTAGGTTAGTATGTGAAACCTTTTCGTTCCGGAAAGTGCTAGATAAAATCTCTTCTAAAAATTTGGATTGAAAAAAATTATATTTTTTCAGTATTCAAAAATTTTCTCATAATTATACCAATTTTTTGGAACCGTTTTGAAATTCCATGCGAACGAAGTCGAAGATAAAATCTAATGTATAATATTATATAATATGAGCAGTGAACAATTCAACTGCATTGATAAGACCGGCACACAAAAAAAGAAGTGTGGTTTCTACAACAGATGCAGATGTATTTCGAATCGTTAAATCAGAATTTTTTGCCTTTTGATTTTCAAACTCTTCATCGAGTAAATTGCAAAAATACAAAATATAAAAAATTAGTATTAGTCGTCTTTTCTTGGATCTAAATTTACTGACTTTTTTCTTTAAATGTGAAATGTTTCGTAGAAAAAAATTATTACTTTTTTATATAACAAAATTTCCATTGTATTTAATAAATTGTTAATTTTAATTGTATATTTAATTATTTTTTTTTTCGCGAAAAATCACGTAAAAGTCGTAAATAAATTAAATAAAATCAATGTTTTTTCTGCATTTTTAAGAAACATTTCTAGTCTATATACAATGACACACAGAAATTGTATTCAATTTTGAGCAAAAATTAGTTGAATTAAGTGCTTAAAGACACCAGAAATAGTCACAGCGGTATACGATTCTAGATTAAAAAATTTCACTGTTGATTACTTTTTCGTAAATACAACACCGTAGTAATGACTCAGTCACCGTATTCAACAGATTTGATCCACTGCAACATTTTTCAATTCTCAACACTGGAGAGATTTAAGATTTTACGACAATTGTGGAGATAAATTCCGAGCCACTGAAAGAGCTCAAGAACATACCAAAATGTGCATATAAGGACTGCATTAGGGAAACTTATATGCAGGAATGAAATTGATAAACACAATAATAATTAATAAATAATTGTTTTTATTTTTGAGAAAATTTTATATTTATATATTGTGTTTCTTTGAATACGTGCTGCTTTTTGATTCATTTATAAAATGTATATATTTTTTAGTTTATCTAAAACAAGTTTAAATATCCTCCACACCAAATTTGGATCATCGAATTCGCATGTCGAATATTCATTGTAACAAATAATTTTGCTTGAAAGTAAGAAAAAACTGCATTTGGACCGTCGTTGCTAAAAGTTTGCTCTGAAATAAATTCCCTCTTCTCATAATTGGGAAAAAAGTCCTTGTTAATAATAATAATAATAATGCTATAATTTTTTGGTACTCAGCAAATTTCTCAGTATTAAGAGGGCATGCGTTGTGAGAGTTGTGCCGATTTTGTTCCATTATATTTTCTGCATTTTAAATATGTGTGCATAAAATTTTTAGCCATAAAAATAACATAACGTTCGAAAATATCTTCTATTAGAAATGATAAAAGATAATATTTTTAAAATTATAACTTATAGCTTTTGGTTTATACATTTTTTATTTTTTTTTGAAATGAAACCAATATTCGTGCATTAAAGTATTATGAAAATAATTTTTAGATTAAAAAAAAAATATATAAGTGAGCCTCAAAAGTTGGTTGCTTGTCATTAGAAATAATTTGAGTTCGCTCTTTATACGTTTAAAAACGTAATAGATTGCCACTCATCTTTTAACACTCAATATCTATAAAATTGCTTTCAACATCGTGTATATCTCGCACTGAAATGTATCTCATAAAAATCTGCTCTCTTTTACATTTTAAACTTGACGAAACCCGAAGGCAAATATACCGTTTGCGAAAGAAACCGAGAAAGAATGAATTTATATCTGGCAGTTACTTCTCTCTCTTTTCGCAAAGAAAATATTGTTTTAGAAAATTAGTAGATTAAAGGGTGCTGCCGCAAATAGTTGTCTATTGCTTTTGCCGCATGGAATAATACAATAATTATACTTACGAATGTAATTTTTTTTATTTAATATAATTTTGAAATAATCTAAAAATTATTTTATTTGTTCGCATATAAAGATTAATATGATACAGACTTATCACCATTGGTAGTAAATAAATTTTGTTAAATTTTTATTTTAGTTAGAAATAAGCGTTGCCGCTGAAAAGTAACAAACAGTACTCAAGCGTACAATTACCGCTTCAGTGTTAGCCATTCCAATACACATGGGTATTTGGTTAGATGGATGGTTAATTGTTGGTTAACAACCACATAATAGTACTCAGAGGATTGGCAAAGAAGTAGTTGTGGATAGTGGAATTGAAGAGGGAAATATATTTTAGCTTCATTTCCATTTGTATTTAGTTAAAGTAAATTTTGTTGTGTAAATCCTTTTGACAACACATGTCTTAACAGATTGGGAGTTTATTTTCATATTGTTTTGGATACTTACCCTATACTATTTTTTAATTTTCAAATAATTAAAAAAATTCCATTTTTGTATCGATTGCAAGATTTGGCTCATATGTCAGTAATAACATGCCGAATATTTCCTTGAAAGGCGAGAATCGTCTCAGGCTTAACGGCGTAGATCACAAAAAATGGTCCGGTAGAATTAAATTCCACGATCTTAGAGGCAGGCACGCGACGGGATGACACGTAGAGCCATCTTATTGGAACCAAAAAGGTCGTCCATATCAACATCCTTCAATCCAGACACGAATCAGTGATTAATTATGGTTCTATACCGCTCCGCATGGCCTTTAACATTATAGCCGATTATATGTTTGAAGAAATGTGAACTAATGATTCCCTCTACCTACACAGTGACTTTTGAGGATGTTACTCGTCTCAAAAATGGTTTGTGGATCATAATTATTCCAAATATGACAATTTTGTTTGTTAACAAACCCACTCAACTAAAAGTAAACTCCATCGCTGAATCAAATTTTCTTGTGAAAACCGGAATCGTTGGCCATACACATAACACGTCACGCACTTGATGGTCGTTCGGCTTTAATTCGAGTTGGATAATGTAAGTCCGCAAACCAAAATCCATCTGTAAAATCTTCCATGCAGTGGATGAGCACAGTTCATACGGGTCTTCTTGAATATTCTGTTCCACAGCAGCATTATGTTTTCGGTGCGCACTGTTCGGTTTTCGTAGGTTGTGCAATATCCACTAGAGTAAATGTAATGCGAAATCGATTCATGATTACTCAAACCGATGCTGCAGGGCGGTTATGTGTCACACATTATTTTGGTAACAAATTTATCTGACTTGCAAACGTTGTACCGTAGTAAATCTGTTTCGGTAACAGCTGTCAAAAGGACAAACTTCGAAAATGGTATTGCCTCATTGAGAAGCACATGTCTAAAACACCCTCCATTTTTTATTTTTACTCAAGCCATGTACCACCATAAAACTCGTCTTTTTTTTTGCTATATACTCGTACACAATTATTGCTATCCCATTCTTAAGATAATTCACACATTACTCTGTTGTAGTTTGAACTTCCTTTGCACTTCCGTTCTTTGATTTGTTTGTTCCGTTTATGTTCAAGTGCTTTCGAATTTTACAAGCTTGCTCTTTTTAGTGCTCCCTCACAGCGGTATCCCTTGGTTTTAACTTTAGAAGGAAAACAATGCTGCTAAAATACATATATTGTCTGGCAAGGAACAAACGTACTCACTAAAATATACGTAAATGATTTTAGCTTAAGTTCTTGAATTTATGCTATTTTATTCTACTTAGTTATCTTCTTAAGTTTTTATGCTGTTGATTCGGGAGTTCAGTTATTGAATTTTCTTAGTATTTCAAAATTTCTAAATTTTAGCACAACATTTTTTTTAGTAAAATTTTGAACTAATTTTCAAATACTCTACCCTTTATTATATTTTTCGTTGTATTTGCTTCAACTGCAGTTCACGTTTATACTTCAAGCGTAATAAAATACTGTTAAACAGTTTGCTGCTCGTCGTAAAAAGTCATAAAAGTCAAAGTCAGTTTGTGGCCTATTTATCGCCAGCCATAATGATGTCGCACTAATCGCTGCTGTATACCTACACTTGTAAGGCCTAAGTGTGCTTTCGTGGATGTTCACATATACGAGTACACATATGCATATGTACTTTTATATATGTATGTCTGTACATATGTATACCTATATTATTACACAAGGCGATGAGCGTACAGTGCTTCCAAGGCATTATTATTTTCTCTACATTGTGGCAGTTTACCTCGACCGACTTAGGTTGGAGTGTGGGCACTCATTATATGGGTATAATTAGACCTTTTACATATCCTATATTATGCACTTGTGTTTTTAGAAGCCAGTTTGTTTTAGCCTATAAGTACTAAAACTCTCTTAGTGAAGTTAATTCTATAAAAAAATTAAAAAATAATTGAAAAAAAATTTAAAAATACCCAAGACTTTTTTGAAAATCTATTAGTAAGGTATAGTCTTAGAGAGAGTTTTCGGTTCATTGGAGGAGTGCAAAACGAACTGCGCCAGCAGAGGTGTTTCTTCTAGGACTAACACTGCTTTGTACCATGATACCACTTTTGTGGTGGGAATTTCATGAATTTTAATTTATAATTACTAAAAATTTTGTAAAAGAGAAAGCATGAAAATATTAAAATAACTAATTTTGTAGCTTCATGAAGTATTATCAAAAACACACTATAAATGTAAGTAAATATTAATATTTCAAAATATAATAAATTTATTTATTTTATAATACTATATGTTACCTATATCATATGATCATCACATCACGGAATGGCAGAACGATATATTTTGCATACTAAAAAAATTATAAAAAATAAAAAAAAAAATTTGCAAGAAATTTTGAATAGATAATATTTATAACAGTTTTTGTGCTCATTTTATTTAAAATAACATTTCATGCATCACATCACATCACGTTACAAGCATCACATCATATCATGAGCTTTTTGCAGATAAATACTCAAATGAGCTGTATTTTCCTTATAAAAGAAATTCCAGCGTT
Source organism: Ceratitis rosa (assembly GCA_037013455.1). NCBI lineage: Eukaryota > Metazoa > Arthropoda > Insecta > Diptera > Tephritidae > Ceratitis > Ceratitis rosa. The sequence continues at coordinate 14,481,907 of JAWMAG010000031.1, forward strand.
TACCTGGTTTTCAACAAATGGAGCGACCCACATTTTATAATAAGCCACCTCTGAATTATTGCTGAATTTTTATCAGAAGCTTTTATTTCATATCAAAAATCCACAAGGCGTGTTGATATTTCCTGCCTAATTAGAAAAAATAACTTAATTTTTTTTTGATAATTTTCTATAATTTAGTATAATACTTCGGCCAGAGCTTGAATTCATGACCTTTCCTATGGCGGCACAGAGTAGTGTTACTGACGTTAAAACGATTTTTCTATATTTTCTCTATATTTATGTATATATATATATGTATATATATATATGTGGAGTATATTAATTTATATGCTTTAAAAAATATTTAAGGACAAAAAAAAAATAATAATATAAACACCAGCGCCATTTATATAGCTGTAACTACATTAACATGAAAATTACTATTACGGAAACATCACCTAATTATCTATGTAAGCGTGGGAGCCGATAGCAGACAAAACACGACATCCGATAATAATTCGACTACAAATGGAGTTATTATCGGATAATTACTACCAGTTAGACGTCTGGTATATCAACGTGCAAACAGGTCAAATGTATTCAACCATAATTGGAACTAAGTAGAATTATGTAATATCCAAAATATGATATATGTAATAGCGCTTAACAAACGCAAGTAGAATTCAAAATATCACATTGTTATTGCATTGTCATATGATATAATTTAGAAGTTACACCTACAATGATACGGTCGATGGGCGACAAATTATGAGCTTCTATGAGAAATGGCGGCTACGGTAGCTGAGCGGTTCGCATTGCCTACTGCCTTTCGGAAGGCACGGGTGCGAATGCTGGTGTGACCAACATCTAAAAGTTATAGAAAATTAATTTCAATGAAAAATTAAGTTAATTTTTCTACTAGCGGTCGCCCCTCGGCAGGGGATGTCAGCTCCTCAGCGCCAATTATATATATATATATATTTATATGGATGAGAAAAATCCAAATTTTACAAAAACTGACAACGATTAAGGGATTTCAAGTTTGTCATAATAATATAAGGGTTGCTTTTAAAGCAAACAAAAAAAATCATTAATTCAAAATGGCCATATTGTATTTCAAAATGTTTTCAATTTGGAACTATCGTATTATTTTCTCCACTAACAGATACGAGCTTTCTTTTGAGCGATTGCCAAATTGTGTGGGATCCGACGTGAACAATTTTTTTTTAGTCAAATATTCCATAGTAATGCTATTTTCCACATTTCGAAGCTTATATATGCGGGGGGATTAACAAAAGTTCGGCAAGTTGGTGACTTTCAATTTGTTTTTGTTAAATCTAAAAATACCAAATCCTTTGCAATTGCTTTTTTGGCATTTCATTCAAACGACCGTCTAAAATGGAGACGAGAAAACGTAAGATAGCAAAGGATACGTCAGACGAAATTCCATCACCAACGCAAACAGAAGTTCGCCATGTGATTCTTTTCATGTTTCGGCGTAATTTACAGCCAATATAAATATTCAGTGAATGCAATATTGCATATGGAACGATTGCACCGTATTTAAAGACTATTTCTAAGTGGTTCCGAAGATTCCACACCAGACATTTTTCCTTAGAGGACGAGCTCCGAGGAGGTCGACCAAAATCTTTCACTGATGACTTTAGCTCTGGTGAAGTCCAAAATTGACGAAGACCCACGATTGACACAAGAAATAATTACTAATGATTAAAGCTTGAATGCCATGACTGTATCGCGAATATTAAGTAATCATCTGGGATACAAGAAGAAATCTGCTTGATGGGTACCACGAATTTTAAATGAGACCCAAAAGGGGCTCGTTTGTACTTTGCTCGATTTTTCCTAAACAAATTCAAAAATGGTCAGTCTAGCAAATTTAGTATAATCATTACTGGTGATGAATCTTGGTTCTATAAGTACGATCCGGAAACCAAACAGCAGTTCATGGTATGCAGCCCAACAGGAGCAAACCCCCCCGTAAATTCAGCAGGGAAAGTAATGATGTCAGTTTACTTCACCCGATTTAAAAACGTAGCTGCTATTCAACTGTAAAATGGTCAGACGCTAGCTGCTAAATGGCGTTCAGTGCTTGTCTGTACGCTGTCCGTCCAGCGGTTGTTGCACGTGTTGCTGTATGGTGGTTTTAAAAAAATTATTGGAAAATAGGAAGAAAGATGATTTGTGGCGCTACTTTTCACATCATGACAACGCGCCATCCCACACTGCTGAAATAACGAGTAATTTTATAGCGATCTCTGGGATCGAAAAAATTCGTCCAGCACCATATTCGCCGGATATAGCACCTTGGGGTTTCTGGCAAGAAAGCTTATGTTGTGTGTTTGGTGAGATTGGCAAGGAATTATCCACTATAAGCTATTCCACTTGGACGAAATTCATAATGCGGACCTGTACTGTCAGCAATCACTTAGAAACGCCCAGCCTTGGACAACAGGAACATAAATCGGATAATCTTTACTACGGTAAATAAAGCATTCTATTTAAAGCAAAAACATTGGAATGCTTATTACTAGACCTATACTTGAATTTTTTTAAATTTCCGTTTTAAAAGAATACATTGAAAATTGCAATAAGAACTGATTTTTTGAAGTCAAAGGCGTTCGCCTTTTAATTATATGCACTAACGTCAGCTCAGCAAAATACTCTTTGTAATGTCTTTTGAATGAAAAAGAAAAAAAGGTTAAAAAAAAGCATTAGAAAGATTTAATGCTAAACATCTTTCTCTCTCTATCTCTTGTTCAAAATGCAGAGGCCAAAAACATTAATTGTAGAAATGTAGAAAACAAGCAATAAATGCCAAATAAAAAACGTTTACATCAAAGCATTTGAAGAAAGCAACAAGTTCACAACGAATGAGAGCAAAAACGCAAAAAAAACAACGAAAACAAAACCAATAAAGTAAGCAGATAATAAGTGGAACACAAAATACAAAAAATAAAACAAAAAAAAAAGATTCTGAAATGAACATGATGCCAAGTGATAATCAGCAGGTTCAGTATATAAGAGCAAATGTAAGAAGTTAAAATGGATGAAGCAGCGCTCCAGGTGCAATATGCCAATATATTAATTTGAGAATAAATAAAAACCAAAATATATAGAGATATTTTACGTCTGTAATTCAATGAAGATGAAGGAAGAAATGCAGAAATGCGCATGTTAAGAAGTTTACGAGAAAAAATGACCCTATAATTTGGCAGAGAGTGTTGTTATTCAGCATTTTCGCCAGACAAAACAATTTATTTATAGCTTATAAATGAATTGGCCCCATAGGACAAGGAAGTAGATGTTTATTTTCATATACCTATAATCTTTAACTCAAAATTTTGTTTGAGGTTTCTCTCGACTATATATTTCTTTTCCCACAGGTCGTTCCATGAATGCGTAGGGAGCAATTGCCCAACTGCTATCACTACATTTCAAATTTGATTGTCAAAGTAAAAGCCGGGAAAATTTGCTTCCCAACAACGAATGAAATACAAGTATACTGTAAGAGTATACACCAATATTTTTCTTTTTACTCTACTAACTGGCAAATGTAATTTGAGATGGTGGAAAAAAGCAGTGCCGCAAAAGTTTTTCCAAACATTATAAACTGTGCGCCAGAATACCAAATTCAATTTCAATTCGTGTGTTAAAAAAATAACAAAATTTACTTTACCGGTAACAGTGAGAATAGGCATGTTAACATTGGAATGGATAATGTTGAGTGATGAACTAAGTATAAAGTAAAAAGTTTGACACTGCTACAATTTTTTTTGTATGGATCACTTGAATCATTTATCCCGGATATAGCATCTGTGTACAGAACATGCATAGAAGGGAAAGAAATGTGACATCATTAGATTTGCAATTTGGGATGTCATATCCCCCACTGTGCCCAAAGTTTTTACCTGACCGAAATGGGTATGCAGCAAGTGGAAAGGAAATAAAAAAGGAGGCTTAGGTGTGGTTCGCTAGCGGTCAATTCGCAAATCTCTTCTTGCTAATTACCAAATGAAAAATTTTAAATTTAAAAAGGTTGTTCTGGAATCCGATTTTTAAGAAAATCATATATGAATTTGATTCTTATCTTTGTAATCCTATCGAATTTATTTAAGCAAAATATTATATATATTTGTCGAAAAATTTCCTATAGGTATGAGTTAGGTTTTGGGGTAGTCTGAACTATCTTAGTGTCGGTTATAGGTTAGTCGTACAAATATAGATGTAATGTAATAGTGGCAATTAGATGCTCGCATCAGTCCTTACCAAAACCATGGTAATGTCTTTTACCTCAAAATTGAGGATGCGGCAGTCCATTGAAGAAAAAGATAGATTAAATTTTTTTAAGCTTGGTTCTCCGTCACTCGGTACCATGGAGAATGCTTTCTCCTTTAAGTTGAGTAGAATCTGAAAGATTTAGAGGATAGATGTGCTCACTCAAAAATATTATATTTTATATATTAATTTTATTTACACTAGGAAATTATTGCACTTCACCGCTGCTTCCAATTCCAGTGTTTAAATATAGACATAGTTTGACCGAGTTTCATAGTAATGCTATAGTCTTTATACTTTTGCCAATAAAATCGAAAGAGGAATTGGACAAGTATAGTGAAATGAAAAAAAGGACATTGTGAGATATTACTTTCGTCTGTCTTGCTAAAAAGTTTCGTTACGGCTGTTACTTTTAATTTCCATGAACTCACTTTAGGTGTACTTGGAGGAGTGCCAAATATAAGCTTAACGTAAGTTTGGTTGGTCGAAGTGAAGTGACTCAACTTAACTTAACTTATTAACTTTATTAAATTGATTTTTTTGTAGAAATTAGTTTAGACAAGCAATATTAAAAACCGTTTCTTAATCTCCGAAAATTTAGTTGACTAAAAGGAGTAGTACTTATTAATATTTAAAGTTTTACCACTACTTAAGTAGTAATAAAAAATATATGTATATATAAATATTTAAATAAAATTTGAAAACATTATTTGAAAAAATTGAAACGCTACAAAAAAAAAAATTAAGTCTTTTGTGAATGAGAACTGAACAATGCACTTCTCCTCATTAACAGTCACCTCGGTCCTGTTTCTTATTCAACTCGCGCAACAACTGGCCAAATAAGCAGAATTTAATTAGCGTGTTTTTCATTTTGACATTCATTCATTTGTATAATACAACAAAGGCAGTGCTAAACAAAATTGAGAAAACGAAGCAAGGTAGAAAGTGAAATTAAACTAAAACAAAAAAAAAAAAAAAACAGCGAAAGAGTATGTCACTAACTGACGCAGTGCAACTAGGCAAATAGACTAGATGTTGCAACTGTTTTCCTTTACCGCGGGCAATAACCAACGGGCGCTGGAAGTATTGTTTACATAGGTTTGGGCTGACGCGCTGTGCCTTAGTCATGTTACGGCGGAAAACCACAAACTCGCTTTGTGTGTAAATTCTGGCAGTTGGATAATGAATGTTGCATGTTAATGATGCAATGTACAAAGCTGCAGGTGTTCACAATTTTCTTTGCTACTGTTGTTGTTAGTATTTATTCATTGCCTTTATGTACGTATATGTATTTGTTTAGTGGCAAGCCATGAGCAAATACATCTCCACATTATTTATTTCAACGGAAGTTTTGCGTAGTGAATAGAAGATTCGAAATGGAATTTATCTAAGAGTGTCGGAAAACACTGTTATTTTAGTTATTTTTACGTGTGCTAAGAATTTTATTTTTTACTAATAAAAAATTATGTAAAATTATTATATTATACCTCGTCACATTGCATCATTTACTCCACACAATACTTCATATTTCATCAGTTTTCTTCATATAATATTTATATTACATCACGTCAAAGCACGTTCCCATCTCTGTACATCATATCACATCATCTGAAATCGCATCGCGTCATATCACATCATCTTTAACCATATCGCATCATGACAAATTATATCAATTTAAAAAGCGTTGTGACACATCAAATCAAATCATACATGTTATCACATCACATTACATCATATCGCATCATATTACATCTTATCACATCATATAGCATTAAATCACATTGATTCACATTACATCTTATTACGTCACATCACATCATACAACATCGATTCACATTACATCATATTACATCACATCACATCATACAACATCAAGTCACATCTATTCACATTACATCATATCACATCATCTAAAACCATATCGCATCATGATAAATTATGACAAATTACATCGCGTATGACACATCAAATCAAATCATACATGTTATCACATTACATCATATCGCATCATATTACATCTTATCACATCATATAGCATTAAATCACATTGATTCACATTACATCTTATTACGTCACATCACATCATACAACATCGAATCACATCGATTCACATTACATCATATTACATCACATCACATCATACAACATCAAGTCACATCGATTCACATTACAACATATTACATCACGTTACATCTATTCACATTACATCATATCACATCATATAGCATTAAATCACATCGATTCACATTACATCATATTACATCACATCACATCATACAACATCAAGTCACATCTATTCACATTACATCATATCACATCATCTAAAACCATATCGCATCATGATAAATTATGACAAATTACATCGCGTATGACACATCAAATCAAATCATACATGTTATCACATTACATCATATCGCATCATATTACATCTTATCACATCATATAGCATTAAATCACATTGATTCACATTACATCTTATTACGTCACATCACATCATACAACATCGAATCACATCGATTCACATTACATCATATTACATCACATCACATCATACAACATCAAGTCACATCGATTCACATTACAACATATTACATCACGTTACATCTATTCACATTACATCATATCACATCATATAGCATTAAATCACATCGATTCACATTACATCATGTTACATCACATCACATCATACAACATCAAGTCACATCGATTCACATTACATCATATTACATCACATTACATCGAATTACATTACATCAAATCACATCATCTAAAACCATATCGCATCATGATAAATTATATCAAATTACATCGCGTATGACACATCAAATCAAATCATACATGTTATCACATTACATCATATCGCATCATATTACATCTTATCACATCATATAGCATTAAATCACATTGATTCACATTACATCTTATTACGTCACATCACATCATACAACATCGAATCATATCGATTCACATTACATCATATAACATCACATCACATCATACAACATCAAGTCACATCGATTCACATTACAACATATTACATCACGTTACATCTATTCACATTACACCTTATCACATCATATAGCATTAAAACACATCAATTCACATTACATCATGTTACATCACATCACATCATACAACATCAAGTCACATCGATTCACATTACATCATATTACATCACATTACATCGAATTACATTACATCATATCACATCATCTAAAACCATATCGCATCATGATAAATTATATCAAATTACATCGCGTATGACACATCAAATCAAATCATACATGTTATCACATTACATCATATCGCATCATATTACATCTTATCACATCATATAGCATTAAATCACATTGATTCACATTACATCTTATTACGTCACATCACATCATACAACATCGAATCACATCGATTCACATTACATCATATTACATCACGTTACATCTATTCACATTACATCATATCTCATCATATAGCATTAAATCACATCGATTCACATTACATCATGTTACATCACATCATACAACATCAAGTCACATCGATTCACATTACATCATATTACATCACGTTACATCTATTCACATTACATCATATCACATCATCTTAAACCATATCGCATTATGATAAATTATATCAAACTACATCGCGTATGACACATCAAATCAAATCATACATGTTATCACATTACATCATATCGCATCATATTACATCTTATCACATCATATAGCATTAAATCACATTGATTCACATTACATCTTATTACGTCACATCACATCGTACAACATCGAATCATATCGATTCACATTACATCATACAACATCAAGTCACATCGATTCACATTACATCATATTACATCACATTACATCATATCACATTACATCATCTTAAATCATATCGCATCATGATAAATTATATCAAATTACATCGCGTATGACACATCAAATCAAATCATACATTTTATCACATTACATCATATCGCATCATATTACATCTTATCACATCATATAGCATTAAATCACATTGATTCACATTACATCTTATTACGTCACATCATATCATATAGCATTAAATCACATTGATTCACATTACATCTTATTACGTCACATCACATCGTACAACATCGAATCATATCGATTAACATTACATCATATTACATCACATCACATCATACAACATCAAGTCACATCGATTCACATTACATCATATTACATCACATTACATCATATCACATTACATCATCTTAAACCATATCGCATTATGATAAATTATATCAAATTACATCGCGTATGACACATCAAATCAAATCATACATGTTATCACGTTATATCATATCGCATCATATTACATCTTATCACATCATATAGCATTAAATCACATTGATTCACATTACATCTTATTACGTCACATCATATCATATAGCATTAAATCACATTGATTCACATTACATCTTATTACCTCACATCACATCATATAACATCGAATCACATCGATTCTCATTACATCATATTACATCACATCACATCATACAACATCGAATCACATCGATTCACATTACATCATATTACATCACATCACATCATACAACATCAAGTCACATCGATTCACATTACAACATATTACATCATATAGCATTAAATCACATTGATTCACATTACATCTTATTACCTCACATCACATCATATAACATCGAATCACATCGATTCTCATTACATCATATTACATCACATCACATCATACAACATCGAATCACATCGATTCACATTACATCATATTACATCACATCACATCATACAACATCGAATCACATCTATTCACATTACATCTTATCACATCATATAGCATTAAATCACATCGATTCACATTACATCACATCATATAGCATCAAATCAAATCGATTCACATTACATCTTATTACGTCACATCACATCATACAACATCGAATCACATAGATTCACATTACATATTATTACGTCACATCACTTCATATATAATCGAATCACATCGATTCACATTACATCACATCAAACAACATCAAGTCACATCGATTCACATTACATCACATCACATGGATTCACATTACATCATATGTATTACATTAAATCACATCGATTCACATCACATCATATAACATCAAATTACATCGATTCACATAACATCATATTACATCACATCATATAACGATTCACCTTACATCATATTACATCACATCACATCGATTCGCATTACCCCATATTACATTAAATCACATCGACTCACATCACATCATATAACATCAAATCACATCTATTTAGAATATACCTATCATATTATATCACATCATATCATATAACATCAAATCTCAAAATAAATCATCAATAAATATTTATATGACACCGCGTCCTTATACCTTACATAAGTTTTAATATCAAATATCATAATTCAATTGTCACACCATATTACATGTGACATTTCAACTTACCCTATCCAGGTTGCTTTCAAATTTCACATCTTTACGGCATGACATTTTAATGTATCAAATCGATAGAGTAACATCATTCGCCAACGACAACATTAATATAGTTTCGCCCGCCACCAATATGTTGCATGTGTCAAATATTTTGATAGCTTCGCTATGAAATGAAAATCTAGAATTTTCCATTTCAAAAACTAATTTCTTGGTTTTAAATATATTTCTTTCCCTTTTGCTGGAGCATTCTGTGATGTTACATTTTAGTCGCGACTCAGTGCGCATAGTGGGCGCCAATTTGATTAAACTAAAGTGCTTTGTAAGACCACGGCTCTGTCCAAGCTCATTTAGCAACCACCCAAACACTTACATCAACCCACACATATGCCTGTGTCGCTACTGACAGTGAAATTGTTTAGTTTCCTCACGCGCTGCCTGTTGACCTTTGGCGAAATACCAGAAACTTGAATGTGCCCACTTGTGCCAGCAATTATGCAGTCGGAACTGGTGCGCTCTTCGTTTTGGCGACGAGCTGAACTAATGCTGCGAGACTGCACAGTTCATGTTCTCTACCCAATTTTGAACGCCCGCGAAGTTTTGTCCGTGCCGCCTTTTGTGGTCTTAATTTACTGAGTGTCAGTTGAATTCCCGCTGCTCGCCATGCATGCCAACCATCCGGTTGCGTCAACTAATTCACGTACAAAGTGCTAGTTGGTAAGCTATTTCTGATATGATATAGCATTTGTTGTTATTATTGTTGGCTGGTGGTTGGTAGTTTTGCAACTTAATTAAATTTATGCACGGAGGAGCAGGCGTCGGGGAATTTGTATTTGAAATCATGTGTGTTTGTGTTTGTGAAAGTGAATGAAACTGCAGTTGTAAGAGTGGATATGTACCATATATGTGAGTCGTTTGTTTCTTTTTCACGTTCATTTCACCGATTTGTGTTAAATTTTAGCTTAGTTTTTGCTTCATTGATACTCACATCCGAGCATTCACACTTTTGCACTTACTTACACATACATAAAGGTGGGCCGTTTACTTTAGTGTGCATCGAATACGACTGCTACAAAAGTTGGAAATTATTTCTAGTATATGTAGTAGCTAACTGGTGGGTTTTTTAGGTGCTTTTTTGACAGGTTCGGTTCTAATTTCTTTTGTGCCTTTGTTATTGACGTAAAGATTGTTCAAGGGTACCGCAATTACATAAGAAAATTTGTGATTTTGATTTTTTCAATTTAGGACTTGGCTCTTTCAAGTTCAATTTCCATCTCAACACTAATAAGGCAAGCATGCCACAAACCTCTCTACTCAAATTGGCCCCATCATCCTCCAGTTGAACCCATGTTAAGTTTCATATATCAAAATGAAATTATCTAGACCTCCACATAGGCCATAGTTTGTGTAATAAAAATCTATTCTAGGACCATTTGGACAGTGAAAATTTTTTATATAATTTATTCCCAGAATTTTTAAATAATTTTCTTCTTAAAGCACATCTTATGCGACTATAGTGACTCTTGAGCTGGGACCAGTTGCAGTAGATCACGCGTGCGGAGAAACTTTTTAACCCTCAAGAAGCGGTCAAAAACTAATTATTTACATATTGTTCTTTGGAGGCAAGATGAAGTGAGAAAGCCAATTTTCTATGGTTAGGCAAAGAGTTTGGAGCCTCTTTCCTAACAAAATTTGTTCCAATGAACAAACACAATATACTTCGGATAAGAGACATTTTTGTAAATTAAAATTGATAAAATATAGACTCGCGCGGAATGAAACGATGCCAAACTGCTCAGATTAGCACGTACAGAAACTCCTCACGGGGGCGTATAGTTGCTGCTCTTGTAGTTACTTTTTGCAAATGAGCTTCTTAAAAAACTGAAGGAGAAGCACTCAAGCTGATAGTCTCTGTAGACAGCATAGCTATACTAGTGACGAACAAGTTCCTAGACACATTTAGGGACGTAATGGACAATGTTTTAAGGGTCACACACCGGTTAAATTGGAGGCAAATGTCGGTAAGGCGGATACCATACTTTTTAAAGGAGATAAAAATCAAAAATCACAGCAAGGATATGGGAGTAATTGTGAGCAGCAAACTTACGTGAAAGCTAAATATAGGAGAAAAAGTAAAAGGGTCTCATGGCCTCATGTATTGGTGTTACACATTGGGAGTTAAAGCCAATATGGTGGTCTGGTGTGGTGGATTACTGTAAACAAAATCTCGTATAGAAGTTCATTGGAACAATTACAGCGACTCGCTGAACTGTGAACTACGAATTAGTTCAACGGTAGTACTTGAAATATTACTTGACCTACAAACAATCTCTATAAGTGATGGTCTTAGGTGAATTCTCCGCTAGTACATTCGCGCGCAGAACGATATGCAAGGGAATGGAGACCAAAGTAAATCACATATTCCCACACTTTATCTGAGAAAGCAGGTTTCATGCTACGTTCAAGGAGGACACATATACTAGCAACCCAGCAGTTTATGTATAGCGGAACAGGCAGCTAGTACCTATAACTATCCTAACCTTTATAAAAACAGAAAACCACCCAGTTAGCTGCTCTTAAGAACATCAGACCTTTATTAGACTTTGTGTGGCACAGAAAGAGTGTACACGTATCCTGACTTAAGAGGTGCGTCGTCTAACAAATGTTTAGAAATGTAATATATTATTGTAATCATTTATTAAACAATTTTTTCTGTTGAATTCCTTCAATTAAATTAATATTTTTTTTAATTCTGTGATTTCAATTGGTACTTAAGATATTTATAAAAAATGTTCTTATAATACAGAAGCAAAAAATATTAAACATAATTTTATAAATGTATCAGTAATAAAGTATAATAATAATTTATTTTTAAATTTTCAACCAAAATGCCAAGACGTCTTTTCATATTATCTCCCCTAAGCTCAACGCACGCAGCGAAGGCAACAGCAAGAATTGCTTGAGGAAAAATCAATTCGGTCTACACATGCAAAGTGCCACTTAAGTACCTTTGTGCAAGAAAAAAAACACAAAAAATCCTGCCAAAAGAATTTGAAATAATTTTCTAAAAATTCCATGAAAATTACAAAAAATTTTTTCCTAACGCCGCCGCAATTTTTCTGAGTGGCGAACGCTTCGTTTGCCTTAAAGTTCATATTTGATCTATATTCGGGTTTCTCTTCTTCTTTACTGGCCATTGCTTCCTGAGAAAATATATTTACTATATGTACAAAATGTGGGAATGTATGATTTATATATACACACATATATACATACCACTTACCAGTAAATACTTTGCCACGATGGAATGCACATACAAGTCATTTGCCGTGGTGCAACGTGCCAGCAAAAAATAAATGTCAAGCGGCAACATGAATTTCGATGAAAGGAGAATAAGGCAGCAGGCAATGCAAGTCAAGTACAAGTGTACTCGTATATACTTATGCACGACTATCGCATACGTAAGTTCTATGAGTGTGGTTAAAATATATAAATATTTTCGACATAGAAGTATGTATCTAGAACCTCTCCATGTCCACCAGCGTTTATCGCCACTTCACTATACTTGAACTCACCACTTGAGTGGCAAAGAAATCGAAAATGAACTCAAGGCGTGCGCCATGCCAAGTAGGCTAGCAAAAAACTGCACACATGAAAAGTAACAAAAAATGAATCAAAACAAAGTAAATTTTGAGTAAGAAAGGAAACTGAAGTAAGTACTTTGCAAAAACAAAAACAAAAGAAAAAAACTTTTTCAATTCACTGCCAAAGTGACAGCAATAATTTCAAACTTACACCAGTCAAAAAGGCCCTCAAGGGTGTTGGTTGCAATCAAACATCTGGTACTGGCATATTATGCCACATAGTGTTGGCTGTATGTGTATTTGCAAAAAAAAAAAACAGAAGAAAATAACAACATATAAAACTCAGTTACTTGCCGGCATGTAATAATAAGCTGGCAAGTTTGATGTAGAAAGAGGATGTTAAAAGTAATATCAAAAGTCTTTAACGGTTTAGATTGATAAATTAATACTTAATTTATTTGCCGGGCTCAGCTAACAACACTGGGTTATCTTAGAATAAGTTTTTTATTGATTCACATACTAAAAATATTTATTTCTTGTTTCTTTTCCGTAAAGCAAATTAACACTTTCATATAAAATATTGCCTACATTTAGGCAATTTAATAAAATTGTCATATAAATTGTTGCCTACATTTAAGCGTTTTAATAAAACTCTTCTGTAAAATATTACCTACATTTAGGCCATCAAATACAATTTCCTTTATACCGTAATAATTTTCTAATTCTTCAAAAAATGAAATATGAAATACAGCGCAAATTCCCTGCTTTCTAACCCATCCTAAGTTTACACCAAACTTTTGCTATTTAAAACTGCAGAAATTACTTGATTAATATAATAATTATTTAATATAGTCATTATTACATTCATTATATATGTATATATTCTAATTATTTCATAAGCTTATCAGTTAGTAAATCAATACTAAATTAATTATTTATCAATCCGATTAGGAATGCAATTGAAGACACACCACAATGAGAATATAGGTATATACATCTCAACAGGAGCAAAGATATGTAGTTATGTTTAATGATGACAAAGTGATGAAGATATATTCTAAGCACAAAGTGATAATTGTACAGTTATTAAGCCATGAGCACACACAAGCAAATCTAAATATTTTCTCACAGATGTAATATCTTACGTCCAACATACAAAGATTCCTGGGAAAAATGTAAAAAATATATAAAAAAGCAAATTTATAATAAAGTAATTAAATGATTAAATAAAAATAATATAAATTCAAAATTAATTAAAAAAATAAATAAATAAATAAATAAATGTATAAATAAATAAATAATTAAATAAATGAATAAATAAATAAATAAATAAATACATAAGTAATTAAATAAATAAGTTAATAAAAAAATGAGTATTAACATCAATCAATAAAAGAGGAATATGTGAATAAATTAATAAAAATAATTAAATAAAAAAATACAATAAATAAATAAAAAGTTAAAAAAATGAATTAACAAATACTTAAATAAGAAAATAATTTATCATTTAAATAGATTAATGAAAAGTACTAAATAAAAAATTAAAAAGTCAATAAAGGTGGAATAAGTAAATAAATTAAAAAAAAAATAAACAATACAATCATAAAATAGTTCGGCAATTAAATAAATTAGTAAAAGAAAAATAAATAATTAATAATAATTTGATAATTAGTGGTGTGCCTAGCCATTGGAATCAAAAAGGTCGTCCGCATTACCATCTGTCAACCTAAATATGGTATGAAGTAGTCGTTAATCATTGCTTCGTGAGTCACGCATTGACTTTAACATTACGGCCGAATATATTTTTGAAAATCTATGAACCAATAATTCCATTTGACAATAGAGAACACCAAATAGTGACTTTTTCGCAAGCATTGCATACTGTCATCTAGAAAGCCAGGATTTGAGTACTGATCTAACAAACATTCAAAATTAATTTTTCTATTTGCGGTCCGGAGGAAATGTTAAGCCTTGCGATTGTATTTCCTACATGGTCGGAGGCAGCTGAAAAGAAACAGTAGGTCCCAGCGTTTGTTGCCAAACATTAAGACGCATACCACAAATTGGAGGATCAGCTCGATCGAAAATCGCTTTCGAGGGTACAAAGCGCCACTTATATATATAATGGCGTCTCAGCAGTGACTTTTGGATTAACATCATTTTAAATTCGACAGTATCGTACCCACTCAACTAAAAATGAATTCCACCACTGAACAAAATTTTCTTGTGATAATCGCTATCGGTGACCATCTCGTTTTGCGCTTGGTCATTCGGCTTCAATTCTGACGCGAGCCCAAAAACTAGGATGCTTCTACAAAATCTTCCATAAAGTGGAAGGTTTGCTCTAATTCTTGCGCGTGATGACGGAAGGACGTATTCGGTTTTTCTTCGATACTCTGTTCCACAGTAACAATAGCAGCATCTCTGAGAATGCGCATTATCTGCTAGGGAAAAGTAGGTGCAAAACTGACACATAGTTGCTAGAATTACTAAATCTGCTGGGCGGTTATGTCGATCGAATATTGGACGCATAGTGCGATAAGTCCGAACCATTGTTTTGGTAATAAATTTGCACAATTTGCAGACTTCGGAAGTAAGCCTGTTCATTAATTCTAGAAAAAGCGCTCTTTACATAATTGTAAAAATCAGTAAATAAAAAAAAAAAAAATAAAAATAAAATGCAGAAATGAAACTGTGATTTTTGTATTTACAAAATTCGAGAGAAGCTCCATTGAAATTACCACGAAGAGTAGTTTAATAAATTTATTTATATATTCATAAATCCATTTTATTTATGAAATCCACAAGTTTTTTGTTATGCATGAAAAATTAACTCAAAATTCATTCTGTTGATGCGAATACTCCAAAATTAAACTCAGAAATTAATTCCGCATTTAAATGTAACTAATTTAATTGAATAACGTATGGGTATTTACATAATAGTGGTAAATTAGTTATTTCCTAATGCATTTGTTTGGTTATTGTTTACTCTTGGTTGTCGTTTTTGCCATACACTAATAATAATTGAATTCCAGACTAACGCCAATCATTAACATTAAATAGAACAGCCTAAAAGCGACAATTTAATGAAACATTTCAAAACAAAGCGCCGCCACCAAACAAAAAAAAAGGGGAGAACAACTACAAATGTGTATGGCATGATGATAATGATGACCAATGACGGCAAAAATAGTTAAAATTTACATGCAAAACAAATCCCATGAACAAAGTAAATAAAATCTGCCAGCCATTTGTAGCATTTATACTATTGCATAATGAGAATATTTGAAAGGCGACGGCGCCACAGGTGCACATACAGAGAGAGAGGGAGAGGGGCACATATAAACATACAAACATATATGTATATGTGTGCAACCACAAATGGTATGCATGCGGAATTTTTTTTGTTTTTTTTTTTTTGGCAATAACGAGTTAATGCACGCGGAGGAGGTAGAAATGTTGCCTACAACAACAGCAATAACAGTTTAATGGCGTTGCCAACAATAAGCTCATTGATTAAATGCAATTTGGCTTGTTTGCATTGCAATATTGTAGTTTCAGTGCAGCAACATGCAACAACAATAATAACAACAGCATAGCATGATGGCAACTTTAGTAATAACAACAACAACAACAACAAATTTTAATGTACACAAATGAAATTTATATTAACTTTAAGTAAATATTTGCCATGAAAATAAATTTGCGCATATGTATGTACCCATATGTACCATATGTACACTAGTTGGTCTGGTATGCAGTAGGCAAAACCATATCTGCGCCTTATGAATCCAATGAGCAAAAAAAATTCATTTTCGAACTCATAAGTAGGTGAGTTATTTTTGAAAATATGAGATATTCCTGATACTGTATATTTCTCCATATTTCCTATACATTGGATAATTAAAAGGTCCCCGCTACGCTTACAGAGCCGCGTACTCTTTTTATGAAATTTTCCATCACCAAATCTCAAAGTGGCCGCTGTATGCCCTCAATAGGTTCTCGTTGGTAACGTTGGTCTGTTGGCATAGACCTTAGTATTTGCGTGACCTTAAATGAAGAAGTCGCAAAGGTGATAAATCACAAGATCTGGGTGGGAAATTACGATCTTCTCTTCGAGAGATAACACGGTCCGGAAACTTTTCCCTTTTCTTTGCTCTGACAGACTGTGACTATGAGGAATGTTTTACTTAAGTTATCAGCAATTATGCTGTCTAAATAAATTTCAAATCTATTGTACTTAAAATTTCGGATATGCTGACTTCTATAGATTCCAATTTGCACTGTTTATTTTTTTTTATCCCGAAACAATTGTTTTTAATATAAATAATATAAAAAATAAAATACTTCTTTCATCAAAATTAAACTTCTCGCCGAAATTTTGCTCATTGGGCATTTTCCAAACGCACTTGTATTATGCATACACGGATTTATGTACACTAGCGACGTAATTGAGCTGGCATTGTGTATTTCACTCTTCGAATTGGTCACGCTGCATGCCTCGACAAATGTTGCGTATGCGTACAGTGTGGTAAACAGGAAAATTCAATAAGAAAATAAACAAGGATGTAAACAAAAGCAGTGCAGTGAATGCAGGAGAGGGCTGCAGGGTAAGGTAAATCAATACTATTTGAAATTACTCTTATTGAATGCGTTGCTATTTGCCCGGTGGCCGGTGGCGAGTGGCCAGTGGAGAGTGTAGAGTGGCGACGCTCGGCGGTTGGTGGCGGTCGTTGGCAGTGCGTGTGATTTATATTTGCATATGTGTATATACATATATACTTAGTAACATTAC